>OX439483.1:1800000-2180371 GCA_949320155.1 Melangyna quadrimaculata
AACGAAATAATTGATCGTTTTGAAAAAGAGCCTAGGTTATTGCAGTTGCTATTCACTAAGTAACAAAAATGTTGAAGAAAAATCATATATTTGCTTCATTTAATAATTATGACGTTGTTGACGTTGAGTTGACGTTAAACACGAAAAAAATGTTACATTTTCTAGTCATAAAATACAATCACTTACAACTGGCCTAGACAAAATAAATAAACTTTTAATAAAAAAAACATCGAATTCAAAAATTGCATATTCCCCCCTGGAAAAAATCTTGCGAGAACAAGAAAACACAAATCCGCCAATGAAAGCGATCCGCCGCGCTTTTTAGAAAGGGCCTACAGATTAGTATGAAGCGATAGAATCAATAGTCAAAACGATTGTTATTAAAATGAATTTTACTGTTGGGCCTTTTATACTTATTGCTAATTACATAAAATGCTTGCAAAGAATTTACTCACTGAATAATAAATATGAATAATAATACCAATTAATATGGGTAAATTCACAATATGCAACGATCGACCACCACCGCGTTCGATCGTTGTACCCATTTCTGAATATTGTCGTTGTCACCACTATTGGTTGCTGTTTATTTATGCTACTTAACATATTTTCTCTGCGTTGAATGGGTCAATTTAACTGTGTTCTCATGTTTGCTGACAAGTGAGCACGCCACGGCGTACAATTGACCATGTGAGAAACATGGGCATTCAATACTGATATCCAGCGATTGTTCTTGCGACATATTAACTTTCATAACAAATCGTCGAAATAAGCGGAATCCGTGAAATGAGAACAAATCCACCTTTACATTTGCCCTTCAAAATCGTGGTTTTAATTAGTATAGTTTATGGATATCTTCAGAATCAAACGCATTCCGTTAAAAAGTTTGGTGCATTCAGGACGCACAGTAAAATTATAAATGAGCCAACTTTCAATTTAAAATTGTGTGGCGGCAAGCCCGAAATATCTTAAGAATTCAAAAATTGCATGGGGACAGATTTGAAAGAATGTAACTCACCGGCGCCGATTCGATTTTGAATGACGAAATTCAAATGATCGACACCCTTGTTTTTCGCAGCTAAGATCGCTCGTACACTCAGCCAACGTGGTCAATATAATTCTGAACGATTTTTGGGAAATGGAAAAATTTCGGTGGAAATTCAATCAGGCCGGCGCGTGACTAAGTCCACTTGAATCACGCCATTGCAACTCGGATGTTTGTTTTTAGCTGCAATTTTTGCGTATTGCCATACTTCAGGCAAGCGTTTAATTCATCTGCTGGAGTTGATCCTGGAATGACAGTTAGCGTTTGACGTAAATCACCTGACACTGACAGCTAAATCATTGCACCACCGAAACGTCATTTATCACTTCGTAAATCTTTCAACGTGCGATTCAGGGCTTCCAATGCACTTTTGTGAGCCAGTGCACTCTGCCTGATGATAATCTTACAGTGCTGCAATACTTTCGCCATCGCAAAATTATTTCAAATGTTGCGTGTAGGTTCTTCATCCACTTGCAGGTTCAATAGCAATTGTAATGCAGAATAGAATGTTCGACCGCCTTCCAACAACCTAGCCGCTATTCCAGGTTAGGTTAGGTAAGGTTAAAGTGGCTGCCAGCAAAGAAGCCGACACACTTAGACCATCAATTGGTCCATTGTGATACCACATGAATCTAAGATTTTCTCCTCACTCACTAAAACCAATTGGAGCTTTTTACAAAGCGCATGAGACTGTTAATGTCCGAGCTTGCTAGATCTGTTGGACCATCGAAGAAGAAATCCCCAAGATGGAGTTTATGTCTTCGAGATAAGGCGGGACATGTACAGAGAAGATGAGGAAAAGATTATTCCTCCTCTTCATCCATACAGCTTCTGCAAAAATCATTTGCGAATACTCCAAGCCGCGTTGCGTGATTGCCTATAAGGCAGTGTCCAGTAATGACACCAATTAGAAAAAAATTTCCGGAATTTTCCTCCAATAACCTTTGTCCTTCCTTGCACCAATACGAATTCATCAATCCCAAAATCGTAAAAATCGAACGATCCGTTCTCGAGTTTTTCGTGCACACACGGACGACATTTCTCGTTTTTATATATAACTAGCTGACCCAGCGAACTTCGTTCCGCCTAAATTCATTTATGTAAAGAAAATAATAGTTCCGAGCATGATATACATACATATACAATGATGTTTCATGTAATTCGGTCAATTGAAATTCTTTATTCTAAAGTTTTATTAAATACAATAAGAGCTGATTTTTCAATCATCATTTAAGCTATCACGGGAATAAATACTATAGCAGGAGGAACAAATTTTTGTTTTATTCGAAGAATAAGTACTATCTGAGGTGTAACTGGCTATTGAAAAATTGGCCCTAAAATAACTAAATTAATAATGTCGATGTGTTTAAATGAAACCAAAATGATTGGCGTGTCGGCCAACCTTCCGCTTCTTTACTGAAGAGGTTTAATGGTAAAAAAAACATTTTTCGTTCTGTATTCAGGCGCGTACACGAACAAAGCGGTAGGTTTGCCGATACGTGAGCACGCCACATATAACTGACCATGTAATAAACATGGAAATTCAAGATTGATGCCACAAACATCCAGCGATTGTTCTTACGACGAGCAAAAGCGAGACGCACTAGAAATTGAAGACGCTAAAATACGAATGACAAATCGTTCGGAATAAGCGGAATCCGTGGAATGAGAACATCTTCGCCTTTGAATTTTCCCCTCAAAATCTTGGCTTGGATATAAGATTTGATTTGATGCACTTCACAATCAAACGCATTCCGTTACAAAGTTTTGGTGCATTGAGGTTGCGCAGCAAAATTATAACTGAGCCGACTTTCAATTTTAAATTGTGTGGTGAAAGTCCCGGAACATCCAAAGAATTCAAAAATTCCGTGGGATATTTTTGGTGGCTTCGTTTTCATCCATCACGGAGTCCACGGATTCGAATAAATTAACTCACCGACGATTTGATTTTGAATGGCGAAATTAAAATGATCGACATTCTTGTTTTTCGCAACCAAAATCGAGCGTGAACTAAGCCAATCATGGTTAACATAATTTTGAGTGAAATTCGGAAAAACATTCGCGATGAGCTCTTCCGGCGTTGTTGTAAAGTAGCAAAAATTTGATGTAAATTCAATAAGGCCTTTAACTTAGTCCACTGGTATCATTGTCATCGCCAATAAATTGACTGGAGAAATCTGCAGCGAACTGGTCATTTCGAAAAGCGAATCGCATGTTTGTATTCAATTGCAATTTCTCCATATATTGCAATAAAGGCGATGCTCTCAGGGCCTTCCTGGGGCCATTACGAATTTATCAAGCCCTAAATAGTGAAAATCAAAGTAACCGTTCTCGAGTTATGCACTTAAAACCGGATGTTCCCGGATTTTTCTGGAAATTTTAAGGGATTTTCTTCTCATGCCCTTCCTTGAACTAATACGAATTTATCAAGCCCTAAATCGTAAAAATCGAAGAAACTGTTCTCGAGTTATGCATTAAAAACTGGATGTTTCCTGTTTTCCAATTTTCCTGGAAATTGTTTGGGATTTTCCTCCAGTGTCCTATGTCCTTTCTTGAATCAATACAAATCCATCAAGCCCTTGATCGTGAAAATCGAAGACACCGTTCCCGAGATATGCATTAAAAAGAGGATGATCCCTGATTTCCAATTTTCCTGAAAATTTTTTTGGGATTTTTCTACAGTATCCTATGTCCTTCCTTGTGTCAATTGGAATTCATCAAGCCTAAAATTGTGAAAATCGAAAGATCCGTTCTCGAGTTATGGGCGCACACACGGACGACATTTCTCTTTTAAATATATAGATATATATATAAAATATAAATAATAATATAATATTATAGAGAGTGCTCTCTTTTGTGAAAAAATAAGATTTTACTATATTCTTCTCAGTTCTCACTAATAACAGTGTGGTTCTCTTATAGAAGTGTGTTCTCTATAGAACGATCAAGTGTATTTATTTCAAACTAAAATGTATTTGATTACATTTTATGTAGAATTGTGCGTTATAAAAAGCAATTAAAAAATGTGAACACCACAGTGCCTAATAAATTAATTTTAATATTTCTCCTTAAGACGTAGAACGCTTGTTGGGTAAATTGAAATCCACTTCTAGATTTATATTCACAAAAACTCTTGATAATAAAATACATACAATAAAAAGTACGTATACGCCACAGTGACCAATAATATTTGGGAAACCTTTTTTAGATGATGAATCTATTCAGCAAACAAATACCTTCTGTTTGGTAAATAAAATAAAACAGTCTAATTTTTTTTTATTTCGTTGTTTATTTCGTTTCGAGAATTTTCGTGATTCTTTTGGTCATGATGGAATTCCCATCCCTGTCTAAGGGCAATTGAAATTGAAGAATCTTTACATTGATTTTATATTATTTATATTAGAGCTGATAAGAATCATAATTCAATGATGAAATTCAAGTAGGTGAGTAGTAGGTGGGGAGCGCTCCAGATCCATCCAATTATCCGAAAAATGGCGTATCCGACTCAAATCATGTTGTTCTATAATAACTTATAAATAAAAACTACAATATAAATAAATAGAAGAGGTATACACAAGTCGATTTAAATTTCTTCAACATTTGCAAATTTGTTATTTTGAAGTGATAACATAATTTTACGAACTCTAAGTATATGACCTTATCTGACATAGTAGTATTGCACTATTTAAGTATAGATGAAACGCAAATAAAAAAACTGTTTCTATTATTTAGTATTTCGTTTTAATTTAAGGGTAATCTACTTTTAAGGAATACAAATATACATACATGTTAATGGAAGTTAGCACAGGCATCTTAAGTTAAATCATTTCTATCTATACAATCTCAAAACAAAGTTAAATTTACATATGTAATATTTACAAATTTGGCAAACAGAACACATTATTATTTAGTCTTATTGATTTCATAGCCTTTGATAAATGGTAAGCCGGCAGGCACTTTTTGCTGATACTCGTAATACTGGACGCCAAAAAAGTTAAGTAATGTTATCTCTTCCACGAATATCCTGTCTTTGAAAAACTTCCAGCTCACAATTGTATAGAGACAAATACAAAGAGGGTTCAAAAGAATTATCTTTAAAAAAAAAACAATAAAATTGATATGGCTTTTTTTTGTTGTGTGTGCAGAATACTTACCTGAGTGCCAACGGACCACCAAAACCAGCCAACATACGAGGGATGTCTCACATAAGCGTATACGCCGTGTGTAACAAGATTATGGTCTTTTGCTTTAACATATTGGACCTACAAAATGGAAGTCAGATGTTATTTTGTTCGACTGACAAAAAAAATATACTAACTAGATGATTAAAATTGGACATAGCTGTAATCATAGCTGTTTTTCGCATTACTTCTCCAAAAATACATAAAGAAACTCCAATAATCCAAATTGAATATGATGATTTGAAATCGGGCAGAAATAATGTTTCCAGGACAAATTCTGCCCAGCTCATTGTTGCAGCAATCGCATAGTGAACCGAGTGATTAAGAATAAATGAATCGATGGAGAGGCTTGATGGATTGGACCAGGCAATGGCCAAAAACTCTGAGTAGTGAAAGAACGAGAGGAAAAATCCATATACTCCGAATTGTTTCCACGAGCGAGTCGCAAAAATAACGAGGAGAGCACTGACAGAAGATATAAAGCCCAATAATGAAGCTCTGATAGCAATCTGAAATATAAGAACGTAAATAAACACAGTTGGTTGGTTCAGAACGGCAGTGATCTCAGTAACTTTTTTAGAAAAAGTGTAAGTTATGTACGTTAAAAATATAAAATAATTAAAAACAAAACTTTATTTGTACAAGAAGCTGATAAGATTGGAAATATTGAGCCCGGACTGGGGTCTCGCAGTGTTTACATTAAAAACTTGTTTTAACGATTTACTAATGAAAAAAGCAACATTATGAACATTTCAGCGGTTAAACGTAATTCGACGAGTTCAATTTTTGTACTTCTTCATGGGGGTTGTTAGTCACCCTGCACCTTTCGTACCGACATACTACAGATACGGAGACTGATACGGATATCAATTCTAAACTTAAACTTCCCAATCTAAAAATGCTTCTACTTTTATACGCCCATTATATACCACTGTGGATATTAGTTCATGTCAGTATTTTTTGATTAATTTACTCTAATTTTTGTTCAGTTCTTACCTGATAATCATTATTTTTAAGAGTAAATCTTAGAATCATGTTAATGAGAGCATAATATAAAAAGGGCCCCCATAAGGCGGCACCCCAAACATTTGGAACAATATCCAAGACAAACTGAGGCACACAGAATGCTAATACTATTCCTGCTGTCCCAAAAAAGCAGTAAAGACTTAATTTTCCCTCATGGCAAAGCATACTTTAATTTTGTAAAAAGATTTTGTAGTCACTCCGAACTTATATTTATGTTTTATTTAACAGCTGGGGCGAACAAGAACAACTAGAATTAAGTTATCCAGGAAACTGTCAGATTTCTCAAACTTCGAACGCACTAATCATGTTCAGTGAGCAAATTGATTTTGTAGTAATAGGAACAGTGTTCCCATAATATCAAATTACATAAGGAGTGTTCATACAACGCCGTAAAAACCAGGGGCCTATTTCACAGCTACTACAGCTACATCAACTCTTACAACAACGTCCTACAGCGACAACAATTATATTTGAGTTACATTTGCCTGTTCCTCCCAATCAACACTTCCAGTTGTATTTGTGGAACACAAAAATTTTAACGGAAATATGACTGGTGTTGTCGTAGAATGCTGTTGTAAAAGTTGATGTAGCTGATGTAGTAGCTGTGAAATAGGCCCCAGATAAAGCCTTAACTAAACATAGACCTACTTTTGTACAAAAGTGAGAAATAAATATCTATTCTGGAGACACCTGGGGCCAATTTCTTACATAATATATACCAACAAACGTAGAACTACATAAATAAGCGGTGAAATATGTACGTAATAGTAGTACTTCTTTTCCACTGAAAAAAGATAGGGGCTCGGGAAAAAACTCAGTTATATACCTCCTATGCATGAGAATACATCAAGCAGCTATCTCTTTTCGTGCATGCGAAATGTAGTGAATTTCCCCTTCATTAAAGTACTGACAAAGGTACTTCAATTGTATATCAGCGAAGCACTACTGGAAGTACTTCTAATGTTTATTTGCCAGTAGTTTCTTAAACCATAGCGAAAGCACTGAAACTTGTTCTTTAAAAGTACTTCTTATGCGTATACATTTCAACGGTACTACTACAATTACTGAGTTTTCGAATCTAGAAGTACGGATATAACTGGTTAAACTTTGACGTAAAAGAACTAGTTTGTTCCTTCTGAAACTGAGCCTTTTGAAATTATATATGAAATAAATTTATATGATAAATGAAATTTTACGAATATTTTTCATTAACTAGTTTTAAAGAAAACTATTTGTTAAATTCAATTTTTCATATAAATTTGTATCATATTATGCAATTTCAAAAAGGATTTAGTTTCATTAAGGACAAATTCACCACTTTATTGCGAGTTTTATCAAAAATAAATAAATAAAAAATTGTTCAGACTTCAGAGCCGTTCCAATTATTGAACAATTTGCTGTATAACAAAAACAATCTCAAAATACACGACGATCGTCACAAATGGTTTAATTGACCCTTATGAATCTGAAATGCAGTAATAACAATAAAGTATAATACGCTAAAAAAACATTTGTATTTTTTATTTAAATTTAATTGCAATAATTAAATATAATTTCTTTGTTTTTTATAACTTGCGCTCGCCGATAAAATAGTTTTTGTTTGTCATGTTGTGTACATACGAAATGATACAAAACTTCGTGCATCGTATACATCGCACTCTTTCTTCCCTTTTACGATAAAAGAGTTTTATTTTTTTGAAGGAGAAACAAAAGTACTTTTTTTGAAGGGAGAGTTTTTGGTAAATAAAGAAACACATACATTTATAGAATGCGTTTTGTTTGTGGTTGTGTTTCAAGGCAAACTACTGAATTTTGCAGGGATCACATACATTTCATACAACATACAACGTTTTCATACATCATACACTTCATACAAATTTCTGTTTCTCAGATTCATTGGAAGAGTTGTATGATATTTTGTTTGTTGTATGATGTGTATGATTTTGACATTATTCATTCATATGTTTCTCGCATCGAGATACAGAAAAAACAGAACATATAGGCACTGCTTGCAAAAATCGATTGAAAATTGTGTGTGCTGTGAGCAAAAAAATTAAAGTTAGAAGATTTACGCCTCTAGCAACACTGGAAAAATTTACCCCTGAAAATGTGGCATAATAAGAGCAATATGCCCAGTGAGGGCTTCACCTTTTGTTAAACCTATTGAGACTTGGACGGCTTTCATACAAGGAAACTGAGTTGCCAGAAACTGGCTTATTTGTAGGCGAGAAGGGTGTGAGGGGAAATTTGTTGTCTTCCTTTTACGCCCTTCTCGCCTAGAAACTAAAAATCGCCGGCAACTCAGTTTCCTTGTGTGAAAGGGGTCAAAGAGTACCCTGTATGTGATATAATTTTTTTTTTTCGATTTATCATTCAATGCATTTTCCATAAGAGAAAACCAAAAACAGCTCTAAGAAAAATTAGTTTTACCAAATTATTTTATAAATACACAATTACAATAGAATTATAAAATATGTAAGTTTGTAAACCAAGAGGAAATATTATTGAAACTTAATACTTATTTGCTGTATTTTGCAGATAAAAATGTAAGCAAATCTGTGTTGTTGTTTTCTAAAATGGATGATCGTCGCCGTTAAAATGATATCATGTGCGTAGAGGGAAGGGCTTTTAGGGAACTAGAGTTACCCATGGATTTAAATTAAATATTATTTTTACATATTTTTTTCAGTAAAAGAAGAAGAAGAATCGTGGTAGATAAATGTTGTATCCCCTATAAAAAAAAAAAAAAATTAATATTAAAATTCCTCTGTTTTGTGGGTTTCGGGTCGGGTGTCGAAATGTAAGAATCTGAGAATGCCAATTGATTTTTGAAGGGTGGTATAACCTAGTGTTTCGGCCAGCGCTCTAGCACCAATGGAAACCGAGATATTTCACTTTGAAATTTGACAAGTGTCGAAATGTCAAAACCTGAGGGCGCCAATCGATTTAGAAGGGTGGTTACCTAGTGCTTCAGCCAGCGCTGTAGCACCAAATTACACTTTGAAATATGACATGTGTCGAAATGTCAAAATCTGAGGATGCCCTCGATTTAGAAGGGTGGTATTAGCTTGTGTTTCTGCCAGCGCTTTAGCACCAACAGAAACCGAGATATTTCACTTTGAAATTTTACAAGTGTCGAAATGTCAAAATCTGAGGGCACCAATCGATTAAGAAGGGTGGTATTACCATTGTATATAAATATCTATAGTACTATCAAAAAACCAAAACGACGGTGGTGGTGCCACTGGCCTGGGAGGGCATTTGCTCTGTAGATAATGTAGAGTTAAAAACACATTGAGAATCTCATTAAATCTCTCTAGCGATAATCACTCCACCTATAGGCCTAGACTATCGTCCCGAAATTCGACTCATTAATAGTACTAAAGGTTTTATATACAATGGTACTAAACTAGTGCTTCCCTAGTGCACACAAACTGAAACATTACACATTTTATTTTTCTTTTATCCAACTGTCAAAGCTTCACCAAGGGTTCTCTCCACTTTGTTCTCCACTCAGCTTCACGAGCACGTTCACGGTTGAACAAAAAAGCGAAATTTTTATGGGTTCACGAGATGGTTTACAAGTATGTACTAGGCTTATATACGAATCGCAGGGACCCCTTTCACACAAGGAAACTGAGTTGCCGGCGATTTTTAGTTTCTAGGCGAGAAGGGCGTAAAAGGAAGACAAAAAATTTCCCCTCACACCCTTCTCACCAACAAACTAGCCAGTTTCTGGCAACTCAGTTTCCTTGTGTGAAAGCCGTCAGGGCGAATAAAAAAAACTAACGTTCATTGAAAAGTCAGAAGGACACAGCAGACAATGCATCTTTACTTCTTTACTGTTTTTAATGTAGAAATCTATATGTCAATTTGACATGAACAAAATTAAATTATTAATTTATTTAGTTTTCGTTTGGTAGTCCGTACTTACTCTTTTTTATTGCTTATACATATATGACAAATCTGGAGTAGAAGGAGCAATTAATATGAAATAATTTTTTTGAAACAAAAATTTTATATAAATTATTAATAATGCTAGGTACGCCTCTGTCTTGATTTTTTTTCTAACCAAGTATTATTGTTGTTGCTTCTCGTTGTAAAGGCAGTTTGTTTACATTTGTCACCTACGCATTAGGTTTTGTAATATGAATACCTTTTCATATAAAAGTAATTAGAAAAAGTAATTTTATTGAGGACCCTTTTTCTCTTATGGGAAATACATTGAATGCGAAATTGAAAAAAAAATGATATCACATACAGGGTTCACGCTTTGACTGCTAGGTGCCGTAGTACCAAGTGTCAATATTCAAAGGTCTGAATTCTGCCACAGTAACGATAGTCGTTCGTCACCTAGTTGTGAAATACAAAATTTATTTTAGTTGACTTGAATCTTATTGGAGAAAATTCATTATACAGAAAATTCATCCTTTGATCAAAAAAGAAATTCATTTGAAATCAATTTCTGCTTCGAGAAGTCGTTTCGCACGTGCAGGGAATATTTTTTTTCCCAAAAAAAAACGCATTTAATAAATTAAACACTTAAGACTCAGCTACCTCATTCCGAATTCAATAAACAAAATAACATGGTAAGTTCAAAACTATCTGAACCAAGTTTATTATCAACTTTTTTTCTTCAAAACTTGGTTTCGAGACTTCTGGAACAAATCTGTCGTGACAGTTGTGTAATGGGTTGGATACATTTTATTTTTTGTTTTTTTTTTCACCGGTATAGAGTTCAATAAAGAAATTAATCCCCATGCTGGACCGCGTTCTCATCAAACGTGCTGAGGCAATTGCAACGACCAAAGGCGGAATTCTGATTCCAGAAAAATCTCAAGCGAAAACTTTGGAAGGATTGGTTATAGCTGTTGGGCCTGGCGCCAGGAACACTGTAAGTTGCGTCATGTTATATACTTGCAAAATTATTGAATATTTACTTTTTTATGCTAGAACGGACAGCATGTCCCAATTGCTATCAAAGAAGGCGACAAAGTCTTATTACCAGAATTCGGAGGCACCAAAATCGAACTAGACGACAAAAAAGAGTACATTTTGTTTAGGGAGTCAGATATTCTGGCCAAAATCGAATAAGATCTTAAACATTTAGCTCGTGTACCGTGTACCGCTCGTGTACTGGCTGCCGTTTTCTGCGTAATCCTATTACTCTTTTTGCATGTTATGTTTTAGTTAACAAAATTAAAAAACAATAAAAATCTATTTTAAGACTTATTTCTTTATTTTCATTTCTTTCATCATGTTGGAAAGTCCGTAGACTTGATTCATTTCAGACCTCTCCTTTATGTCGGGGAGTCCTTCGATGGCTGCTCTCTCCCTGGATATTTTCACCAGAGATTCAAACGACTTGGGCTCCCAGATGGCCAAGTCAGCTAAGATTTTTTTGTTGAGCAGAATATCACTTCGCACGAGCCCTTCTTTGAAGGAATCAAATGAAATACCATATTGATTGCAACCGGCTTCTACACGAGTCTTCCATAGCTGCGAGACAAAATTGGTTTTTAAATTCGAATATGGCCCTTATTGTGAGTGTCGTCTGCTAATCGATGAACGACTTTTGTCGAAAGTGGATCGTCGGAAATTGGAAAAATCTTAATCTATGGTTGCAACAGATCTCAGCTACTTAGTTTTTACGAAGGATCACAACATAAATCTATCCCAATAGCTTTTGGCAGTAGTTTTAACTCACCAAACTTTTTGGTACTTTCGACTTTTGTCGCGTCGAACGTTGAACGACACTCGCAATAAGGGTCTATATCAACAAGACCCCCTACCTCAGCCATATCTAGCTTTTTTAGCTTACGCCCTTTGGTCGCATAAACAAGAGCTCTGTGGACACTTCTGACCGCAATTGAATAACAATTCCTTGATCGGTTGCGATAATGCTAGACAAATAATAGTTATATTAATTAATTTTTATCAGTTACAAGGAAGTTACGATTGACTTACTGCAGCCATTTTAAAGATTTTTCTTTTCCTCCAGAACTCATCTGGGCCGCGGGAACGAACAAGAAGAGCCAAAGTTTGTGAAACCATATTTTCAGTTTAAAAAGTGCAAACTTTAAGAGAACGGAAAGTAGAACACAGCTCGTTTTATCAACTTAACTAAAGTTTACATAACCTGTACGGGGTACGGGTACACACACGACAAACGCACTGACAGCGACTGGTAAATGTCACGAAAAATCAAAACAGAATGAATTTTTTGATGAACCTTTTATTACGTATACGTTCTGTGTACCAGAAAAATTGGCGATTTTGGTGTACGCAAGTTATACGTTCAGATTTGTGTTTTTGGTACATACTTGTCCTAAATTGACACAATGAGCATGAGGAATGTATGAGCATGAGGACACACGAGCGAGTACTTAGACTGCTTTCACACAAGGAAACTGAGTTGCTGGAAACTGGGAGTTTGTAGGCGAGAAGGGCAAGGAGCAAAGGGAATGGAAAAAATCTCCCTGGTCAACGTTTGAGGAGATTCTTATCACATTCCTTCTCACACTGTCCGTAATGTGCGTTCAGCCAATAGACTTTATATGGAAAGAAACGAAAATCTCCGGCAATTTTTGTTTCCTTGTGTGAAAGCTACAAGGAAATTAAAGGAAAACGTCAAAAAAATCTCCAGCAACTGGTTTCCCTGTGTGAAAGGGGACGTAGTTGTTTAGACTAAAATTTGTCATTTAGCAACTAGCTCGTCAAGGAGTTGCCGTTTTTTGAGTCAGTTGGGGCTCCCCCATTTACACGATTGGAAAATTGTCAATTCGAATCTTTTGTCTTCCAGTTTCGAAAAATTATAAGTAATGTAAAGGAAATAGCTTTTGCGTTATGGCAAAGAACATTAGGGGGAGAAAGTGAAAAAAAGTTATTGTTGTCATGGGGACTTAAGGCTTAACTACATAGGCCTACTTTTGTACAAAAGTACAAAAGTGAGAAAAAAAAATATCTATTCTGAAGACACCTGCTTGCAAAAAAACAATGGAAAATTGTGCATGGTGGTTAATTTGATGTATCAGAACAATTTTCGTATGCTTTTTGCAAGTATGTTTCTTTAGCGAGCATTTTAATTTCTCACTTTTGTACAAAAGTAGGTCTATGTAGTTAAGGCTATATACAACGACATAGGAATTTGTTTGAATTTTGAGTTCACGAATAGATTTGTTGTTTTTTTTTATAAGAGTCGTAGATATAATTATGTCTATTACAGAATCCATCCGGACTCGATCCGCAACGACTTTGGTGCAGATTTGAAATGTCAAAATTTATATGGAATGCGGATATGGGCTGAGTATTTCGAGTATTTTATGATCAAACTTCGTTACCGACATTAGAAAAACTGATCGAAATTGTCGGAAGCCATTCATCGGATTCTGTAATCAATGATTTCAAGATGAACGTTGTTTAAATCTTTCTGAAATCAAATTAACGCAATAATGTATTCAAAATTAGAACTTGAATTTGGCCGCCATATCAATAGGCCACATTCGATTTATAACGACCAGTGGAAAAGTATTGGCGAAGTAATTGTCGAATGAGGGAAATAACTTTTTATTGCAGGTAGGTATGCAATTAATTTCTTTGATTGGAAAGTCGAATAAATATAAAATATAAGTTTCAAAAAACTCACTCTAATGGAGGTTTCCATTAGTAAAAAATGTCTTTATTATTTTGATAGATATCTGTCAAAACACCGATTCTGACATACATACATATAAAAGCTTCTATTTGGCAAAAAATATTGATATTTTTTTTGTATTGCAGATCAATTTTGCAGATTCGTATTTTTCGGTAGATCCACTGATCTCTATAATACACTGGATAGTGGATTCCCTATACGTATAACAGTTTTTTTTCAAGCAAATTGAATCTGACAATTGTATCCTTGCGCACTTTTGTCTCTTTTTTTACCGAAGGAAAGAAAGAGATAGTTTTTTATCATCACAAAAAATCGTGCATTGATATCAGCTGTTTGTTTGACAGTACTGGTTTGGTTTGTTTGTAGCACAAACGCAAACGAGAACAAAAGATAAATAAAATTGTTTAATTTGCTATTGTTTTCCATTAATTTTAATAAGTGTTCATTAAAAATTGTAATATTTCTCTCAAACTTAAATTAGATTTAATTAGAAGAAATTCAGTTTAAGAATTGTTTCTGCGTATTTAACAGATAAAATATATACCGAGCGCTCGTTTTCCGTAGTACGGGTCTTATAAAATGTTATAAAATTAAAATAAAATAATAAATTAAAAGTATCTCGAAATATTGTATGCGTGTGTTTACAAACTGAAACTATCTTAGCCAGTCTTGTTCATGAAAGATGGATTGTGCTCTAAATTGGAGGCTGAAGAACTGCACCAACAAGATTTTCCAAAACTTGTTGAAGGTATTAAGCGTTTGGCAAAAAAAAAAACGGATCCTATGGTACAATGTATCATTGAAAAATCTGCAGAACACATCATTGTTGGGATGGTCTCTCAGAAGATATTGACAAGGGTGATTTGATTTCAAAGGACGATTTCAAGATTAATTAATTCTGTTTCAAGACTCGAGTGGCAAGCGATCTTGGCGTCGCGATATCTTTATTTAAACTTAAATTATGAATTTCAAAAACCACAGACATTTGATTATTCCTATTTATTTTGCAACATCAACAGACGCAGTACTTGCACTGCTGGTTGATGAAAACGAATACTGTTCTCTTCGCAGATATGGAATATTCTTCCCCAGCAAATTGGGTGCCTTCAGTTGCAGAGTCATGGAATTCATATCTCTTGCGATTAGTGTTAAGCCAACCTGTTCTGTCCATTTCACCAGAGCAATCTCACCATGTAAGGATAATGGGACACTATCACTGATGATCTCTATAATGTTTTGTGTTTTATATCGAAGAAAACTATGAAAAAATCAATTAAAATCTTTTTTTGTATGATCTATTATAAATAACTTACTTACTCACTCATGAAAAACATCAGCTAATAAAAAAATGTAAACAAAAACCACCATTTTAATACAATTTAAACTGTTATAAACTAAAAAAAAAAATTGACAACTGTCAACAGTTGTATCCTTGCACTGTTATAATTTTCCTTCAATTCGCTTCAAGATTTTTATATGAATCCACTATCCAGTGTTTTATAGAGATCAGTGGGTATGTACCTACCCCTCCTTTTTACTAACTCCATCAATATAATTGGCAGCTGTTATTTTGACAATTGGTTGTTTTCCTTAATTTATTTTCGTAAAGAAATTTGGTGTGCAAATATACAGCCCTATTTTGCTAAACGTCGAGGCGAATGATTAGAAAATCATCAATTTGTATTCACCTACACTAACGAAGGGAAACATTCTCCGTCGTCGGATGTACAGTTCTAATGAGTCGCTCACCCCTATCCGCCCTCTATACAAAACATTAACTTTGACACCCGCAATTAATTTGTTGCGTTTGTTTTATTGTAGAGACGATTAAGGCTCTCCCAAACCAATGCGAAACATTCGTTGCGGCGAAGAAACATTCGCATGTCAAAATTTATTTACATGGTGATATATGAGAGTGCCCACACCAACGCGGCGAAAAAACATATGAATTAATTTTGACTGACGAATGTTTCTTCGCCGCAACGAATGTTTCGCATTGGTTCGGGAGAGCCTTTGTTAATGAAAAAATGTGAATGTATATTTACATGTACATACATATGAACAAACATTAACATTTGTATTCTTTTTTATAAAACCCTGCAAACATTGTTTCGCTTTATGAAAAATATACCTACATTAAAAGAGCTTTCTTGATAATTGTTTTCAACTTGTGTATGAACATTGTACAATGTATGTATGTACATATGCACATATACATATGTATGTATCGTACATACATATATGCAAATTTTAGATGACGTCTTGATCCACAATAGAAGCAAACTACTACCTATTTTTGAAGGATTTGTAATTTTTAACTTGCTTTATAGCACAATTATTGGTTTCGGAAACTTTCTCCAAAGATCCTGTTTTTACTAAGTAAATAGTAGAATATTCTTTTTCAGAAAGTTGAGCTTGGAAATTAATTTCTCAAAAACTGTCGATTAAAACAAGTTTATTTAAAAAGAAAATTAAAGAATGCGTTTCTGGGTTTCATATAATACTACTTTCTTATATTTGTTTTGTCGTTAAATTTTGAAATGCTGTATTGCGGAAACCATTCGGTCTACAGAGATGGTTTGAGCAAAGTAGTCTACTTTGAAGTCGTAGAACAATGTTTTTGTTTAAAACTAGCCGACCCGTGCTCGTGTTGCTTCGCAATCTTTAAAAAAATTTGTTCGCCATAAATACATAATATTAAAGGAGTTTGTTTATATTTGCATACCTTCCTACCTACATAATGTACTTTTTTTTAAGCTTCCGGATTCACAATGGTTTTGCAGTGAAACCATTTTGTAAATATGTGAAGCGTTTCTTAAGACTGAATACATTTGAATTTATTCATAACATTTTCCCTTTTAAAATATTCGCCAAACACAATTCATTTACTTTAATATTAATTGTACATCTTTCTTTTAATACACACGACTGTTAACTGTTTTTCTGGTAATTTTAAGATCTCAATCTTGAAGATCCGACCAATGAAAGTCAAGTCATACCCCTTTTACTCAAACCAAATAATATTTTTTTCCACCCGGAAAACACCTTCTTTCTAATATAAAAGCGATGATAAGTGCCTTTAAGTATGTTAAATGGAGGCGGAACAAGACAACATACTTAAAGGCACTTATAAAAATGCAAATGCTGCAAATGCATTTGATAAACAAATAACACCTCTCAAACTGTGACGTCAGTTGTCTTAAGCGGTGGAGTGCGTAGTGCACACGACTGCTAAGACTGAGCAAATCTGATATGCGTGGATTCGAATCCTATGGTGTGCGTAAAAAGTTTTTCAAATAAAATTGGATTAAAGCTCAGCACCACAAAAAGGAGACTGATGAGTGCAAAAGTGGCAAAGCACGAAACAGCCATATCTCCAGCCAAACAATTGGTGGTAGCGCCTTTAAGTTGTTGTTGTTGTTCAAAAATTCAATGAAACTAAAGCATTATGTTTACTACGCATTTAATGGAGAAATTTGACCCCAAACTGATATCTTGAAACTGAGATAAGATATCAAACTTATTTAAACGCAATTACAAAGGCTGGTATTTCTTTTAAAAATAAAGACCTAAACGAAGTTTCTATCGGAAGTACTAACAGCGCAGTTACAATTAACATGGGTCAGGGTACACCCAAGTAAGACTTTTCTTAAATCCCTGATAAATGATGTCAAAATTGGAGATAGGCCCTTACTGTAAAACGATTTTTTTCTTAGAATATACCCCAGAATCATACCCTTAAATACCATTGATGAATTTAGGGACACCCTGTATAGTTGTTGTTGTGTTTGCTGTTGATTAGGTTGTTGTTGGTTAGGAAGTGGTAGAGTGTTGTTGGTTAGGAAGTTGCTTTTGGGGTTTCTGTGGTTGCAATTGTTTTTGCGGTTGCTGTTGATTTTAATGCCTTTGATACACAGGTTTTCGAAAGGAAGTATCATTCGCGGGTGGTTTAGGAATTTAATAAAATTATATTTCATTATTGCCTTAAGTCTTAAGACTTTCAGAAATGTCAGATTTCATGGCTCCGGCGTATGACGAAAACGCATTGATAATTGCTAAGTTGACTTAAGCCTTGATGTCACTTGGAACAGAGTCGGTATTATGCCGGATTTACACGAATGGCAAAGATGCCAATATTTCTGCCAAAAAAATGTTAATATAATGGCAGAAATAATTTTTTTATGACATTCATTTACACGAGTTCAAATAATGGCAGATTTCAAAATACTGGCAACATGCCATAAAAGAATGAGAAATTTCATTCTTATCTAGAATGGCATAATTTCGGAAAATGGCGTCAGTAAAGTGTTTACACATAGTCATATTAATGGCAGCATTTTATGCCAAATTATCTTTGCCATTTTATTTTGGCAAAAATATTGCCAGTATTTAAAGCGTTTACACGATGAAAAGAAAAATGGCTACAATTTGACAACAAAAAAAACATTTTGAAGCTAAAGATTGATTACTGTTCAGTTGATGTGTTGGTTTAAATCGGTTAATTAATCCGTTCCCATTATCTTACACGAAGTTAGAGTATTTTACAATATTAGAAGATGGATTTACCAGTTTGGATTTTACTGGATAAAGAAACAATAGAAAAGCGAATTGCTCAATTTGCAACGAGAATATATCGTAGAACGCTAGGGGACCATTCGAACCCCTTACATATGGAAAGCAATTTGTAATAACTCAGTACGCATGACTAATAAGAAGCAACTCTTATTCAAACTTTATTTTTACTTGTTAAGGATTTATTCAGGCGTTCAGATTGAACAAGGAATCATTTAAATACATATTAGATGAATTGCAAAATCGTTGGAACTCTGGTGGATACCTTACCCCAATGACAAAGTTATCCAGCGGGGTACACATTATCAAACCTGTATGACAAAACTGTTCACGTTTGATAATGTGTACTCTCTGTTTGATGGTTTGACAAACAAATCTGTTGTTTACAAAATTTTTTGATAATGTTTGACAGTCAGCGGTTTGTTGGTGTGTTTGTTCGATAATGTGTACCCAAGTCATTGGGCGCATTCAATATAAAATTTGACAACTGCTGAAAATGAAGTACTTAATTTTTTTCATTGACACAAAATTATATGAAATGTCAGTTTTGTATGGGGAACCTTTTTTTTGTATAGAAAAGCTATCAGCTGAATTTTCAGATGGAATCATTGAAATTCAGTTCACAATTCCTGATATCTTTAATTAAATTTAAGTGAGTGTTCGGTTTTTTTCGCTGAAGGTGGATACCAAAGAGGAGTTGGAAATGACTTCCAATATGCTATGGGAATTTCAACTTTTATTAAGGTTTTGAAGGAGTTTGTCAACTTAGCAGAAGAGCATTTGTGTCCTAAATGGATCTACTAAATGGATACTTCTCCATAAATGCAACAACGTTTCATTTATTTTTTAAAAAAATATGTTGTTAATTTATTATTTATTAAAAAACAATAAAAACTTAAATTTTTGTTCCACCGAATCTGTTTTCGCCAACAAAAAGTCAAACGAAATGAAAACGTAAATTAATTGGCGTTTTGCAAATCCGTCTGTTTTTTAGAACACCCTGAAAAACGTAAAACGTCAAACAATACGAAAAACAGAACTACAAAAATTCGAAAACGGTCGGTTTTGTAATTCGAACGAAAGTCAGAACAGGGGTATATGTGATTTATGCATACATTTATCTCTCAAACTAATATTTATAAGTTCAAGTTAAAATTATTTTCTTCCAAATGCCTAGTGTTTGACAAATCGGTGTTATGTTGGACTTTCTTCCATTTTGCAACCATTTATCCTCATTTAACATACATATTTTTTTTAATAAAACACGTTTATGACAATAAATGGCTGCATTAGAAGTCGATTATTTGGTGACGTCTAGAACAATTTGTATTTTAAAACAATTTGCTTAGTTTTTGTTAACCATATAATAGTTTTAAGATGTTTCATTAAACTATAAAATTGAAAGGATACATTTTGTATAACTTACATAATATTCCTATTAAAAAATTATTTACAAACTGCAAAACAAAATCGCATTTATATAAAATGATAAATATTTTTTTTATTTAAGAGAGATACATAACAGCATTACAATATATTTATATTATTTGTTGACTAATTAAAACATCTGTTTTCTAGTTTAAAATATTAAAATAATAAAATAACTTTATACAAAATATAGATTTAAGATTTATAATAATTACATACATATATTTGAATAAGTTAAAAATAAATCATTTTCACGAAACAGAATATATTAAACCTAAATAATTTATTCTAGATACAAAGACAGACACTTAAGTCATTTGAAAATACTCATGTTACTATTATTTTTTTATGACAATACAAAACAAAGCATCAAAATAAGTTTTGTATGGTAAGTTATATTATTTGATTTTTTCAAGGTCCACACTTTCAATGAATACGCTTTAAATACAAAAATATTTTCTCTAAAACACGTCCAGAAATTCTTTGTGTTACTTTGTATTATGTATGAATAATATTATAGTAAATGCATATTGAATAAATGTTATGTTCACTTTCAAAATGCTTTCTAAATGCTTTCTTCGATATAATTTTGTGTAAAGTGTCCAAATTTTCTTTTGTTTTTATATTGATTAAAACTTGGTTATTTTAGTAACAACTATTCTGACGTTCAGTCTTAAAAGTTAAAATTCAAACATTTTTGTATAAATCGGAGTTGAATGTATGAGTGTATGCATCAATATTTTTTAGAGAAACATTAACAAATAATTTGTCTTTTGGAATAAAATTCATAAAAACAATAACAAATGACAAAGTCATTGGGCACTTAAAAACTAGGTATTGTAATAGTTTGCTTCAATCTTTCGGCATACGAAAAAGAAAGAACTAATCAAATAAAACTTATGGCTAAAAAGACAGCGGACCTCAGCTCTTTTCTCAATTATTGTGGAGACTTTTCGGCGGTCGTTGAGTTTTCCACAGTTTTTCCTTCCAATAACTTCTGAATTTCATTCAACGATTTACCTTTTGTCTCTGGCACACAGAAGTAAACAAATATAAAGCCAACGAATGTAATACCAGAAAACAGCCAGAATGTTTCTCCTGAGCCCAGCGTGGTTTTAAGATTTGAGAAAACTTTCGTAACGATGAAAGCCAAGACCCAGTTTGTTGTTCCAGCGATTGAGCCAGCAACACCTTTAATGTCCGAAGCGAAGAGTTCACCCATCATAAGCCATGGAACTGGGCCAAATCCAATTGAAAACATGACAATGAAGACGCACAAAGATACTACTGGCAACCATCCAAGGCTATCCACAGAGCTTTTGTCATTACCTTGCATATAGAAGTATACCCCCATAAGTACTGTTGCAATAGCCATAACAGCTGATGAAGCCAGCAAAAGAATTCGGCGGCCAAGTTTGTCGACGACCATAACAGAAATAAAAGTGGCAAAAACTTGCATGAGTCCAACAACAATTGTAGACAGATTTTCATCGATTCCAGTCTGAGCATCCTGTAAATAAACATTAGGAAAAGTTCTTAGCTTTAAAGATTTAAGAAAATTTAACTCACCCTGAAAATATCATTTGTGTAGAAAATAACAGCATTTATCCCGCTCAACTGTTGGAAAAACATAAGACCCAAGCTTATAATCAAAGCCTTTATTGTAACCCTACGAGTTAATGCAGAAACGATTGACACTGGATTTTCCTTGATTTGAGCATCAATTTGTTTGAGCTCTTCTATTTCTGCGGTGTAGTTATAGTCTGTTCCACGAAGCCATTGGATAGATTTTACTGCACTTTCGTTCTTTCCTTTGCTCACCTGCAATAAAATTAATATAATCAAGCAAATAAGTAATCATACCTGGAAGAAAACAAGATCTTACCAAATAAGTTGGAGACTCTGGCATAAATACAAAGATCACTCCAAAAATCAATGGGATCATACCAGAGATGATGCTCAGCCAAAAAACATTAAATCCAGCTCCAAGAGCATACACAAACAGTATACCAATGGTTATCATAAGTTGGAAGAAGCTTCCCAATGTGCCACGTATTTCTTTTTGGGCAATCTCTCCAGTGTACATAGGTGCTGTTACACAAAACGCACCTCCTGATATACCCAAAATAAACCTAGCAATGAACATCATCTCGAAATTTTGGGCCCAAATAAGCAAAGCCCATCCAAGAGTAAACGGAAGTACCAACAACAACATAGTCAGTTTGCGTCCAATAATAGTGATCAAAAATCCAATGGGAATGCATATGAAAGCCGCTCCTAACGTTACACCAGAACCAATCCATGAAAACTGCTCCTCGGATATAGGAAATTTGTAGTCAGGGCTGACTAATTCTTTTTGAGCTGGAGATGTCCAACCCAAAAGGGCACCAGCCGCTAATGCCCCTCCAGTAGCAGCCAAGGCTGCAACATACTGGCGAAATGTTTTCGATTTGTTTTCTCCACTGACCATAGTAAGAAGGTTTTGTTGTTCCTACAGAAAAAGAATATAGAAATCGTAAATTTCATTTTAAATGCATAATCCTATACCTATTTTAATTGTATTTATAAATGAGAAATGAATTAAAGAAGAAACATTTCAAATTGGTCGTTCATCCTCATTTTCATTTCATTTGATTTAATTGAGTTCATAAAAAAGTGTAAAATCAGTTTAGGAATAGACTTTTATGTGTGATGTATCTTCTATGAATCATCAATTCTAAAGTCTAATCAAAATTTTTTTTTTTTTTTAAATTACGAAATAATTAATTGTATAGATTAAATTGTAAAATCTCAATAAAGGTCATTCATTCATTATAGAATCATAATCAAATGGCTTCTACTTGAAGAAAATGAGATCTCAAAGGCTTCACTGTCAAAATACATGCACAAGCGAATCCAAAATTTGGTTTCCCTTCTCTGGTAGTTTGACAGTGAGGCCTGTGAAATCAAAATTTCCTGAAAACTCTTATTATTTTCGTTTATTGTCGGTTAAATTGTTATAAAGTTATTTTTATAATTGAATCAACACTCTGAAGACAGTATTGTTTTTAATGTAAGCATATTATTCGAATACGAATCGGGTTTTTTTTTCATAGTAAACCATTTAACCCAGAACCCTTACAGCCGTGTTAATAAAAAACGCTTATTCCCCCTTTATTCCATGAGTTTACAAAACCATGGAATAAGAGTTAGTCCATGGAATAAAACTTCCTATTAATAAAAACAAAACGAAAATCTACTACAATGAGTAGATCACGTTACTGAACACACCTAATAATGCTGTCAAAGTTATTATCATTTGTTTGAAACGTCTGATTTTTATTGCTTCGCTAAACCATCATGTTCGGTGGTTTAACTTAGTAAACGTCACTTAGACGAAATTTTGTTTTTTAAATAACATTTTGTTCTTAGTCCATGGAATAAGGTTAACCCTTTCCTATTCCACGTTTATAAATTTGGCTGTTAGAAATTAAGTTGTACTGACGTACCTGGAGATTACACAAAAATTAGCATTGTAACTGAAAGATGAATTATAATAGAAATTAAATCGGAATGCACACATATATAAATTGTATTTTCGCAGTCTACCTCTGTCGATCTTTAAATACTATAAGAATGGCTATAACGGTATAAACACATATAATGTAAGTTCATTTATGTACATGTATTCCCTAATCAAAAGTGCATGTCCTTAGCCAAATACTTTCCGAGTTAATTAAGCTGCGCCTCTAAGTCCATATATTTGTAAACTTCTGAGGGATTTTTACTATGTACGTTTTAAACGTAAATACTTGTAAACTTCTGAGGGATTTTTACTATGTACGTTTTTTTTTCTCAAAGACCGCTTTCACACAAGGAAACTGATTTGCCAGAAACTAGCTAGTTTGTAGACGAGAAGGGTGTAAGTGGAGATGTTTTCCTTCCCCTTACGCCCTTCTCGCCTGCAAGCTCCCAGTTACCGGCAAGTCAGTTTCCTTGTATGAAAATCGTCAAACTTTTTAAATATCTTGAAAAGTAAGAGTCCTTATACCATCCGGTTTTCAGTGTTTGCCTTAATATTGATATTAAATTTTGAAATCAAAAATAGTACTTCATAACGTTAAATTTTAGTACAAAAAAGTTTTAACATTTTTTGTTATAATTTTGTAGAATTGTTATTGGGCTTTTTTGGTCAATTTAGTATAATTATGCAAATGAAAACACGTATATAAATTTTATCGCGACGTTTCGCTGGAGTTTCTCAGCATCTTCAGGGGCGTTTATTGTGTTTTAATTTTATAACATATTTAAAATTTGTTTAAATTGCATGTCTCTAACATATAACATCATCAACTTCATTTAATTTAGTACAACGACTTCTTAACACAAAACATAGATATATCACAGTATGTTATATTTTTTTATTTTTTTTATTTTTTTTTATCAAAATTTTGAGTTTGAAAATTAATTTTTCAATAAACGATTCATTGAAACAATTTTTTTTTTTAAATAAAATAAAATAAAATAAAATAAAAAAAATAAAAGAAAAGAAAAGATTTCCTACTTTGTAAAAACGTATACTAGGTCATTCTAAGTGTTGCCGTTGTTTTTAATTATTTCTTTTTTGTTTTAAGTAATTTTTTTTAGAAAATTGTCCCTCCCGTCTAAACGAGGTGGAAAATACTCCCCCTTTCATACTATTTTTTTCTTGTCTCGACTAAACCAACACGCTTAAGCTTTTTGTCATACTCTAGGTGAATCAACCTGCATATAATAATAAAATTCAAGCTGTATGTTTGTAAAGAAACCGTTGGAGGTTTGACATCGCTGTTAGATTTAGTATTGTCAGTCCATCATCATCATCATATTATATAAACCTTGATAAACTTAAGACCGCTTGAAAACTAACGCCCTTATGTTCACCTTGAAAGTCCAAAGTGCTACCTTAACTAAATACGATTGCTTATCTCGTTATTAAATTTAAGGTTATCAACATCATCATTCGGTTTTGTTATCGCTTCTTAACTATTAAGGGTGAATTTGGCATTCGCTTACGGTTTTACTTACAAAAACTTTGGATCCAAGGCTATACCAAAAATCTTTTCCATACAAAAATGTTGTATACATAGTACTTATAATTACATAATACATTTACAAACATTGTAGAAGTGCAGTCGAATTCAGACAACATATAATATCGATCTCTTTTCCATTATACCTACATTCCATCTACCAAATGTAAACAAGTAAATGTTGGGCATAGATATGTTAAAGAAAACAAATAGGTACACTCCAAATCAATCGAGCAGGTCTACTAAAAATGGTAATGTCTTTTTTTTTATAAATTACTAAGATCGCATGCAAATTGACTGCACAGATTTCGTACCATCAAAGCTTTTGCATTTATATTATGATGTCATAATAGGTGTGAACTGGTACCAATTTTTTTTTTTATATCACATTTGACTCTGTGGACTGTAGAAACTGACAGAATCTGACAGCTTAGAAGTTTCATTTATGTTTATGTAATGTTTGCGACGCATGTGATGAATTGCCATTTAATTGTTGATTAAAATTTGTTTTTTTTTTTTAATTTTTTGTTTTACAAATTTGCATTTTAGTGACTGTACATTTAACAAGAGAATGTTGCTAAAATGGATTGAAATATTGAAGCTCTCCTATTTCCAAAAATTACATAGAACATTAGCTTTGTTCAGTGACGTGGTTCCGAACAGTTTGGAACAGTTTAGAACAGAAAAGTACAAGGTTTTGCTGTTCAATGAGAATTTTCTGTTCTAAACTGTTCTGATTTTCTGTTCAGTGAGGCTGTTCCGAACAGTTTGGAACAGAATAGAACAGGATTTTCTGTTCCTACTTTTTAGGTAGAACAACTTAGAACAGGTTTGGGACAACTGTCAAAATCAGCTGCTGTCACTTGCAAGTTGATATTTTTTAACAAATTTCGTGGCTCTTTGTGCTTTTACTTTGGAAACAAACAAATAAATATTTAAAAAACAACATTAATTAAATTAAATTAAATTGTGTAGTTAAATAAATACTATTTCTTATTGTTTTTAATAAAAAGTATTTCTTGCTTATTCACCAAACTCGAATTTTTTTTTTTTTTTTGACAATTACATCTGTCAGACAGTTGCCTGTTCTATCTTGTCTGACGTTTCTGTTCTACTCTGTTCTGTTCTAATCTGAAAAAACCTCACTGAACAATCCTATTTGCTCAGAAAGTTAGAACAATTTGGTTGAAAAGCAAGTAGTTGCAATGTGTTTTTTTTTTTATGATTACTTGGAAAAGTAAGCTTGATTAGTTACATTTCTAATTGAGCGCATTGGTAATAAAACACACTTGTTATTTTTTTAAATATGAACTTTATTCTTTTAAAATGTCAGTGAGATTTACAAAATACATGATACATGATAAAGATAAGAAGAACAAATAAAGCCAAACCCCGAACAAAAACATTGAACTTATTCAAAAGCAAATGAGTGTTGTTTTTCAATTCGATTTTAAAATTGGAATATATTTTATGGCAGGTCTGGGGTAGTCGTTGTGTAGAAAAAACACCTATTTCTACATATATATGTACATTTATACATACAAATATGTTCATCGCTGTTGTTGTACTCTTTGGACACTTGGGCAATGGCAATGGGTGTGTGCCTGTTTGTAGGTCATTAAACTTGAATACATCCTAGAGCAACGCAAGTTTGTGCATGAAGCTTAACGAGTGCATTGCAAGAATAGGTACCTACCTAAATACCTATAATATTTGCATTCAATCCGGTTTTCATAAAATTAAATCGAGGTACCACCGCAGTACGACTTCAATGGTAAAACGACTTATGTGGCAGCGCAGCATTAAAATTATTGTAGACGTCGCTATTTTTTTTTTTGATATTAATACGTTTCTCAATTTTTAACAGGTTTATCTTTTTTGCAAATCCTGATTGAGGTTTTGAAATATCTTATTCATATTATTTAACAAAATAGTGAATATTTTTATCAACGTTTAACTATAACAAAAAGCTTTTCAAATGCATGCCTGAACTAGGTAACTCATTGTCTATGCGTAGACTTTGAATGCCTTGCCAAATTTGAATTAGTTAATCGTAATGGATTATAAACAATTACACAATGTATTTACGAGTATACTATGTATGTACAATGAACATAGGTACTGCATCGCATACATAGGAGGTCTTCCCTCTTTGTGTATAATTGCTGTTGTGTAGTACCTAGCTAAATGCGGAGATGAACACCTTGGTCTGACACTCAATTGCTTTTATAGCCAATTTATTCAAAATTCAATCAAGTTAGGTAGGTACTTAATTTTTGGTTATTTTTGGTGATTAAAATATTACTCTACCTGATGCCTGATGTAAAAAGCTAATTCTGAAAAAATTTAAATGCATGTATTTGTTTGAAACTAAATTTGACCTTTAAGGAGGCAAAGGTGATGTTATGGAACATCCATTGAATTTTATGTGACGCAAAAAGTTTTAGCATGCGTCACAGGAGATAAGGGTTTTATTTTTTAATCGTGAGGAGATGTAGGTGTACATATATTAAAAGTGCCTAATTTAATACAATGATGCGCACAATAAATACTTAAAAATAAACCAGATTGACCTAATCGAATTCAACAAGTTATTTTTAAATTCAAGTGGAATTTTTAAAATTTAATAACAGTTTACCTGAACGGACAATTTAACCGGTTGTCGCACTCCATAGCTGTCCGGATTGGTAGTTTCCAGCAGCCGCGAGCTTTCTTCTGTGCTCTCAACCATTTTTGTTTCAGACATTTTTTTTAAATATATGTAGATATGTAGGTACTTCCAACAGATTATTTATATTTACACAATAAAAGAAAACACAACACAAAACATGTAAATGTTTTAAATAGTAGGTAGATAATGCAAACACTCCGCAGCTTGTGAGTTCAATTTATTTATTTAATTTTTTTAATAATTATCAAACGAGCAAAAATATAGAAAATACAACCAGGCTTCACGAGACTGTTTTTATAAATATTAAAGCTTATAATGTGCGGGTGGCTATATACCGTTTGCCCTTCGAAAGTTATTGTCATATATGCAAAGGAAGAGCGCCAAGGAGTATGTCCTTCCGAAAATTTAGAGCATGCTCAGAAGGGTTTGACTTTGAATCTGCTCCTTAATGTCACACGCAATACAAAAAGTTCTGCTTAAAACAAAACAAAAGAATGATTTTAAATAATTTAACACGATTCACTTCTTACTACCGCCAGACGCTTCAGACCAAAGCAACAATATATTGTCACCAGAAGAAAAAAATATATCAACGTAGAAAATTCCGTTTGCATGGAGGTTTATATTTAGTTCACGCACTGACGATTGACGAGCTGCTTCTCCAACTGGCAAGAAACTATTTTTGATACCCAGCTCCAGCACAAGGAAGTGGTCATTAATATATTCGAATTCGATTCGGTAATGGAGCCAGAGCCACAGAGACGGAGAGTGGTTAAAAGAGATTGTGACTAAAATACACAACGGTACGGTACACCAAAAAAGCAAACCAACTGGCAGCTGAATTGATATTATCTTTGTTTAAGGTATTAATTGGTTCGTAGCTACTTAGCTAGTGGCTTTAGTGTTGCTATAAAATGCTTAATTTGATAAAAGCTCCCGAATATTATAAATTTATCGACATCACACGACAGAAGTATGAAGGTACACGACAGAAACTTGTGGGCGACCCCGAAATTCTTTTTATCGATGTAGTTATGTTATGATTATGAGTATGATTGTTGTGTAACGACTTATTGTTAAAATAGAAGTGCTGACGCGGGAAAGTCGTGACGTGACCGTGCTGAGTACCAGCCCCCAATCGAAGCCAATAGCAAATTTGTATTCGTTCCAAATCTACATTCCACTTTCCACATAATATCTACTGAATTAAATATAAGAGTAGAAGTGAGCAAACAGAGAGAAAAACTCTTGGCTAGGAATAGGAAATGGGAATGGTTTGGTTGTGGTTAAATAAGCAGAAAACACTAAAACAGAGGCAAAACTACTATGTGCAATGTAACTCTCGCACTATTTTTAAAACTCAATATTCAGCATGGAATAGCATAACATACTAGCATAGTCATACACATAGAGAGTGTTTGTGTTTGCTTGGTAAGAACGAAATAACTAGTTCTCTTGATTTCTGTTGACGTCACAATCACAATTATTGTTTAATGCAACGAAGATGTTTTTTTTCAAGCTAGTTTAAACACAAAGGTTGCACCAACCACCAACTTGATAAAAGTATCCATCGATCGATAAAGTGTTTTATTATGTAGGTAAACATAATAGGTAAGTAAATACCTATATGTATGTACTATGTACATTAGGGTGTCCGTTATTTCCCAAACTCATTTTTTTGGATAGCACACCCCGTCAACCGAAAGTTTATGCCGAAAGAGAAAATTATTGAAAAAAGCTATGCAGCCTTACTGCAAGTGTTATCACGAGAAAACACCTTTAAACAAAAAGTAGTTTTGATAATGAAAAAATATCAAAATACATATAGAATTTTATACCTAATACAGAAATATGTACATTTACATTTATGTAACTAGGGCCCGTTTGCTGATACGAAACATTAATACTTAAGTTCAACATAAGCGCTTAAGTAACATATAGGTATTGCTTTGCACCAAATGAAAACTTAAACATAGATATCCTTAAGTTCGGCATATCATAGGTGGCAGAAAAAGTACTCCTTATTAAGAGATTTATGTTGGACTTTTATTGTTGTTTTTTGTACTATTTGCTAAGACAGCGATTCAAATGCGAACAAACTAACAACAAATTTTATAAAAATGTATGTGGGACTGTCCAAATAGATCTCAGATGCTTATCTATGTGTATTTATATTTAATAAAATCAAAGAGAAATAAGCAAAGGTTACCTCACTAATATTCAAGGAAATTACACATTTTTTTATTTAATTTTGGCAGCAGATTCACAACAACAAAACTTCACATTATGAATAATTTTTATAGAAACGAACAAAAACGGACAATTTTTTAATTATCAAATTTCACTGGAAACCCATAATTAAAATGAAATATTTAGTATTTAGTAGTTGGACGTGCATACGTCCAAAAAAGGTCACAAAATGCAAAATAAGTACTAAAAATAGATTTGACTTTTCACTCATTGACGTTTTAGCAGCGATTTCTCTCATAAGAGTTATGCATAGTAGATTATAAATATTTTCTAGAAACAGAGAATAAATTAAGTTGAACATACCAACAATGTTGAACTTAGCTATGGTGTGGATTTATGTTTCGTATCAGCAAACGGGCCTAAGTTGTTGACTTATTCTGAAAAACTTCAGACCAAATGCGATGAGACGAGGGAACTTTTAATAAACAAAGAAGGGTGATGTGTGTTTTATGACGATTTGCGTATTAATTAAATTTTAAAATGTCATAATGTTCATTATAAAACGAGCTACAGTATTTAACGGATATAAGAAACTCATATAAGAAAAACTCGTTTATAAGAAATGCAGTCCAAAACACCGTGTCTTTTTGTTTAAATTCCCTTTGAAATTGATCGTATAAAAGAAACTCGCATATAAAAAAATCACGGCTATAAGAAATCATTTCTTTGCACAAATATTAATTTCAAGAACAAAAAAGTACGCATAGGTATAAGAAATTTACTTCACCAGTTTTTATTTTACCTTTTCCAAAACTAGTTTGTGGCCATAAATATGGTTGCATGGTTAATGACAGCTTTAAATTTTTATATAGAATTGCAAAAACAGCCGAGATTTTCTAATATGCGAGTTTCTTTTATACGATCAATTTCAAAGGGAATTTAAACAAAAAGACACGGTGTTTTGGGCTGCACATCTTAAAAGCGAGTTTTTCTTATTCATAATAATATAATTCATTTAATCGATATTTTCAACAATTCTAAGTTTAACAATAAAGCACCTGGCCATTTCCATACGATAATGTAGATATTTTTAAAAGTCTTGTACCAATTTGTTATCTTAAGTGGAGTGAAAAAAATTAATTTAGATCATTGTTTTGAACTTTTTCTTAATTTCGCATAGTTTATTTAAAGTGTCAACATTTTGAAAATGTATGAATTTTTTAATGAACTAATATCTATGTACATGTACATGTATGTACCTAAATATATTCTTTTTTGCAAAACTTTCTTTCAATTTCAAGCTTAAAATAATTATGAAAGGAACAACCCACCTACGTGGATTATTTTTAGAAATTGTTTATAGTTCTGATACATGTGACGGAGATACAAAACAAAAATAGAAAGAGGATGGTGGACCAAAATGAGCTTCTTTGTCTTTAATTAAAAAAAATCTCAGTATATTCATTAATGTGTTCATGCGTGTATAGAAGAATGGATATCCATAAATAAATAATAAATTTATCTTTCATAATAACAACATGATTTCCTTAATCTCAGCGCAACAGAAAACAGTAACAGATGGTAATATTTAACCGCTCTCTTTTTTTGATCAGGAAAAATTCCACAACTACTGTTTTTGTTTGTTCTCTATTAAAATATGCATTAAATGTGTTTTTAATTGTAGTACCTAATTACGACATTGAATTAAATAAAGGGTCTGTTTCTTTTATGATGACAATTATAATAATAATAATAATACAAAAAAACAGCTGAAATAGACTTGTGTTCGTGTTAGTTATCCATGCCAAAATAATATTATGAAATATTAAACAAACTTGGACACGCCTTCTTTGTCTTCTCATCGCAAAGTTGAAGAAAGGTTAAATCTTGTTGGCAATTTACCAAAAACGTACTCGCATCGCGAAAACAATCTTTAATCGCCTAAACAAACACATACATACATGTACATACATTAAAAAAAATTCAATCTATTTTCTGAGGAATTATAGGTATCATTATAAAATGCGTTTAAAAGATTACAATTGTAAATACTTACACGATCAATGTACCCATCCCATATTGACTGTGAAAGTCTTCCCACATTTGGCTTAAATGAGAAAATGTTCTATAAATATTTTGTTGAACAAAATGAGAATGAGTCCTATATAATCCTCAGTTTGAGTAGACAAAGAGGAAAGTATTAAAACTCAAAGAATATTTTTCACTCAAAACCTTGTGTATAGACTAGAATATAAAACATCTTTAGTCCAGTCTATTTAGTCTTGCCTCCTATGTATGTATAGCCCAGTAAAATTTGACAATAAAATCGCAAAACGCGATGTAGTTCTGCATTTTTGTTGGGGAATGTTAGAGTAGTCTGTCCTGAATTGACTGGACTATTAAGAGACCAGAAGTTTCACTCATTCTGAAATCCAATGGAACACTCCAAGTTGCTTCTACTCAATTTTTCAGTTTGGTATCTGCTAAGGTGAATCGTCAAAAAATACAGATTATTTGCTGCCACACAAAAAGTGAAATGTATGTAAAGCACCGACTGTATAAACTACGAACAGTATTTTTTTTTTATTTTTATTGGTTTTGAAAACTTTAATTAATTTAATAATATTAATTAAATGAAATTAAATTAAATTAAAATGGAAAATTAAAAAAAAATTAAGTACCTACATTGTAGTTTGTTGTTACGTTTGAGTTTGAATGCATTAGTGGTTCTTGAGTGGATTCTGATTTCAAATCAAGAATCGAATTTCTCTGCTCAGAATCGTCAGAAGCGTATTTTTTGTGCCAATAGATGGGTTTCAAAAGACTTCCGGACGCTTCTGAATGATAAAACAATCAAACAATTACAAATATAAATTTTCATACCATGCTCAATGTAAAGCAAATGATTCAGTAAGGTACAATATTCCTATAACGGACCTTACACGGACTACTATAATTTCTGTAGCAAAACTGCCAAAAATAATGGGCCAAATGAAGTCTGGACCCAATAGGTGGCGCTGTTGTCGAGTTTTTATCATTTTCTATAGTTAGAGAGCAAAATGAATCATATTCACAATATTTTGATTTGTATTATTTCTAAAAAGGACTTTAAAAAAGTGGTTCACTACGGCGTATACGCACTTTTCTTATTTAATTGATTTTGAATCAAAATTTAATACGATTTTATTTGTTTGAAATCGAATTTTATTTCCATTTCATTTTTGTGTTGAATGTTCTCTTTGTACCTACAACCAGTGCTGTCCAGTGGCGGACTTAGCTTGTTGGGGGCCCGGGGCGGCAATGCTAAATGGGGCCCCTTCTATGATCAGATATTTTTGTAGTCTTAATAACGTCAGCTTTTACGACAGAGAAAACATAAACTAAAGTAATTATAATACACTCTTTATTCTAATCTTTATTTGCTATTTATATTGCACACAATAGCTATCTACTAAACAAATTGTGATTCAAAATAAATTTACCTACTAGTTGTGGGTACATACATATTTCACAAAAATAAAGATGCCAAACTAAAGAATATCTTGGAATTTTTAAAGAAATATCAAGGATTTTGTTAATGAACTGAAAAAAAAGGTATACCAAGTTGTGTCACTTGATTGAGGCCACGGTGAATTTCGCGTTTGAAAATTTAACGGAATGGATTTTTTCTCAACCATAATTTTAAATATTTAAGAAAGGGCAGTTTTTTGACCTTCAAATAATTCTTTAAATAAAAATGAAGTTTAGAAAAACGTTTACGGAAGCAGAAAAAGTAAAAATACATAAATGTTTTCAAAAAACTTTAACTCTTATGCCGAGAAAAATCAACCAAACTGAAAATAAGTTACACAGTTTTTTAAAAATTATCTTGCGGATACCAATAAATACTGCAAAAGAAAATAAGAAACTTACACAGCGGAAGAAATAAGATAGGGACAAAAATGAGGTTAAAACTGTGGTTTGCCTCAAATTACATTCTCAGTCCCTTAAATGACGTCAAAATTGACGTTTAAGCCAGTTTTAAGACACCAAAAATGATATGCAAAAATACCTAGCACCCACCATTTAAAAATGTTAAAGAATCATTCCAAAGTCAAGATTATATGAGATTGCGCATGAATTTTCCTATTGGTAATGTCGTTTCGAGTAACGAATGAAAATACATTGTCTTTTCTGATTTTAAATTGTTATTTTTAATTTTAATATTTTATAGAAGAGAAAAACTTTATCCATTTGGACATCACAGTCATACGTCAGTTGTTATGGCGTGAGAAACTATAACCAAAGAATATAAATTTACCAAGAAGACGCATCTGATACAAATTTTGCGGGTTCCAATATTGCGAACCGCTCTCAGAGCTTTTGCTTTTTTATGGGCTATTCAAAAATTCTCTCATCAGCGCTTTTACAATGATGTACCACACACAGTGACACAGCCTGCATTTTTGTCCTTATTATACCCACCCATCTCCTAATAAACATTGTATGCGTTATTTGGCAAGATTGTATGAGTAAAAGCTTTTCTCTCAAACATTTTTGTTTCGTTGTTTTATTCTTATATGAAAAGCTTGATTTTATTTTCAGATGCAGATAATACTTCTCGTTAAATTTATATTCCTTGTTATAACCCAATATGGCAATCTCGAATCCAAATTTAGACCTACTACAGGGATAGAAAATATTTAATTAATGTTTGCTGGAACGTGTATTTCCAAAACTTACTAATATTTTTAGACTTGTACCTTCGATGTTTCAACAAGCCTGCGCCCCTTTCCACACTTCCAAGTCTAGAAAAATCTAGATTTAGAATACAAAAATGGAACTTTTACCGGGACCGCCCTCTTAACTTGGCTTGAACTACGTTGAAAACATTTAGACCTGGCTACTTCAAAAAAGTTTTTGAACTCAGCAGACATTTTGAAGATGACGACGTCTTAATAGAAGCTTTTAGTGATGACTGGGTCGAGATTGGTCTCGATTATTTAGAAAAAATGTGAATCATTCAATTAAGCCTTCTAATATAGAGATTTATCACAAATATTGGCCATACTCAATATTTTTCAAAAAACAATGAATAGAAAACAAAATAAAAGCTTTTATTCAAAACTGGCGACTTAACAAACTGGCAAACCAAACAAAAATTCTGTTGATCCAGTTGGACTAATCTGAAGATTTCCTGAAAATTTTACGATTTTTTTATATTATGTACATAATGTACATATTATGTATCTTTATAGAATATGTAAATTCATAGATGTTTCTTGAGTGGAATGAGTGCTCCCGTAAAAAATTAAGTTTGAACAAAAAAATGTTTGATTTCGAGATAAAACTTTTCTTCATGTGTGGTATAGAAACATTACGAAAAAAATATATAATTAGTAGGTACTAGGTTCATATGAACGTATTTTTCTTAAAATCTTAAAATATATACCTATGTAAATGTAATGTACATGCATTCTACACATATTTTGTTTCATTGTTCAATGAACAATTATGGAGGTCGAATTGGATTTGGGGGCCGCCCCTACCTTAGTCCGCCAGTGGTGCTGTCGTTTCACAATTCCGAGAGTAGCACTTTTCATAACATTTGGGGAGCATTTTGGGAAGTTGGGGAGCCTCGTTTAAGCCGACGAGAAAGCGTCGAGGAACATTTGCTCTGCAGGGCGAAACATTTCACAATGATAACAAAAATGAGAAATAAACAATGCTATATAACAACAAAAACTGTCAGCGGCGAATGTTCCGCACCGATTTTGCGTTGGTTTGGGAGAGCCTTAATATGAGATATTTCATAAAATAAATATGATCCCAAATGAAAATGATATTTTGAAGTTTAACAGAGATGTGAAATTTTTAATAGGAGCAGGGACGTGTGAAATCACGATTTAAAAATATTTTTAAACTGCAAAATACGTTTTTCATTAAATTTTCTATGTAGAGACATGAGGAGCATTTTTGAGACATTCATGGGTAGCACAGTAGTCCTTTCCACAGTAAAGGAGCCAAATGCTGCTATAGTAGCCATTCCGACAGCGCTGACTACAACTATTGCAGAAGCAATGTAAAATTATTTTTGTATTTGTTTAAATAGATAACACTAAACTATATCTTCTTTTCTATTATCCAGCTTAATTATACGCATTTTACTTACTTTAAACTGATTGTAGCATGCATCAGCAAATGATGCGAATGATGCTGGTTTATATTTTAAGTGAGTATTTTATTTTTCAATATTATGCATAATCTACATTATATGTACATATGTACTTGCCGAACATGATCATGATCTACATAAATGTACTAGAAGTAAAACTTTGTTTGCTTTCTCAAATCATTCATTATACATACATAGTATGTATAGATACATAAAAGATCATCGTCAGGCTAATAATAATTCACCAATTCTGAGCATTTCATACATTGAGAACAGTGACTAGACATACATAACATAACCACGGCGCGGCGAGCGGGGCGTTTTTATAATTTCAATTTTCAGTATTTTTATTGTTGCTCACTCTCACATCTGAGCAGGTTTCCGCTTTATACAAAATATGTATTGTTAAGAAAACAAAACAAATACAAATAGGACCATATTTCTGTAAATCGTTTCTAATTGATCCCACATTGAATGGCCGGAGATACGGCCGGCTGAAAGAATACATGTGTATAAATCCAGCCGCATATAATAGGGTTGGTGACCTCTGCATAGAAAAAAAGGGACTTGACGAGGTAGAATTATTTCTACATTCTACGGAATTATTAAAGAAGACTTCCTTTGTTCATTTTATATTGTATGTTTTTTTCTTCATTCTGAATTATTCATTTTGCGTATGTTCCTTGGAATATTCCGGGTGAACTGTTCTGTTGTTTCTTTTTTCATTCTGAAACATTTGGAATGCAATCTACATTATTATATGTGAAGCGCGAAATAAAAGGAGTATTGGATCCGTTCAGTGCAATTTATTTCGGCCAAGTTTTTTAGAGACGAGTTTAGTAAGTTAAACTCTGACAATACATTTAAGTCAAAAAGCCAGTTTTTCAGTGGAAGAATGCAAAAAGACTTAATAATTTCAAAATATAAAATATCGAAAGCATATTTTGAGTTAATGCAGATTCCAGAGTTAAATCCCTAAATTTGGTCAGTTAACTCGGTTAAATTTTAATCCCGCACTCACGGGCTCTCAGAATATTATTTACAAGGGACAAACAAAAATGCAAACAAACATCTCAAGCCACAAGTGCTATGTATTCAAATTTCAAAGGAAATTGTCTTTTTGGACTTAAGGAATTAATGATAAAAATATAATTGTTTGGACACCATATCGCCGAATAACTGATGGCCATTCTTTTTGCTATAGCTTTTTTTTCTTTATACATTCCATTCTAGATATTCTTTACAGTACTCTTTCTAAGTCCAACAAATCTATATTTCTCCATAATTACAAATGATAAGGGTATTCATGTAACGAGATAATTTTTCGCTTTGTAGACAAATATAATTTTACGCAAAAGGTTACATGAACACCCCATTAGAAATGTTTGCGTAAACGATAGAAACAACCAGCTAAGTCAAGTCAAATTAAACGTCACAAAGTTTCTAAGGGTTTTTTTCTACGCTTTCCGCTTCAAATTTGTGAGATAAAATTCTATATTTTGAAGAAAATTTTTCCCATACAAATTTTGACAGTTCATTTCTACCGGTAGAAAATTCTATCGTTTCTAAGCTTTCTATGGGTTTTCTGCGTTTGCATGAATACCCCTATTAACTTTTTCTTTACTCCAAAGAAATATTCTATACATAAAATTAAAAACAACGACATACATATTTAAAAAAAAAATAAATTAACAATACATTTTTTTAAGTTAAAAATAACAGTTTCTTGATCAGGCAAACATTAAAAATGGACACAATTCGTCACAAAATTACTCCCATATTAAGAGTACAATTTAAAATATGCTGTAGTATGCGTATCAAAGCAGGAAATTAAACAATTAGGTTCATGACAATCTGATTGTTGAACATATTATTCTATCGTTTTTTTCACATACACCATTAAACAATTACTTAAAGGTAAGTTATGTATTCACAAAAAAAAAAAACTTCATATAAATAAAATAAAAACAGTATTTATTCAAAGGAAAAAGTTAAAAAATAATCGGTCCATCAATTTGTATCTTTTTTAAAACTTTTCTTTTATTTAGTTTAACAAATGATAAGGTGAAATTATTGAATTTTAAATTTGACATTACGATTGGTTCATGTTGTGCTGATGTTTGCTTGTCCAATAATCAATATATTCACTGAAGAAAGCTGGGATGAGGAAAATTAGCTTAAACTGACACAAGGACTACAGGATCTGAAATAGGCATACAACATAAAATTATTTCACCTTTAAAAATCAAAAAGCCCAGAAAGCCATGCTAGGACATTATACATAGCCTGTAAATTTACGATTTTTTATTTTCTGTTGAAAAAATATTTCGTTCCCAGAAAAACGTAAACAAGAACAAAATTATCGTATGTGATTGCAGGACAAGTCTATAGATACCTATATAATTATTTAATTACATTCTTGTGTAATAGTATATCTACATATTAATACGCTTAGCAAAACCTAACGGTACACTTTTCTCTGTTAATAATCAACGGAACTACATAAATTATATTATATAGGTAACGTTGGAAAGGTTTTGCTGTTCATTTCATTTAAGGGTTGGGCTTAGAAGTCTGAAATATCGGGAGATGATGACCATTATTGATTTGGAATTTTTGGTAGAAAATTTGGAATCCATATCTTACCGTAAAGCACAGAAAGTAACATTTTTATATATTTTTTACCAAAATTAACTTCCATAAGAAATACATAAATGTTGAAGTATAGTAGACTAAGCCTTAAAATCAAAAAAATAAATATTTTGTATGCGACGTACATACATACCAGTCAACTCCGCTTAACTGGAACAACATAATTGCAGAACATTTGTTTCAATTAAGCGGAGTTTTCAGGTAACCGAACTTCGGATAACTGAAACATGTTTCAATTAAGCGGAGTTTTGTCAAAACAAATTAAATTTCATTTAGCTGAAAATAAAAAAAATGCATGTAGGTATGATTTTTTGTTTTGTGTAAAAACAGTTATATTTCCATATGAAACAATTAAAACACCAAAGGTATTTACATTTTCAATCACAAATATTTGGTCAGCTATACGTTTTCTGTCGAACATTTTTGAGGATAAGCTAAAAGAAACGACTGACGCCAGGAGGGAATGACAAGAAATGAGATTTTGACACTCCAAATTCAAAGGGTGTGTTCGATTTACAATTTGATGGCAACGTTCAACGGTCGTTTCACTTATGCGGAGTTGAATAAGTGAAAAATGTTCATTTGATGCAAACAATTTTGTTTCAATTATCCACAGTTTACAATTAAGTGGAGTTCAGTTATGCGAAGCAGTTTGTGTGAAAATTATCAAAAAGGCTCCGGAATAAATTTCTTGTTTCAGATAACCGATGTTTTCAGTTAAGCGGAGTGCAGTTAAGCGGAGTGGACTGTACATATGTTAGACAGTATTTGAAAAAAAGTGAGTTTGAGTGAAATTAAAGTTTATTTGTTATCATATTTCTCAATATAAACAAGTTTTTATTTATATATCTCCCAGTGCCACTAGACACACGTTACCCCCGACTACATAAAAGTAAACATTCAGAATCAATCTTAAAACAATCGCGAACTAATTTAACTATTAATGTACATTTTTGGTAAGCTTTGAAATCATTTCTGAAAGCAAACATCAACACTTCTTAAAGAGTAACATTTATAAATAGGGCTTGAGTGTGACAGTGATTCAGGATGTTTATTTTCACGAACTCGGGATACCTACGTTATTTTATAAACCTTATTTGAAACTCGATCGAGACCTGCAAAACTCCAAAATAAGTACATTCTAGAATTCACCGGTAAAGCTTAGAGTTTTTCCAGCAACACTGATACAAATCTAAAATGTTATGTTTTCATAATTCATTTTGAACGTTTTACAACATTTGTTTTGTGCATCAGTACCTTAGGTGGCCCACTTCACGGGTTCCGAGGATTTGAACTCCTTTTATGTGTCCTCTGTCACGCTCACGCAACTCTTTCTAAGCATTAAAAAGACCAATGGTTGTTTGCATTTTTGGTATGTGGGTACTCGCCAAAAAAATTCATGTTTAGGACAAAGATTGGTTTAACTTAAATTAAGGGTAATGTTAGCTTGATAACTTTTAAAAAGGGAATTATATCCGTCCATTTTGAACCTACTAAGCGGGGGTATATTTTCAATTTTTTTTTAAAGCTTTACAGTTGGGCACTTATTTAATTTACAAATTAAAAAAAGTACGTATACGCCGTGGGTGTACCTAATTTCGAATTTCAATTTAGAAATTTATATTTGCATAATTTAAGCAGAATAAAATTTGGTTCAACTAAGAAAATAAAGTAGTGTAATATGTGCTTTATAGATGAACTAAGGTTTACTATTGAAAAGTTAATGAACAAAATATTTAAAAAATAAGTAACAACATTTTTTTCTTTTCTTTTTAAGTTCAAGACAAAATTTAAACGAATGCTCAAGGAATGTACGTATCCGTAAATTTTTTTTTTGTTTTTTTAATTAGTTTTGCTTTTCTTAAATTTTCAAAATTGTTTTGGATCTTATATAAAGTAGTAAAAAGATAATCTATGTCGTATCCATGAATACGGTGTTTGTGCATACGTATAATTATATTTATTGAACCGAAGTATATACATACAATTGGCTCTTAATTCTAATTTAAATTATATAACATTGGTGTTTGAATTTGTTTGGCACATAAGTTGCCTAGTTTTATACATTGTTTTTATTTTTATTAAAATTATTTAAAAAATTGTCTTTGATTGTCTTATACTAGATGGTTTATATCGGGTTGTTCATATCCAGCTGTTTTTGTGGTGGGATGTGGGGTGGAGGTGACTTCTAGCCAGGGTAAGCTTGACGCTGCGGCCTCGTAGAATTGGATTGCCTCGTCATCATTGGTATAAATATAATTCCGTCATCCAGTAGTGATTTCACATCTAGGTATCGTGGCTCGGGGTATCTCTCTTGGCTAGTGATGGGTCTCACTATAGCGGGTTCGGATGATTGCTAAGTTTGCTCGTCAATCTCTTAGCAGCACTGATCATTTATTTGTCCAGGGGTATTATTCCAGATGCTTCCTAGAGTCTCTTGTTGCTGAAATGATTTCGTTGCCGTTGGTCAAAGTGAAGTCCCATGCAGATCCGCAGAATTTTCCTTTCAAATAGTCCAAGCTTTCGCATGCTGGTTTTGGAAATAGTAAACCATGAAGGAAAGCCATACGTGATGATTGCCCTGAGAAGTTGCTTATAGAGAAGCAACTTTGTGTTCTGGCTCAGACCATTCCTTTTCCGCATTAGAGGGTGGATTCGGTGGAAAGCTTAATTAGCTTTTTTCAGAGTAGCTGTTACGTGTGAGTTGAAACGTTACCTCTCCTCGAAGTTGATACCCAGATATTTCACCGATGGTTTGGTCGTCAGTTGCGATCCGTCAGGTAGATTGAGTTTAATACTGTGGCAGCTTGTGGCTGAGGGTATGTTGCGATGTCCGGCGGATCTTCTAAAGCACACCAACTCAGATTTGGCTGAGTTGACTTTGATACCCCATCTTGTGTAGAATTCTCACAGTCGGCTCACTTGTTCCTTTACTCTTTTTGCTGCAATAATTGTATACATAGATTTGGCGTACGTTAGCGAATCATCCGCATAGTGCAAATTGATAGAATTTCTGGGTTGAGGTTGATTCGATGTAAAGATGTTGTAAAGATACAGTCATAGTTTTGATCCTTGGGCAATTCCTGCTCTGATGTTTTTGGTTGCTGACTGGCTGCCGTGATTGTTGAAAATAGTAATTTCAGTGTTTGTTTGCTGTAGCCGCTGGATTGTTCTCGACTTCTTCTAAGAATGCAGGGTCGTTGGGTGGGCATGGCGCGAAATTTTCTTCGAAATATTCAGCAAATGCTTCCGCTTAGTCCTGAGTCTTCGTGACTTCCCCTTGTCTGGTACTGATTTTTTCTGGCATTTGTTGTCCTTTGCCGATAATTTTGTTTATCTCCTTAAATGCATTAGGTCCAGGTTTGATGGATTGTAGCCTTTTTTGGAACTGGTTGTTGTTGAAATGTTGAAGAGCATTCCTTAACATAATCTTCGCGCTCGGTGATCGTATCAAATATTCAAAAAATATTTTTAAATATCTGTAAACTGTATACTTTTTTTGCTGAATGTTATTTCTAATTCTACGATATAAGGCATTATAAGAAAGCTGTAGTCAATTGTTGACATTTCGAAAAACTGCCTTTAACTTGTATCAGAGGTTGATAATCTTCTCAAACTCTTTTTTTTAAGTTAATGGACCGTATTTATTGTCGTTTTAAACTATTATGATTAGTTAAAACTTAAAAGATAACCTATACATTTATTTTAGTTTTTGACAATGCACTATTTTTGGCGTTCAATAAATTAATAAACTTTTATTTTGATAAGTACAGAAATCGAGTTGGAATAAATTTTTATAATTGATCTTATTTAAACTGAACTTAAGTAAAATATGAGTTTAGCGAAACCACTACGAAAACGCCCAAATAATGATTTGTATAATGAAAATTCCCTTGAAAAATATTAGCATTTTTTTTCATTGTATTTGTATAGCTACTGCTTCTGCTACTTTAAACTATAATAATGTCTGTTCCTTTACTCTAAATTTCTCTGATATTCTGCGCATTTCGTTCCCAAGTTCTGTCAATTTCATTTCTATTATATGAACTTGACAGGACTTTGGACTAAAAATCACAGAAACTCAAAGGAAGGGAACAGACATATAGGACTTGTAAAAGTTACTTTATACGCGGGTTTTCGAGTTTATGTGCAATAAACAGTACCTTGGCTATGACCTTATTTAAAGAAAATTTATTTATTAAAATGTGAATACACTTTTCACCTATACCGCTTTTACCGTTGACGTTGTTTAAATCGATTTGGATTTTTACAAACAAATATTTGTTTACTAAGAAAGAAAGTTAAAATTCATTTCATAAGTATAGGGAGTATTTTGCGTGTTTTTCCTTTTATTTTTTTTTTCTATTAAAATTTAACTTCTGGTGGTTGATAATACGAAAGGCTTTAATTTTGTTTGCTATTTTGTGATACCTTAAAAAAATTTCACCAAACAAAATCCTGCGTACGCCACTGTCATATATGTATTACGTTAAAGTGTCAACACAAATATACCTATAGAGGTATAGAAAATTCAAATCATCGTTTTTTCAGCCACAACCAAGAGGATTGTTTTGTTTAAAAAAAATTATATGTCTATTTAGAATGGTCTTTGAATCTGAAGATTTGACCAATCTTATAGATTGAACCGTCTTTTACATAAAATATTTAGTTTTTGCATTAATTACACCTAACGTTATAAGGCACTTTCAATTCACTACATTCAGAAGCAAGTATGTCAGACCAGACCCCAGTTGTACATTTGTTTGTATTAAATATCAAATGGTTTAAGTACCTATAAGTATGTAGGAAAACACACTTGGTCCAAATTGTTTAAGTAGATTACTTCCCTCTTTAAAAACACAATACAAAGATATTTTTCTTCATATTTAAATGAGAACAAAGTGATTTTATATTTATGCGTTCTTATTTCTTATCTCCATGTGGATAGAGCATTAAGGGCTGGCAAATGTTTTGTGATAAATAACGCAGAATGCACAAACCGTTCACTATGCTATCAATGTTAGCATATTTATTTGTTCATTCTATATGAAATTTAAAATTTCATTGTTAAAAGATTTTGAAAAGTTCTAGTGGCCTTTGCAGTTAGCAAACAATAGTTTTAGCTTGGGGAATAAATTTGAATGTGATGTGATGACTGATGATTTAATATAACTAGCGAGGAATATATAATAGCGTAGAATACATATCTACATTTAGTATAATCTTGTTTTAAAATTTAAGCCCAGGCTCAACTTCTATTGCAGGCCGTATAGCCCAGGAAACAAAAACATAGCTCCTTACAAATTTCTAAATTTCGGTAACTCCTTTGATACTTACATATATTGTACCTAATACTTTTATACAACTTTTCAAAAATATCGCCGACCGTAGCTGTTGAGCAAAAAAAAAAAAAATAACGGAATTTTAATGTGTTTTTTTTTTTGTAATTTTTGGGAATTCTTTGTTTCATTAAAATGACTAAATTTTTGAAATTATTGATGTAGGAATAAGTTTTATACATCAAATTTTTAAAACTTGTTTGTTCTTAAATTATAAAATATAAAAAAAAATATAATCATGCATAAAACTTTTTAAAAATACACAAAAATTCAATTTTTTGTAAAAAAGTCGTTATGGATGTTGTTTTACTTTGGTTTTGTCGTAGCCTAACACAAAAAAAATAATAATTTTCACCCTTTTAAAGAATCAATTTTGAAGAAAACCTCATTTTTAAAATAACATAAAATAGTTGTTAAATTATATCTTGTAACTGTCGGATACAATGTACAACAAGATGCAAATGTATAGGCGGAATTTTATATCAGGAATTTTATGTTCAGTGATGTGTGGAACCTGCCAGGGAACATCGTATAATAATACCATTGGCGAAGAAGACCATCTGAACGAAGTAGATGCCAATGAGTTTTAATTTAATTTTTTTAAGACTAATAAATAAATTTTTAAGTAAAATAATTTCAAATATAAACTATAATATACCTATAGAAACAAAAACTAACATATAAGGAAATAAAATATTGATAAGACGCAAAATAAAATTATTAACAAAATAAAGTATTATTTTAGTGGTATTAAGTACCGTTAGCTATTTAATTTCAATATTAAATATTGAAAACAAAATACAAATTTTCTTTTTTTCAACTTTCAATGATAATATTCCCGACTTTACGGTTTTTTTATGGAAAATAGTGTTGCATTATCTTAAACTGAGTTAAATTGGTCATCATATGAGATTTTTGAAATTTTGTAAAATGAACCGTTGTACAAGTAAATAGGTATTGGTTCCAAAATATTATGATATCGTTTAAAAAAAAATAATTAGTTAAATTATTATTATAAATTACTATAAATTGATTATTTTAATGGCTTTGAAAGTAAGAGCTCAAAATCAAGTATGCCATCTGATTTATTTAATAAATTAAAAAATAAAAACGTTAAAAAAAAAATAATACAAATTCGTTGGAGCGGTTTACTTAAAAATTAATTTTGTATATATAAAATTTTCGCTCATTTTCAAGAATAAAATCTGGTATGCCAACATTTAGTATTTAATAAAATACAATTTTACACAAAATAATAAAAACTATTCATTAGCCCGTTTTCAAGATACATTTTTTTTTATCCGAAAATTATTTTTTTGAAAATTTGTATATGCAAAATTATTTAAATTGCGAGGGAGCTTTTGTATAAAAATTTTGGTTGAAATCGGTGCAGCCGTCAACGAGAAAATTGAAAACAAACAAATCGGTTCTATGGCAGGTAGGTACCGTTATTTTTGAAATAAGAAACATGATTTTTTCAAGCATTCTACAAAAAAAAAATAAAAAAAATATTTCTCCTGTTTTTGAAAATATTGACCAAAGTTGTTTTCAAAATATTTAGTTTTCGAAAAAAAAAAATTAATTTAGGCTCACTTATTGTCAACTTACCCTGATGCCACACGAGCCAGTACTGGCTTACAAGTTACAATACATTTAAATTTTCTTACTAACACATACAAACCTGGGCAACTGGCTCGTCAACTGGCTCGCCATTTTCGAAGCCAGTTGGGAAGCCAGTAGAGAAGACAGTGGCCTCGTTCAGACTTGTATATAAAGCTATATGGATAGCTTTTCGTTGGAAATTTAATGCAAAATTAAATATTCTTTCTACCACAACTTTTAATGAGAGGAGGGACCAAGACATTTTAACAATTCCAAAATAGACAACTGTCAAATATGATTGGAGGGTGGCTATGATTATGATGAATTATACATAATCTCTTAAAAATCCTAAGTTTTTGAGAGTATATTTTTTGCTTGGGAAAAATGAGAGTTTTGGCGATTTCGGGTGACATTTATTGGAACATTCTGTTGCTGATTTGTCAAGCCATAGACTGTCAAATTAAATTGAAAGATTGCTACGGAGATGATGCATCGAAAAACTTTAAGATATCTGAATTTTTTGAGATTAAATTTTTTGCGCGGGCAAAGGAGATTTTAGCGCCTTTTGGGTGATATTTTGGAACGAAATATTCCTCGTACAAAGTAACTTTGTTTCTTACCTACCTGTCAACATATGAACTGTCAAACTCCATCAAAGGATGGATTAAAAAAGGGATCTCGAATGGACAAAATCTAGAAAAACAAGAAAAAAACTCGAATGCAATAATCTAGAATGACAAAAATCTCGAATGTACAAAAATCTCGAAACACAGAATCTGGAAAAGTCAAAATAAAATCTAGAAAAAATCTAGAATTTTGTTTTATATATGTAGGTATGCTCTCTTAACTGTTGGGAATATTTTTAAATACTGTTGATTTTACAGAAAGGTAAAATAAAAGACTTTTTTCCATTTTTAATGTTCATGTTTCAAGTTTAAATTATATTACCTAGTCATGATGAAAATGCTCTTCCACATACATATGTTTGTATGTGAAGATTGGAGAAAGAATAGTTGAAAGTAGGTAATGTTTTAATTTTTCTAAACTGTCTTAAACTAATTTAATAAAAGTACCGTTATTATATTTTAAAAATTAACTAATCGTGAAAGATCTCGAAAAACCAAGTAAATGGTTTTTCGAGATTTTTGTCGTTCTAGATTTTGTCTTTCTAGATTTTTGTTATTCTAGATTATATGGATTCTATATTTTGGTTTTCTAGATTTTTGTAATTCGAGATTTTGACATTCTAGATTATGACTTTCGAGATTTTGGTTTTCTGGATTTCGTGGTAGACCCGTTACTTTGACGCGACAGAAAAGTCTGTCAATGCATCCGTCAACGCATTGGCACTATTATGCGTTTACCATCGCGAGACTTGATGTAGAATTCGACGATACCTGCCAAAGGAAATTCAATAAAAATGTGTATTTATAATCCTAGATAAGCTATCCTAGTAAAAGCTGAACATGACCGCAGATAATTAAAAAGAAACTTGCTTACAAGTTGCGTGCCGCCTACGTCACAGCATATTCACGTATACGAACTTGACACTCAATCTATGTAGCCAACTGGCTTGCCAGTACTGGCTGTGACCTCAGGGTTAACTGTTTTCGAGAAAATCAAAAACCAAACAAATTGGTGTACTTCAGTACCAAAAATAAGGAATTTTTGAAAATAAAAAAATTATCAAAAAGTAGTTTTTCCTTATTTAATTTTTTTGAATTTTTTTCAACAAAATCCTCGGACTCGTTTTTGAGATAGACACCATTTTCCTTTTTGGCGAAAAAAAATTGTATGGCAGGTACCGTTATTTTTGGTCCTTAAAAAAAAAATTAAAAAACGTGTGGGCATTTCAGTCAAAAAACACTATGTACCAAGTTTGAAGAAAATCCCTCCAGCCGTTTAGGCTGTAGGGGCTAGGACAGATAGAATTGCGAGACACACATTTTTCGCGTTCTCTATAATCGTAACGTTCAGGAAAATTAATATCTCAATCAATTTTTTTTACGAATCCATAACTTACCATATAGTACCTATGTACATATGTATGTACATATGTAATCGCAAGTGAAAAATTGCAATATGTTTACTTCTTTAACGATTACTAAAATTTTAACCAAGTTTAAGGCACGTTTTGCAAATCAAATTTCTGGAATCTTATGTTAAATATAATATTGCGTAGTTTGATGTATTTCTCAAGTTTTTTGGATGAGCTGTTATAGTTTTTTTATATTTTTTGTAAAAACTGAAAAAATTCAGTTTACATTTTAACTTTTTCAACCAAGTTTTATGCTTTAGTAAATTTTGCATCATATAAAATTTTTGTCAGCTTTCTGAAATGTGACGTTTAATTTTTTGTTTGTTTTATTATTTGAAACCACAAGAAACACTTCTAATATATTTCAAACAATGTAGAATTCAACAGTGGAAAAAACTAAGTTTTTTGATTTTGTTATATTTTGTTTTTAACAGTAAATACTGTAAAAATTGTTTAAAATGTTTACTTTTTCAAGATTTTATAAAAAAAATGACAGACTTAACGGTACATAATCAAATAAAATGTTTACTATCTTGTTTTAAATTCAATTCTGCATCGTTTGAGGTATTTTAAAATTGTCTTAAATGTACCGTTATATTTGTTTTAATATATACCTCAATTTTTTTTAACCGAAGGGTACGCAACAGAAGCTTGTTAGTTATATCAAACGACGAAGAATTAATTGATGAACAAAACTGTATTTAAAGTTTTTATTTATATTTGTTAAAAATTGCATTTTAACGGGAAAAACACAAAAAAATGTTAAAAATTAAATAAAATTTTGACTTATTTCTGGGTTATGTATGTAGGTATGTATATAAAAAAAGAAATGTATCATGTTAACAAATTGAATTATGTATTTTTGTGAGATATTTTATAAGATTGTGGAATGTACCGTTATATTTTTTTTATTATTTTTTTTGTTGCCATCACCAATTTTGTTTTGTTCAAACGCTGATTACACGGAATGCTCAACAGCTAGAGGCGGGGATAATTCCTCAAATACTCCTATTAAATAGCTCTACAACCCTGCGAAATACCAAACCTATTACCAAAATTTAGGATTTTTGCACAAAGTTGGTGGGCTAGTAAGAGAATATAGTCTAGGAGCCCACAGCAAATTTTGGTGTGCGACAGTGAACCAAAAAAAATAATATGAGTCGAAAGGTGTGTTAAGTCCTATAAAAGAAATGCAAGTCTTGCAGTCCCTGGTGGCGGCTGTTAGGTGGGAGGGGCAATTTTCTAAAAAAATGACTTAAAACAGAAAACAAATTATTAAAAAACAACGGTAACATGTACAATGCCCTGTTATATTTTTATGAAAGGCCAGAAGTCCCTTCTTTAATTTCCTTTTTAAATAAAGTTCTTTCAATGAATAGTTTTTGAAATATTAGTGTTTGAACTCAAAATTAAAAAAAAAAAAATAAAAAATGGTAAAAATTATTTTTTTCGCAAAATTTCACGTAATTAAGTGTATTTTTGTTTCCAAAATTCAATGCCCTTATCAATTTGAAGTCAAAAACTGAAACCTGGATGGTTCTAGGACTTTTAGTTTTTAAGATATTAAAAAGTAAATGAACCAGCTTTCTCATTAAAATAAGACAAATCCGTCTAAATTATCAATTCAGCAACCAGTTAAAATAGGACAAACATGCGCAAAAAAATTCTTACATTTTTGAAACTTGGTGGGAATGTCGGATTAACCATATGAATCAAAAGAGCCCATAAAAATATCTGTATCCCACGGGTGTTTTTTGGAGGGGGAAAGGGGGAGGTATGACTTATGGAAATTAAAAAATTATGTTGATACAATTTGGACATTATGATACATGCTTTTAGGGTATTTTTCAATTCTGAATCTAATGACATCAAAATTAAGGCGATACAATAATCCTAAAGAAAGTGATGGTCCATTTTATCCAGCGATGACTGTTTTTCAGTAAAACTGGTACACTATTAAAAAAATACCTTGAAAAGAATGGTACATTGATGAAAATTAGTGTAAATATTCAATTTGGCATTCCAATTTGGCGTCCAAATGATGATTTTTAATTTGCATAATAAAAATCTCTGCGCCTGATGGGCTAATATTGCCTCAGCTGTAATGAATGCCGTGTGAAGAATAAAATAATAACGTCAGTTTTGCTAGTTATAACGGAATTTTTTGAGATTATTTCTTATCACTTGATGATTGTCATTTAGGTTTGAATTCGATTTTGATTTTGTTTTTTAAATGAAAGTATTTTTTTTATTTACACAGCTTTAGCAATTTTTTGTTATGTTTTTACAGAGATAAATATTGTTCTTTGTTTTTTGTTTTCTAAAATAGAAGTTAGTTTCAACTTTATGCTATTTTTGTAAAATATTTGAATTATAGGTATATGTAAGGTACATATTCAATAAGTTTGAAATTTTAGGAGTGAGGGAGAGATATGTATGGGGAAGCTCTCAACTCGTTTAGTTATTTTGTTTGGCTTAGCCTGTTCACTCATATCGCTATATTTGAACAATTCAATCATATTATACGATACGTTTAGTAATAATAACAAGTATAGGTACTTAGGTATAGGTACTTACAAATTTTGCAACTTAAAAGAGTAAATGTACATAAATGTAGGTACTACAAGGCAAGCATTGAACTAGAAAATTTAATGACAAATGACGTCACGAAAATAGAGTAAACGGTAGTTCTGTCTCTCTCTACAGTTTTTTTTTTTTTTAATAATAATTTTAATAAATTTAATTGGCATCCCCGCAAGGTTTTTTGAAATTTGTTTTTAGATCAAAAAAAGCAACCGTATCTGCCATCATATTCTCTAAGAAAAGTTTTTTTCTAACATTTCCAAGGTACTGACTACTGAGCTATAAAAGAAATTTTGCGACGTGAAAGAATGTCTTATGTTGTTCAGCAATAAACATGTTCTTTTCAGACTTGATTAACGTATGTACCTAATAATAATATGACATTATCTTCGCAAACAATTTTCTCATAAAACATTTTTTATAATTCCTGATAGATTGATCACGCAAAAACGATCCGATAACTTATATTATCAGCATTGTGTTATAAAACATTCTAAATTCCGATTAAAACGGTAAAATAAAGATGTAGGGCATGGTGGGGTGGATACGAAAGAAACAGTCTTAAAATAACACTAATTAAAAAAAATATAGTTTGTATGCGTTTATTTTGTATTTTAACACACAAAAAATTAGTAATATTAAAATCTTAAAAAAAAAACTATTTTTATGAAAATAAGAAAAAGCAAACAAAAAGTGTTATAGTTGTTTTCAAATACTTCTTTCACATAATATTGTGTCACTAAACTCATAAATTGTTATGGTTTATATAGTTATAACTGATAAAAAAGAACATATACATTGTAAAAGGCATTGTAAAAATATTAAATAACAGGATTACGTAGCGATTTTTAATCGATTACTGGTTGTCTCAATTAGTTATCGATAGTATCTTTGTTTAAAAATAAAATAACTACCAAACAGTGAACAGAAGCTGAATAATGTAAGTATACCTACCCTTCTTTGTATTGTTCTTTTAAAAGTTCAACTGTTGTTACACATAAGTAAATATAATTACTCTATTATACATATGTATAATGTTCATATACCTAATGCTAATTTTGTTGGCATCAACTTTGCCAAACTTAATTTTTGACCTCAATCTTCTGAAGAGCCCCTGGAACAAAATTTGTATGGCTTAATACAGGTTTTATCTTCCAAAAATTGTCTATTCTTCTGTAGTTTCGAAAATGGTATAAAACTTGTCAAGGCTATGGTTAAATAGAAAGTTTTAACCGTTTGAAAATCAAACAAAACTTTGAGACAAATCCGACATTCCCACCAGGTTTTAAAAATGTTAGAATTTTTTTCCGCTGAAATGATAGTTTAGCCGGATTTGTCTTATTTTTTTTACGTTGGATTAACTATAAGAATAAAGAATCAAAAGAGTCTATAAAAATATCTGCGTCCCAAGGGTGATTTTTGGATGGGGAAAGCGAAGAGATGAACTTTGTTGAAACAAAAATATACTTTTTCAAATCTTTTTGTTGTGTCGAATTCAAATACGAACGGATAATTGTTCCATTGACGGTGTTTACATTGGACTGACTCTTCCGACTATTTTTGGCGTCTCTGAAATTTATCTCTCCCCCACTTAATAGTTAGAAAGCGAGAAAAGTAGCAAATTTTTAAAAAATTTAAAAATTTGTGGATTTTTTTTTTGACGTTCTCTTTTGTAAATTGGGGGGAGTCAGTCCAATGTGAACACCGTCATTGGTTCAGGTTTCTGAAATATTGCATTCAACTAATTTTTGTATTTCTCCTTACTGAGGTATCTCGAAAATCGTAGGTGAATAAACATTTTTGAGTTCAGTAAAAAAATTGAATTCAACACACCAACGCAACGGTTATATGGCGTCTATTAAGCACAATCTCAACCCACTATCTGATTTTTAATTTGCATGATAAAAATCTCTGCGCCTGATGGGCTAATGTTGCCTCAGCTGTTATGAGTGCCGTGTGAAGAATAAAACAATAACGTCAGTTTTGCTTGTTATAACGGAATTTTTTGAGATTATTTCTTATCACTTGATGATTGTCATTTAGGTTTGAATTCGATTTTGATTTTGTTTTTTAAATGAAAGTATTTTTTTATTTACACAGCTTTAGCAATTTTTTGTTATGTTTTGACAGCGATAAATATTGTTCTTTGTTTTTTCTTTTCTAAAATAGAAGTTAGTTTCAACTTTATGCTATTTTTGTAGAATATTTGAATTATAGGTATATGTAAGGTACATATTCAATAAGTTTGAAATTTTGGATTTTATATTGTATGAGAGATATGTATGGGGAAGCTCTCAACTCGTTTAGTTATTTTGTTTGGCTTAGCCTGTTCACTCATATCGCTATATTTTACTGACTACTGAGCTATAAAAGACATTTTGCGACGTGAAAGAATGTCTTATTTTGTTCAGCAATAAACATGTTCTTTTCAGACTTGATTAACGTATGTACCTAATAATAATATGACATTATCTTCGCAAACATTTTTCTCATAAAACATTTTTTATAATTCCTGATAGATTGATCACGCAAAAACGATCCGATAACTTATATTATCAGCATTGTGTTATAAAACATTCTAAATTCCGATTAAAACGGTAAAATAAAGATGTAGGGCATGGTGGGGTGGATACGAAAGAAACAGTCTTAAAATAACACTAATTAAAAAAAATATAGTTTGTATGCATTTATTTTGTATTTTAACACACAAAAAATTAGTAATATTAAAATCGTAAAAAAAACTGTTTTTCTGAAAATAAGAGAAAGCAAACAAAAAATGTTATAGTTGTTTTCAAATACTTCTTTCATATAATGTTGTGTCATTAAACTCATAAATTGTTATGGTTTATATAGTTATAACTGATAAAAAAGAACATATACATTGTATAAGGCATTGTAAAAATATTAAATAACAGGATTACGTAACGATATTACTCTTTTATACATATGTATAATGTTCATACACCTAATGCTAATTTTGTTGGCATCAACTTTGCCAAACATAATTTTTTGACCTGAACAAAATTTGTATGGCTTAATACAGGTTTTATCTTCCGAAAATTGTCTATTCTTCTGTAGTTTCGAAAATGGTATAAAACTTGTCAAGGCTATGGTTAAATAGAAAGTTTTAACCGTTTGAAAATCGAACAAAAATAAAACATTTGTGATTGTGTTTTATTAGGCTCTTTTGGTCTTTTTGATTTTGGAATGCGAATAAAAACACTTATTCCATTCTTATACCCAACGTTTCGTTTCGTAAGTATTCCTTACTTCTTCAGGGGTTTATAGAATGAAAAAGAAAGAGAATGCATCATACGCAAATAAATCAAACTTCACTCTTAAATCAGTTTTTTCTAACACCAAATCTAAAGTACAAAACCAACAACAACACAACGTAGTTTATGAAACTAAATGCAAGGGGAAAGAAAATGAACAATGTGATCAAGCAGACATAAGGAAAAAGAAAGAGACAACAGGACTTGCGCAGCACATAGCAAAAAGTGGGCAGGGGCACTCAGTGAGCTTTGCGGAGGTGAAAATACTAGACAGGGAGAGGAAATTGAACACAAGACTGACACTAGAAAGCCTACGAATACAACAAAAAATAGAGAGGACAATGAATACAAAGGAAGACACCGATAACATAAAGCACAACTATGCTGCAGCATTATAACAAAAGTACCTGGTAATCTGTGATAACCTTTATGTCATTTCTCGTTTAATTGAATAGTTTTTTCTGTTTATTTCGTACCTATATTTGTTAATTTATTTTCAATTTTTGTGTCAGTGCCGTGGGATTGATGCAATAATGGGATTATTTAAGATATATAGTATGATTTAATACAAAAGTAATACAAATGTTTAAGTTTAATTTTTGAAACAAAGTTTTTATCATTGTAAATTTAACAGCTGGAATAAATAAAATAAACCCCTGAAGAAGTAAGGAATACTTACGAAACGTTGGGTATAAGAATGCAATAAATGTTTTTATTCGCATTCCAAAATCAAAAAGACCAAAAGAGCCTAATAAAACACAATCAAATAATTAACTAAAAAAATTGGTCAAACACACACAACAACATAAAACATTTTTGTTCAAATATTTCGGTAAAATTAGAATTTCCCTTCGTATTCAACAAACAAAAAAAATAGAATCCTTTTTTCGATAGACCAATAGACTTTAAGACAAAATTTGTGTAAATGCAAAGGTGTGGAAAATATCACATTAAAGTAAAAACACATTTTGTCTCCGTTTTAAATAAGACAAATAACAATGGACCAAGGTGACTTCCTCGTGGCACACCTGAGTTTACTCTAAACCATTTAGAACGTTCATTTTTGAAAGCAACACTATATAGTCTATCTTTGAGATATGAAGAAATCCATAAAATAAAGCGATCGTTTAGCCCAATGTCGTTTAGTTTGTTAAGTAGTATTTGATGGTTTAATTTGTCGAAAGCTTTGCTAAAGTCTGTAAAAACACAATCTACTTGCTTGTGTTTTTCAAATGCATCTAAGCAGAAAGTCGTAAATTGTAACAAATTTGTGACCGTCGATTTCTTTTTCACAAAACCATGTTGGTTTTCACATATAACAGAGGTACAATGAAAGGACAAGACATCACAGATAATGGATTCGAACAATTTAGGAATGACAGAAAGCTAAGCAATAGGCCTGTAGTTTGTTACTAAATTTTTGTGTCCTTTTTTGTGAACGGGGGTAAGAAATGCATTTTTCCAAAGAGCGGGAAATGTAGAACAACTTATTGACATGTTAAAAAGCACGAACAACGGGTATGACATATATATTGCACATTTTTTCAATATAAAAGAAGGCAAGCCATCGGGGCCAGGACTAAAACACTCATCCAAATTATCGATATATTCGAGAATGGTTGCCTCAGAAATTGCAAAGTTAATTGAGTTAAGATGTGGAAACTTGTCAATAGTAAAGTTTATGTTTGGGTCATTTGTAGATGTGGTTTCGAAGGCACTTTGAAAGTATGCCGCAAACATGTTGGCTATTACCACTGGCGAATGGCTAGTTGAATTATTGAAGCTCATATGTGCTGGGTAACCGTCAGATTTTCTTTTGCAATTAACATAATTCCAAAAGTTGCGTGGATTAGATTTAAGTTCATTTTCTGTTTTAGAAATAAAGCGTGTATATAAAATATTAGAATAGCTTACAAATTCATCCCTCAAAATAAGATAACAGTTAAGAGCTTCATCCGTTCGAGATAGACTGAATCTTACCCAAGCTTTGTTTCTTTTATTTTTGAACGTTTTTATATGTAGATCAAACCATGGCGGGCAGTTATTAAATGCGCGAGTTTTGCGTAAGGGAATAGTTTCTAAAAAGCATACAAGTAATATTTCATAAAAACGTAAAATCATTTCGTCAAAATTAACATTATAAAATACAGAATCCCAGTTAATGTCATTAAGTAAATCAAACAATTGAGTAAAATTACATTTTTTGAAATTGAATTCATGCTGATCCTTACAAATATTAGGTGAACATAAGATATTTAAGTTGAGAGAGATACATAATGCAGGATGGTGGCGATCTTCTTCCACAAATGTTGTTTCACTTAAAAGAACAGCAGAATCGGAGCTGAAGACATCTGAGAAATAAACGAGATCCAAAGTTTTGCCGAATTGATTACTGATCCCGTTTAATTGATTAAGTCCTAGAGAACTCATTCCGTCGATAACGAGAAATTCATTATTGTTCGAAGCGTCGACAGGTATAAAGGCATCACAGTTAGTAGATTTTACCAATTTAAGGTTAGGAAGATTGAAATCCCCTAATATTATTATTTCATCGGTCACATTAATTTTCTCATGAATAGTTTCCATGCAGTCAAAAAGTTTATTATAAGTATCATTGTTCGAAGAGGGTGGGATGTAACAGGCAACCACATATATGTGACCAGACGGGATTTTTATTTTTACACATAGAACTTCTAGATCGTCCTCCAAAAAATCATCGACAAGACTACACAGTAGGTGGTTACGAACAGCTATTAACAGACCACCGCCAACAGTTGCGGTAGGATCACTATGACGATCACGACGGTAAATTTGAAAGCTGCTATCAAATAATTCTGTATCCACAAAAGATGAGTTTAACCAAGTTTCGGTGAGAATAAGTACATCGTGGGGAATATTGTTTATATTCTTATAGACCTTGTTGGTCTTTGTCCGAAGGCCGTTTACATTTTGGTAGTAAATTAATACTTGTTGGAGCTGCTCTGGTTGAGGTATGGCGTTGTCAGAAATGGACGAAAATGGTGAGAATTTGTTAACGACGACGGTGACGTTCTCTTTTGAAACTCATGCATTATAATTCCTTCTGGCCAGAACGAGGGTGAGTTGAGAAGATAGAATATTGAGTCTGGAACTTTAATCTTGAACGAAGAGTATTTTGAAAAGTTACGATGAAGCATTTTCTCAACGATCGTAAAACGTAGAGTACCAATTTTAGATTTTATAAAATTTTTAACATCGAGAGCATTCGTAGAGGGTTGAAGCTTAGATAAAAAAATAGTTTTTTGTCCTTCTACTATTTTGAGACCACACTCAATAGGCGATGTAAGGTTATCAACTATCTGGGGAGTAGGATTTAGTGGTCTTTCAGATGATGGTTAAGTGAATGAAGGTTGGGTCGGTGAAGTATGAGGCTGAGCAAAATTGGTTGTTGTTGTTATTGTTTGATGAATCTGGTTTTTAGAAGTGTGAGGAATTGATGATGAAGATGTTAACTGTATTGGTATAGCTGGTGTATCTTGAAGTACCATATCTTCTGATATCGCGTTATTAGTTGTTGCTAACGGCAGCGAGGGTAAAAATGATTGAGGAGTGGGAACATTATGATTAAAGTTGAAGCTGGATATTGGGTGAGACAGCGCAAAAGAAGAAAAAATAGATGTAGCAGGTTTTTTGGTTAAGGGATGTTCAATGGAATTTTCAGCATCCAGTTCGTCATTTTTACGTTTTGATGGCGCTACAATACTTGGTTGTGCGACGGAATTATTAGTTTTAGTTTTACTTCTTGTCTGTCTATTTCTTAACTGTGGTAAAGAGAGTATGTTTTCAATTTTATCCGAAAGTAGCGTTAATTGTTTATGAACATTTTCTAAATGCTTTGTGTTTTGAAGAACATTTTGAGCAATATTCATTTCTGCGAATGGATCGCAGTCGTCACAGAAAAAGTAAAATGATTTACTCTTGTTGAATAGTTTAATGGTGCTATATGGAGCGTCAAAATTTTACATGAAAGTTTCTTCGACAACTTCCATAACACATTAAGGAGTCAATCATGTAATCCGCAATGCTATCACAAGATGCACACTTAGTCATTTTGAATTTAATTATATTAAGAATTTTTATTATTTTTTCGTTTTCTCAAAATCTCTTCCTCAAATAAAAAAATGTACCTATTCCAATCTTTTTTGTGTAGAATTTTATAAGCTAGAAGTTTTTCAAAGACTTTTCTTTCAAAAAACTGATGGTTTTTCAAAAATACTGGATTTTTCCGCTTTCACCACACAAAACCGAAAGTCCTTGTTCAAATATAAGTTATTTATTTTAAAAAATGTGTAAGACATCAAAATGAAGCTCTTCAGCAAAATTCAGCATTTTCGGAGTTATATTTGAAGGGATATTCTAATTTTATTTTTTGAGTTCAAAAATTGTAAAAAACAAAAATCAATTATGGACAGGGTGAGCAAAAAACTGGTTTTGGGTTTTTTTTAAGGTTTTTTTTTTCAAATTCAAGAAAAAACCGTTACTCGGGAACCGCAATGATTCGGTATGAATAAGTTACCAAATTCTGATAGACCATGACCTGGCCATTTACAAATTTCAGTTTGGACCATTTTTAATGGGACACCCTGTATATGAAGTAGATGTAGATAAGACATTTTAACGTAAGAGATATGTTATACGTACAGATTATACAAAACTTAAACAGTTGTATTTTATATTAAAAATTTGACACCTAAGCTAAGTGCCTCTTGACGTATGTATGTATGTGCATACATGCATGTACAAAATATGTATCCTACTTCCTGCGTATAAATGGGACAGTATGTTCATATGTATGTTTGTTACGAAGTTTGTCTTTCAATTACGATCGACCGACTCGATAGATTTAAATAAAAATTGACACATGGAAGTATTAAAGGATACTTTTTTTTTAACGCGACATCTTGCAAGCATTTAGGCCATCGTTTGAGTTCAAGACAACAAAGCTGCCAGTATCAAATTGAGATTTTCTTCAGTAAAACAAATTGAATTCCAACCGGGAGGCGTATTGCCAAACTGTATGTCATAACAGATCTCCATTGTCTGTACTGAGCCATTTGCTGCTCACCGAATTTGAAAGTATTGTAGAGCAAACTGTATGCTACCACAGAGAGCTCTGTGGTCCCATGCAGTTTGCTTGTAAAATATTAACGGGTGATTTTTTAGCTGGTTTGTTTTAGCAACACTGGTTTTGACAGCTGACGTGTGTTTAGTACCTTGTGTCACTGTCAAACAGCTTCAGTTTGGTTTGCAATTTAACCATGGATCGTCTTACAAATGAACAACGCTTGCAAATTATTGAATTTTACTATCAAAATTCGTGCTCGGTTCGAAATGTTCATCGCGCGCTGCTTCCATTTTATGGTCGGCATTCTTGACCTTCTGAGCAGTCTTTTCGGAAGATTGTGACCAAATTTCGCACCAAATTTACTTTGTTGGACATTAAACCACCAACACGTTTACGTAATGTGCGTAGTGAAGAAAATATTGCGGCCGTATCAGCTAGTGTGTCAGAAGACCGCGAAATGTCGATTCGGCGCCGTTCCCAGCAGTTAGGCCTTTGTTACAGCACTACGTGGAAAATTTTGCGGAAGGATTTGGGCGTAAAGCCTTTTAAGATATAGCTGGTGCAAGAACTAAAGCCAGCCGACCTACCACAACGCCGAATTTTTGGTGAATGGGCTCTCGGAAAGCTGGCCGAGGATCCGCTTTTTTATCGAAAAATTGTGTTCAGCGATGAGACGTAAATAAGCAAAATTGCCGCATTTGGAGTGAAGATCAGCCAGAAGCATTGCAACAGCTACTAATGCATCCCGAAAAAGCCACTGTTTGGTGCGGTTTATGGGCCGGCGGCATTATTGGGCCATATTTCTTCAAAGATGATGCGAATCGCAGCGTTACTGTCAATGGTGAACGCTACCGAGCGATGATAACAAACTTTTTTTTGCCCGAAATGGAAGTTCTTGACTTGCATGATATGTGGTTTCAATAAGACGGTGCCACATGCCACACAGCACGCGAAACAATGGCGCAATTGCGAGGCGAGTTTGGTGAACAGTTAATTTCACGTTTCGGGCCGGTCAATTGGCCGCCTAGATCGTGCGATTTGACACCATTAGACTATTTTTTGTGGGGGTATGTCAAGGCTAATGTCTATAGGGACAAGCCCGCTTCGATTGACGCACTGGAAGCCAACATCCATGCATTCATTCGTGAGATACCGGCCGATATGTGTGAAAGAGTATGCCAAAATTGGACTCAGCGGATGGGCTACCTGAGACGCAGCCGCGGTCAACATTTGCATGAAATTATCTTTAAACATTAAATTGCAAGGTTCAAACTATCGATTCAAATAAATATTTCATTCATTTTTTCGAATTTTTTGTGTTTTTTTTTTTTTTAAAGTTCTAAACCTCTTAAAAAATCACCCATTACAAAAGTTAAAGCAAACCATATGCTAGTACAGATTGAGTAAAGTACCTGCGAATACATAGTCATCGTTCATCGTTCACGTTGATATAGTTATTGTGTGTGGTGATGGCGATGTGTGTACGATGGATCTGTAATCACAGGTACCTACATTGCTCTTAGTTTCCAGAGCAAAATGTGTACCGACACAGAAAAATCAGCTTTTGATCTGACACAGTATATAGTCTGCTCTTAATTTGAATGAGCATTCTGTAGTCTATGGTAGATTGTAGAGCGCCGGAGCTCTGTACTGATATTTAGTTTGGCAATACGCAACCGGGAGGCGTATTGCCAAACTTTATATCAGCACAGATCTCCTTTGTCTTGTCTGTGCATTCATTTCTGTCCATTCATTCATGCTAGTCAGTGATCGACCGATCACCGATATCAGTCATTGTCGGGTGAGTTAGTAGTGGCGGACCGCATGAGTTTTTTGGGTTTCATATTTTTTTTATAATTGAAATTGTTTATTAAAAGGTGTACAATTTAATTAAGAAGATCACTTCAGCATTGTGTTATATAGGGAATGATATCCTGGTCTTGTGTTGTTTAAGTAGTGGGTGACGATTTTGCCGGATAAGTGTAAAAACATACTCATGAACATGGATCCAATCATGATTTCATTTCACAATAAAAACTCTTACTTTTCATGGAGTTGTTGATCTTTGTTTGGCTTTGCCTGTTTGGCCCTGCAATCCTGCATTATTCTTCCTTCTCTGTGAAAATCTGTGTTTCTTCCTTCATAATTTTATTTTAGAAAAAAAAAAAAAAAAAAAAATAGTAGGAACAAATTATACTGTGTGAAAACTTACCTCTTATTGCTAGATATATATTTGCTTTAAAAATAAAAGTTGTACCTAATCCGTTTTGTATAGCTTTCAATTTAGCTTGTTATTCTTTTGATTCCGCGCTTCACATTTTTCAACTTTCAGTTCAACTACGGATTTGAAGTCAACTTGTAAGTTGGCCAACTTTGGAGTTTTCAGCAAGTTGAGCAATAGTGAATAAATTCAGCCTCAAAAAGCTGAAGCAAACTTTATGCTAGTTCAGATTCAGTACCTGCGATTACAGAGCCATCGTTCACAATTATAAAGTTATTGTGTGTGGTGAGTTCTGGGTTGGAATACATTTTGCTCAAAAAACTTAGAGCAAAGTACCTGTGATTACAGAGTCATCGTTGACGTTGGTATAGTAAGGTCAAAATTCTTTCTTCAAAATTCTGGTTTCAAAATTCTGCTTAACAAAATTGTGCTTTTCAAAATTCAGCTTTTACAAAATTCAGCGAATAATAAAAAAAAAATCAAAAATGTAAAAAAGAGCGCAACAAAGTGCAGCAAACACATTGGCACGTCACGTGGGCGGCTAGCCTTAAGGCTGGAAAATTGAACGAACATTTGGAAAGAAGTAACAAATACTCTTATTTCATTTCTGGAAGAATAAACTTCCAACCAAGGAAGTATAGCCCCATCAGAATTTATTAATTATGAAAAATAAAACATCATAAACTAGGTATACTATCCTATCCAATGAATTATGAATACGAATGATCGAAAAATATTTCCTTTTTTATAAAAAAACATGACTGCATGAACAGATTTAGTATTCTATGTATTTAAACATAACGAATTTAGTTTAAACCACAAAATTCCACTACAACAGTTGAATTCTGAAAAATATAGCCTAAAGATGCTATTAGATTGTCATATATAAGTATATAGCAAACTTGCCTTATAAATACGTTCCAAAAGCGACATAGAGCTGTGATATTCATATTTTTATGACGAAATATATAGTACTAGGGCTGCTAGATTAAATTTGCATAATATCGGGACGCCAGGGCCCAAAACCGGGACAAATCGGGACATAAAAAAATATATATTTATACAAATCTTAAAAGCAATGGCGCAAAATTTTAGTCGATTTAGTACGATGTTAAATCATTTTTAATTAATAAATTTAAAACGAGTTTATGATCGTACTATCTCATAAGATAACGCTTTACTTAAGTTCAAAATTTATTTTGTTTATTAAGTATCGTACTGTCACCTCTTAATGTTTTTAAAGGTCAAAATGAAGTTTGTTTGCGATGTTTTTTTGCACGAGTGGCACTTTTTTGAACGTGCTCTACAAGTTTAAAAAATATTTAAAATTTATAAATACAACACTGTTGAAGGCTGGTCACGAGACGAGAAAAGTCTCGATCTCGGTCTCGTCAAGCTTGACGAGACCGAGACGAGACTGTATATTTGGACCGAAATTTACAGAGAGTCTAATAAATTAAAAAAATCCAATTTCAGTTAAATATTTATTCTCTTTTGCACATATTCAAACGATAATCGAAAATATTTCGTTTCAATAATCAACAGCTTGTTCGAAAATCTTATTTTTCAGGAATACCACAATCGAGACCGAGACGAGACCTTGTTATACGAGACCGACAAGAGACCGACAAGAGACCGAGACGAGACTGAAAATTTTCGATTTTAACGAGACCGAGATGAGACTTACAAAAGTCTCGCAGAGTCTCGTTTCGTGGTCAGCCCTAATTCTTTTGTCGAAAATCAGTTCTTGGACTTTTATTATATAAATAATTCTTATTTTGATTAAAACCACGAATTTTGTTTTTGACACAAAACCAATAATTGCCCTTTATAGCAAGTAAAAGTGTAAAGTCGGGACAAAATCGGGACATTTTGTAAATCGGGACAGATATCGGGACAGGGTTCAAATATCGGGACTGTCCCGCCAAAATCGGGACGTGTGCTGCATTGTGACATTTAAATATGTATATCACCGCTAAGTGTCGCTTTTGGAACGTATTTATATGGGAAGTTTGCCATATATAAGTATATGATAATGTAATAGCACCCTTAGTGACTTCCTGTCACAACTATGTTCAAGTACATCCATACATACCTATATCAAAACGCAAGACAATAGCCGCGTTTTATTATCCACCAAGATCCATATGGATCATCCTGTGATAATAAAACGATCCAGCTCCCACAAAAATTTTGCATTAAGATTGTGGTATTCCTGAGTTTTTTGACGTTTTCAAATTAACATGTAAAAAAAAATTTAAATGGAAAAGTAGTTGAAGTAAGTGTTTTATTATCTTTTATCGGGATCTGGATCTGGATCTTGTTTTTTTTTTCTCAGTGCTGACAACAATTAAGAATCAAAATGGTCACCTGGTGCTAAGAATTAAAACTTATTCTTGGATCTTGAAATAGATCCAGATAGAAAGCAGGATCCCAAATTGTTTTTGTATTACGTGTAAAAGTTAATCCAGATCTAGATCCAGATCCCGATAAAAGATTATTAAACACAGCTAATATAATGTAAATAGATCTTGTGTGGTCTCTATATTGCATAATAGTGCAAAGTATCAAAGTTCTATGGTGGATGAGCTATTATAAAGTACATACATAAATTCCCAACCCTATTATTAAGAACAAAAACAAGATGATAACGCAAATCGATCTTCAATTCCATTGGTTCTTAATTGTGGGCACGTCATTCGCTCTGCTCTATATTGTTTGCCATAGGCAAGGCAGAACTTTAATTTTGCGTTAATTGACGTTTGAAATGCTTATTTTTCGATTACACCTAGATTTAGTCACATTTCAAGTTCAATAATGTTATCGTATCGTTTGTGAATGCAAATCCAACTAAATCAACGATCGAATGTTTGATTTCAATTAAACTCAATTCACAATTGTCGAAGAGCACGTGCCCGTAGTACTTTACGTAATTCAATTTTGTAGCCTTTACTGCTGCAGCTATGTACACTTATTTCGAAAGATCATGGTTCAGTTAGACTTTGTGAAGATACAATGCACCGGCACGTATAGTTTTTCTAGACTTATAACAAAAAGAACATCGAAACATTTCCAACAGAGTTCTTTCTACGTAATAGGGGAATCTGGTCTAAAATGGTGCAGCTATTAAACCTTAAAAGAATATAAATTTGAATCTATATAGTATTTTAACGTACAATGATTCGAACAACACACATAGCTTATATTATGCATATACCTACGCATTTCCCAAATATCAGATGACATAATATAATCTGCTCCAGAGACCTTTTAGTGAAAACAGTTTTGCTTCAATTTTGAAATCATCTCCACCACCTTGGACTTTATTGTAATTGGAAAGTTTAGTTTAGGCGCCTTTCCATCAAAAACAAATACGTGCTTACCTGTATTGCATGCTTACACTAATGCCATTTTTCATTGGACGTCCGGAAGCGTCCAGAAGCGTCCGGAAGTCTTCTGAAACCATTCCATTAGCACAAAAAATACGCTTCTGACGATTCTCAGAAGAGAAATTCGATTCTGGATTTCCAATCAGAATCCACTCAAGAAGCACTAATACATTCAAACTCAAACGTCACCACAAACTGCAATGTAATTTATGTTTTTTTTTAACTTTCCATTTTAATTTAATTTGCATCTAAAATCAAAGTTTTTGGTAAAATTTAATAAACAAATTAAGAAAAATCAAACAAAAAATATTATTTGGAAGTTCTGAGTTGATACACTCGTGTTTTTCATTTCACTTTTTGTGTGGTAGCAAATAATTTTTATTTGACGATTCACCTATAGATACTAAACCCCAGAATTGAGTAGAAGCATCTTGGACTGTTCCATTGGATTTCAGAATGAGTAAAACATTTAGTGAAACCAATGGGAAACGGCATAAAACATTTACCTAAATGTTATTTTTACACTAAAGCACTGTTAATATACATATGTACCTATCTAACCAACGAACGGCTGCATGGGCAATATTTAAGGCAGTAAATTTGTTAAATTGGCTAGTTGCCCAAAAAGACGAAACGTCAAAATGTATTGACTTTACGATGAAGATCAATAATTGTCTTTCATCTACCGGGTAATATTGCCCTTGCCAAGCGTCCCCATTTGCGGAATTTCAATTGATTGCCTGAATTATTGCCTCAAGTATTGCTAATGGAGCCGCTGCGGGTAATAGATATATTAAGCAAATGTAGAATTTAAGGCGATATTCCCCTATTCGAATGTTGTTCATTATTAGAAAGCTTAAACAGACAATGTAATCTTTTTTTGTTTCTTTTTTTTTAATTTTAGGGTGCAATTAACTGCAGCAAGTAAAATAAGCTGATCTAGGAAAAATATTTTCACGATCGCTACTACTCATTAGCATTGTTTTTCAACACAATGTCACTGTCGAGAGTTCGTAAATTAAACGCACCACCTGACTATAAAACATTTAACATTTCCGCATTTTCTTTAGTTTGTTTCGGTAAATGCCTCTTTCTGATGCCGGCTAAACAGAATTTTACATGCGTGCACTCTAAAAAATAAATGAGAGCTTTATTGAGAGGGTTAGTATCAAGGTGCTCATAATGCGTTTGAGCTTCAAGAACGTTCACTTAAGTAGGTATACATATGCAGCAGCAGCTTGTACATACATACATATGTATGCACAATGCATACATACATATATATGTTTATAAACTAAATTTAAAAAAAAGTTTATCAGTTAAGTTTGATCAAATAAAATAAAAACGATCGGACGACACGACACGATGGCGGGCCTTCGATGAATAGCTAATTCCTATCTTTTGTTTATAGAGATTATTATGAGACAGGAAATATTGTCAAAACGAGAGTCTTTTGGTAATTTTCATTCCACGCAATAACACCAAGTTTATGTTTTGACTTGTATTTTGTGACGTTAACGTTATAAATCGATGATAACAAAATCGTAGAAAACCTAAGCAAAAGTCTTTTCAAAATATCTCTTTTTATGTGCCTTATCGAACTTTGTTGTTAAACTTGAACCGTAAATATTTGTGTCAAATAAAATAATGATTATAAAGTCAATAAGCATAGAAAGTAAAAATTAATTATATGAAAATTTCTTCAAATCAGCTTAATAATAATATTATGTAGTAAACAAAGTTCGAAGTACATTTTTGATTTTAATCTTTAAACACACGTGTTAAACTCATAAATAATGTAGTAAATATTTTGTGGTTCCTATACCTATTTTATGTTTTAATCCTCGTATATAGGAAAACAAACCAAATTGCGGAAATAATAGCTCGATAGGCAAACAAAATTAATAACATAATAATCATTGTTATGTTTAAGTCTTGAAGTTTTAGATAGAAATCGGATCCTACGACATTATAATTGCATGTTTAACAAACTAGCGATTCCATATAGACCCCAGCAACATGCAACTTACTAACTTGGAGCATAGAATTTCACTTGACTGATTTGCTCCAAATGGTTTTGGTGTATGGAATTTTGAAACAGCAAATTCTACAGATAGGCAAAGGCATGCAGATATACATAACACCTACATTTATATCGAAGTGCAATGACTTTGGTATTTTATACTCCCCCTTTTTTTATTTTCATTGAATTGCTTACCTTTAAAAATAAAAACAACAATAACACAAAAATTCGTAGTAATTATATGTTGATATTATCAATTTGTGGGTGTTTTTCCAGTTAAGTTCACATTATATATTTGTTTTTCTATACAGCAAGTAGCACGTTGTCGAAGACGAAGCATTTTCATGTGATTCCCCTCAGGTAAATGATAGGTAGGTATATGTAAAAATATAAAAATGCAATAATTATTTTGCGCTTTACGGGTATTGCTTTCGGTATTTCGTATTCAATTTAATAGGGCTAATGTGAGATGAACTGCGTTTTATCCTCTGTCGAGCTTTTACAATTTATTTTTAATTGTTCAAATGATAAAATTAAAATTAAGAAACGAAAAAAAAGGTAAAAATACCTTTGTATGTATAAAACCTATACATATTTACATATTTATATGTATAAATAAAGTAATGTTTATTGAACGTTAAGAGTGCTTTATGTTATTTGTATTTGTATATAGGTACTACGTGACTTTTCCAACGAGGCATTCCTAATCAATATAATTTTTTCAGAATTTTAACAACTACTTATACCTAGTATAAAATATACCTATACAACAAAATTTAAGCTAGGGTCTTCAATAAAGAGGGGCTTTTTAGGGTAATTCAATATTTTAACCCGAAAACTCAAAACTACTAATAACTTGTAGGTAGGTACCTATAATACAAATTACCCAAATAACCGCAATTATTATATTTCTTTACTTTAAAGTAAAGTGGAATTTCAACGCGATTTTCTCAGATATAAGAAACAACATTCTGTTTGTTATTTAATTGTTATACAAAGAAAGAATAGTATAAATAACTTTTGTTTAAATTTGAATTAAAGTCTTATCATTAATACATACATAATGAACATAGCCCTAGTTCCCTCATTTGAAACAGTTACTCAAAAGTATCAGAGTAATCATTCATGTAGGGGAAATATTTGCTTATTATATATGATTAAGAACTAACTAGTTTCCTTTACCAAAATATTGACCAAACTATAAATAAAAGCAAAAAATATCATTTTTCTATACCCATAAAAGGCAGGAATCTTTTTTACTTTTTTGAGAATATGGTCAACTAGTATATAAATTGACATATTTCTCTGGAACCGAGTTCCTTGCAATATAGACATGGCCTTGCCCGAAGAAGAGAATTTTAATGCTATGAATACTTAAAAGGCTAGGTATGTACATTCATACATATTATGTACATATGTATGTTATTGAGGTACACTGCCGGTCATAAGGTTAGAAGCAGTAATTTTTGAGAATTGAATTTGAAATGTCTCGTGTTATAAGCCAAGGAGATCGAAACTTTGTATGACACAAGAGAGACTGTTTAATGTGCCAAAACAAAACCTATGCCTATGCACTTCAAGAACAAAAATTAACGGTAGCCAAGAGAATAAATGTTTGCTCAGTCACTTTTTCAAGTAATTTTATCGTTTCAAACACATATACAAATCGGTTAGAAGCACACACAAAATTGAAGAAAAACGATGGTTTAAATTAGTTTTTAATTTTTTTTTTCGACAAATTTATTTACCTACTTAAAAGTATGCGCTGCCACCAGCTTTAAACAAAAATTCCAAAATTCGATGTTTAAGAGAGTTATACAGTGATTTCAGATAGTCTGCCAAGTTAATTGTTCTTTAATAGGATATTGCCGCCCATATCTTTAAGGTTTAAGCCTCCTTCCCTGTTGTGATGGCGGTTCAGAAATTGTTCCTCTTTTCTCATATTGTGCAAAAATGACTATAGCCATATTGTTGAGGAAAAATTAGTTATTTCTGAACCTTCATCATACCAGGGAAGAAGGCGTAATATTATGGGCCGCAATATTCTTAGAGAACAATTAACTGCTCACATAAAAAGTATACGAAAAAGCCAAGCAATGCGATGACTGATTCACACCGTTTAGTTAACCTTGAATAAAATTTCACTTGACTATCAGAAATCATTTTATAACTGTCTTAAACATACTATTAAGTAAATAAATTTGTCGAAAAAAAATTTAAACCATCATTTTTCTTCAATTTTGTATGTGCTCCTAACCTTATGAAGCGATAAAATTACTTAAAAACAGTGACTCAGCTAACATTTACTGTCTTGGCTGCCGTTAATTTTTGTTCTTAAAGTGCAGACATAGGTTTTGCTATGGCACATTAAACATTTTCTCTTGTATCATACAAAATGTCGATCTCCTTGGCTTATAACACGAGACATTTCAAATTCAATTCTCCAAAATTACTGCTTCTAACCTTATGACCGACAGTGTAGTTGTTGGAGTTCGGAAGTCTCCAAAATCTCGTTATATGTATGAATGAGAATCTCGATATAATAATAGGAAACTACTAACACTAAAATAGTATTGGATTTGCTTTATCAATAATAAATTAGTTTTCCGTCAAACTGACTAAAGGATTTTTATCACACTTTGGGGGATAATATGCATATTATCATATATACATACATACATATGCATGTACATATGTAATGAACAAAAATACATACAAATATGAATGTACAAGCAAAAACTTATTTAAAACAAAATTGCGAAGAAGAAGGTCTGTCAAGGTTAAGTAAGATCATTGCATTCATGCACATACACAGTGATCCCTACTCAGCTGACGAACAGAGAAGTCGAGCCTTCGAATGATTTGATTTCGGTGCAGATTTTAACCTTGCCTGAAAAGGAATAAGTTATTATTGCTAGGCAACGAAATTTATCAATCAATTATAGGCCATAAATACTTGTGCGAAATGTTATTTCAGATTAAAACAATCAAACTATTTTTGTTCAATTTGTGCTGTTTAAACACTGTTAAGGTAATATTTACAGCATTATGCAGATGCTTATCGTACAGTAATCTAATCTAAAGGCATAAATATTGTTTGGATTTCCAGTTTTTGCAACTAAACTTATACGTTATTACGTATGTTCGTATTAAACACACATGTAATAGGTATACACGCTAAAAAGAATAGAAAACAGATATTTCGCACCCCCAGAATGAAAGTTACCTAACTCAAAATTCTTATAAATTCTGATTTCGAAATACATTGACATTAAAAAGGGATCGCTAAAACCCTGTGTTGAAAAAGATACCGAATGATGATGATGAGTAAGAAAGGGACAGTCTTTACATCGGTCAAAGAGACCAAATCGGTAGTGCGTCAGAGGTGCTCCCGACTGGATGTGTGCTCGAATTGCGGTAGTTAATTGCAAATACTGTGAAGGTAAGTACATTACATTTTTTGTGATAAGCTAAGCTGACTCTCTTTTGATATAAGACTGTTTTTTACAAAATATTTATAAGATTTTAGTGACCGTTTTTATATCGAGTCCCAGGAGTTGTGGCATCTTTCGTTTCAAAGAGGCTGAACTCGTAAAAAGTTCCAGATATACGGAAATATTTTTGCAATAGAGTGACTTAATTTGAAACTGTTTTGTATTTAATCTCAAAATATATATTTAAAGAATATTTAAATTGAATTTTATGTTATCGATTTGTGCATAAGCTAGTAATAAATAATTCCGCAAAGAACCAATAATTTCCAATGAAATATGTAAGACATACATTCAAACTTACTCGAAACTATACTTTTTTGAAAACTTTATTGCTTATTTCCCACAAATTGCAATTTTTGAATTAGGTCACTTTTATTCTAATGGTGTGATTTATAGTTAGATCTCTTTTAGCAAATAAAGTCTCCTTCCGCAAAAAAAAAAAAACAAACAAAAGAATAGATTGTATCGATTACACTACTGACTACTCTCATAAACATATACATACATATGTAGGTAGGTACTAAGTATGTATTTGGCAAACTTACTCGGAAGTGTGACCATTACTCCTTATGAATACCTTAATAGTTTAAAAAAATAATGCAGGTTACTACTCGTACTTCCGTGTTCTAAACTCCCAAATAAACTTCCATGTCCCATTCTAGATATTTACATATACGTAAGTACATACATATATTTTGTATATTAATCTCATTTGATATGATTAAGTAAACGTGATTTATTTGCAAATTTAAATTAATGAATAGATACATTTACTTTACGCCTACTCCATTAAGTACCGACTGACTTTAGGAAGCAACTTTTCATTGAAAATCTGATGAACGAGTAGATTTTGTGTACCTTGAAAAGTTGTTGTTTAATATTCAAATAACGTTTACGGTGTACCAACACGTAATACAGCCGGTGAGTGAATTCCCATAGTCATAAAGGTAAACTCCTTACAACCGCCATTAGTTTTTAAAATTTAAATAAAAATGAAAGTACAAGTTGTAGTTCCCCTTAATGATGATAATAAAATGACACATAGGGAAAATGTATGTTAAGAATATTATTCTTCGATCGAAATTTATCATTCTGAAGGTCATTTTTTTTGCAGTGATGAGAAGAAACCATTTTGGCTTAGCTAACTCGTAAACATCTTCAAATAAATGTATACCTAGGTACCAACCCTAAACCACATTCAAAAAATAAAATATAATTCCCTGTAAGAAACCCGACATTCTTAATCACAAATAAGCGATAGTGCGCCTTTATCGCCTGGAACTTTGCACTAAACATGTTTGCTATATCACTTGGTCGTAAATATACATAAATATTAAAATAATAGCAAGTACACAAAATTAATCTTATTTGTTAATGAAAAATATTGCAAGTACTGTATATAATATAATAACTATACATACAAAATATTAGTTTATATTCAACGTACCTTCTATTTGAATGTTTTGATGGTTTCCCGTTTAAAAAACAACGCACCGCTCACTTTTTTTAAAATACGTAGAAGGGTATTCACAACTAAATTAATTATTTTTAAGACTTATCCTTCTGTTCGATTTTTTAAAATTAAAATCTATTTACGTAGAAGGTAAGGTGTGTAGGTATGTATGTACATATGTAGGTGATTCCTTTAGTTATTTTTATTTAAAAAGAACTTGAGCAATTATTAGAAAGACAACTGTAAGAATAATTTTTCAAATAAATATTTTTGTTCTTTTCCTATCCAGCACGGCGGCGGAAACACAACTGCGTTGATATCAAATTTGTCGTAACGTTTTCACTTCGCAAATACTTGATACGGAGTGTCAGGTCGTTTGGAAGACACATTCGTTCAATCAGACAAATTTGCTCAGAACCAGAACCGAGTTCTGACGAGATATTTGGCTTTGTATGTGTGCTCGCGCGGCACCAGCGCCAACGTTGAAAAAGCTTAGGGAATTTTTAAAAATATATACATCACATATACACAACGACTATTCTCGCATCAATGAGATGTGTGTTATCATCATCAATTGGAAAAGAGGGTTGCAATCTTGCAATACTGCCTCATTTACACCGGTCGGACGTCAACGCCAACGGTCGCGGTGGTTCATAAGATTATACTTCCCGATTGTCTGGCAAGGTATTATTTTTAGTCTTTTATGAAGATGCAATATCAACAAACTGTGAATAGATACATTTTTTTTTTTATTTTTTATTTGGAAACCGCACTGTTTTATTTTTGGCCAAATATTTAACAGCAATCATATGCAATTTACATTTGTACGTATGCAGCTATATTTAGACTGAGTTTCGACCTTCACGGATTATACGATGTCAAAAATGATGAAGATGATGCAGAAATCAAAAGTGCAAATACCTAGGTTTGTATCTGTAAGAAAAAAAAACATATGCATAGGTAGGTATTGGTATATGTACATATATAATGTTTATTTATATTATTTGGCAAGGCGTTCGTAAACAGACCATACCCCTGAACACATACATTAGCAAAAAGAATAATTTTAGTTTGTGTTTGTGAGTGAAATCAAATTGAAAACAAAAAGGGGCTCGTCCTGCTAGCCCAAAATGACGTCAGAGCTAAAGACATAAACAAAAATACAAAAATCATTATTTTGGGGGGAAGAAAGCGGAAACAAAATTGAATGTTGGCATGCACGTACTCTGAAAATACGTGCGTGCAAAACTGCAGGTACACATTTTTGTTCTGGAAAATAAATCGTCTTAAATTTTAATACGCAAATAGGTACAGTCTGTCTAAATTTTTTTACGCAAATCACTTTCAAATTAATTTAAAAAAGAACATCCCCTTTCAGTATCTATCAATTTATTGTTCTTGGTTTATCAGTTCAGTGGTAATCAGTTTTCTTATCTTTAAAGCCTGCAATTATAAAAAACAACACATTTTTTTTAAATTAAGAATGATTTAGGCAAAACAACACGGCAGTAGGTACTGCCACTAAGAATATTTTAAGAAAGTTAAGTAAATAAGAAAAGGACACAAGAAAGTTGTAATATTAAAATAAAAAAATATATAGAAGAATAAAAAAACGAAAACAAACAAATTTCTCATAACAAGTTAAAAAAAATTAAAATCAAGTTTTAATTTTTTATTTACAAAGTAATGCCTCGTTTGTTATTCATGAAATCGAAGCGAAGAGAAATTTAAACATATGTTAAATTTTATCATATTTCATATAATTGCATGACGAAAACAATAATGAAAAATTATCAGTTAACGAGTTGAGAAAAATGTCAATTTATCGTCATTCAATTTAAAATGTTATTATATTTTATGCGAAACAATTGAAAATCAATGTTTAGTTATGTACATAGTGTATTTATGTACCTATGTACATTTTTAAATTTGTCATTTGACAAGTCAGAATTATTACTAATGGGCCTTACCAATAATCAAATTTAGTGACGACTTAAATATTTCTGTAAAATGAACCATAATGGTATGGATCTAACTAATTAACTGTACATGGAACGACCTTAATATTAATGTTAACTCAAAATAGTAAATCAAAAATAGACTTCAAAAAATTAAACATGCCATAAATAGTACATTATTTGTGATCAATACAAATAAGGTTAATTTACTGGAATAGTTAAGTCCTTACTAAATATGATTATTGGTAAGGCCCAATGTGTATTAACAAAGGATCGGTGCGGGATAGTGTAATTTTCAGATTCAAGGATGGCCAAAATTGGCTCCTAGTCCTAACCTTTAGCAGATCACATATGGGATATTCGCAAAAAAAGTATGCTATCTAAAAGGTCAGTAATTGGTCAAAAAACAATTCAACAATTCAACAAGTTTTAGAAATTGGTCAACCATAAGAAATTTTTAATCAATGGTTAAAGTTTTTCAAGGCTGCCAACCATTTTTGGCACCTCATTTATGGGATACCTATTCGCAAAAAAAGTGTACCATTCGAAAGGCTACCGACTTGTGATGAAAAGGTCAGCTAGTTTCAGTTATTGGTCAGCCATAGGTTTTTTTTAAATGAATTTTTAAAGTTTGTATTAAGGTCACAGTATAAGACTTTTAGCACCTCATTTATAGAATTAAAAAAAAAAATGAGTATGCCATCAAAAAGGTCAGTAATTGGTCAAAAAATGTCAGCTACTTTCAGTAATTGGTCAGCCATTCGGTTCTTCGGTTTTTTTAAATACCATTGCAATATAAGTACCTACCTACCTTTTATTCGAAATGCTGAAAAAAGAAAAAATAACAAACCCAACATTTAAGAACATAATCATTTAAAAAAAAATCGGAGAAAGGAAAAGTATAAGTTATTAACTTATTTTGCTGTTTAAATTTTTTTTAAAAATTGTAGGTACCTATAAGTTTATGTTTTTATTCACACAAATTTTAGGAAATTTTTGTATCGTGGTATATTTCTTAATAATATATCTAATAGTTGAAGTCTATGAAAGTTAGAAAACACCTCATGTTGTTTGTATGCTTTTGACTTTGAGAAACAATAAAATACAAAGTCCATCTATAGTACTTACCTATAGTGGAATAAAAAACGAATGTACTTATTCCACAATATTCTGCCCAATCTTTGCTAAATTTGTAATAATTTCCTAATTGTATTAACGACTTCATGATACAACAGAAGTTGTCTTGCCTAAATTTCAATTAATTTAATCCTATTGTTAAAAGTTATTGGCAAATAAAGAAAAAAATGAGAAAAACGCAGTGCTGGGAATATTTTCGAAGTTATTTATGGATATTATTTCTTTTATTTTTTTTATTAAATATTTGTTTTTTTTTAACTTTTCCACAGTTTTTCCATTCCTTTAAACTTCGAATAATGTTGATACATTTTTGAAGATAATAGGTTATAAAAGTAGAAAGTTTTCCACGTAAAGCCTAGTACTCAGTTCTAGTGGAAATGAAATTTCTATATAAAAGTATATAAAAGTGACATTTATTTCACAATGAAAATTCATAACGAGAGCTGAGTAACCAAAATGTGAGAGCGAAATATGAACGTTCAAAATTAATTTCATTTCATAAATTGCATTTCCTAACGTACGACCACTAGGAAAAAAGAATAGAAGTATGGAAAAGTGTGACATTTTTGTCAATAAATTAAAATAAAAGTTGTTATAATTGAATAAAAAAGCCTACAAAATTATTTTGGATCTTACGATCGTTACGAACCAAAAACCCAAACTATAAAATTAAAATAGTATTCTCAAGCATTTCAAGATTCTGTCAAGCTATCAGATAAATCAAATAATTTTGTTCATTCAAACTGAGTGCGATGGAATTCAAAACGAGAGGTCAGTAGCAAAATTTGAAAATGAAATTTGAACCGGTTCAAAATTAGTTTCATATCTTAATTTTCATTTCCCAATGTACGACCACTTGGAAAAACAAATAAAAGTGTGGAAAAGTTTCACGTTTGTCTATTCATTTATTTTGCTGATAATAAAATTATTTTGGATCTAACAATAATTTAATTTGGAATCGCTAGTGCTACCGACAGGCCAAAATCAACAAACTGTGAGGTCAAAACAGTTTTCGTTATTTTTTTATTAAAAATTCTTCGAAATTGACAATCATATATCTATATATATATATATATTTTTTCATTCGAAGTGAGTATCAAATATTAGAAAGCTGAGGAATGAAAATTCACGTGGAGAATCAATTATGGTTTCATAATGAATATTCACGTGAATTTGAACAGCATTTATTTTTCATTTCACAAAGAGGTGAGTACTGGGCTTAATTGGGTAAATAACGGATAATTTTCAAAAGTCTTAAAAATGTTCCATTGAAGGTATATTTGAAAAACCGTTGACGCCTAGACAATTATTGACGGTGATAGTTTAGACATCTCCTAACTTTGTCAAAAGTTATTGATAATTTTCAAAAGTTTTAAAAATATTTCCATTGTAGAAACAACATTTCATCGCGTAAAATCAATCATTTTTATTTTTGGTTGCACTTAAATTAAAATTCCGGTGTTAATAAATAAATTAATTTTTATTTTAACTAATACCTACAAATTGTTAAATTGATTTTTTTTAAAGCTCTAAAACATTAGAAAAGTGCGCATACGCCCGTATACAACTGTTTTAACGTCGCTTTTAACGTGGATATAAACAGGGAATGATGATTATGGAATTATATTATGGTTTGTTTGTCCTTAAAAACTATAATTTATTGTGAATTAATTTGAGCCAATCTAATTTTAAAAACCTAATTCCGACTATTACAAACATTTAAAAGAAAAAAAGAATCAGCTGTTTTCAAATGATAGGTTAGTTGGGGTGATGATGTGGCAAGCCACACCATCTCACTCGGATCTCAATGAATCCCCGACAGAAGGAAAAGAGAGTATGAGGGGGGGGGGGGGGTAGAGGAATAAGGGATAAGGGAATTTTAGGTATGTGAGGCCTCCCTGAACCATCCTGAATTCTGAGTGAATATTAGGATATTTTTCAGTGGCAAGATTGAGATGTCGCCCAGTTCATCGAAAAAATATTCTCCGAGGGCTTCTTTTCTGGTTCTGGCTAAGCTGGGGCATTCACAAAGAAAGCGATAAGAGCCAGATGTGCTAATGCCCATTCTGCTCATGTGGGTACCCATCAAGTGGTGTCCCGTTAGGATTCCAACAAGTAGGAATAAGTGAGGTCTGTCTATCTTTAGTAAGTATTCTGTTTTTTTACGTGATATTTTTGGCCATAGATTTCTTGAAACCCGACAGGTGTCGATTGATGATCATCTGGCCTCTGCGGCCACAAGAAACCTCTGGTGGATTCTACGCTTTTCTTGCTCCAGTGGCATAAAAACCGAGTTTTCGGTTTGGCTCGGGTCTAGAGAAGACCCGATTTTGGCCAGTTCATCCGCTATTTCGTTTCCGTAAATATCACTATGTCCTGGGAGCCATCGAAGGGTAACTGTGCTTGTTGCGCTGAGTATTCTTAGCTCGTTACGGCAACGATCCACCAGTTTGGACTTTGTGATGATTGAGGAAATAGTTTTTATCGCCGCCTGGCTGTCTATGAAGATGTCAATATTCCTATTGGCTACTTCACAAGTGGCAAGATGTTTTGCTGCTTTGTAAACTGCAAGTACTTCTGCTTGGAAGACACTGCAGAACTTTGGAAGTTTTATTGATCTGTTAAGGGGGTGAATCATCTGAATAGATGCATGACCCAACGCCCTCGTTTGTCTTGGAACCGTCCGTGAAGACCGAAACATGATTTGTATTTAGGACCCGGTTTTCTCTCCAGAGTTCCCTTGTTGGGATACCTGTTAGAGCAACTGGGTTAAAGGCTATGTGCGGTGTAAGATAGTCCGTTTGAATGTCTATGTCAGTAAATTTCGTTATAGTTCTATGACCATAGTGGCCCCTTTTCCAATTATTGCACTGTTTAAGTCTTATAGCACTTTTTGCCGCCAACTCTCTTGTAAACAAATCGAGTGGGGCTAGTGATAGGAAAGTTTCTAGGGCTGCGGTTGGTGTGGTTCTTATGGCACTGATTGTACCAATACACACTAGTCTTTGAATTTTGGTCATGGTTTTCAGATTGGTTTCCTTTTCTAGGGGCTAGGTCCCCATATTTTACCAAAAACTCTGCTGCAAGTATAGAAAGCTACACATGCTTTTTTCTCCCTTTCCTTTATATTTTCTCTCCAGTTAAGTTTACGATCAAGTACCACGCCAAGATAGTTTTCTGTGCCCGAAACCTGTAGCGGAACCCCGTTAATGGTGGGCGGGTTTAAGTGTGGAATATTACGCTTCCTTGTAAACAAAACCATTTTTAAGTCCGCAACTACCGGCCCAATTACTGAGCTTGTCATTTTAAAATGAAATTTTAAAATTATGCTTAATGCTTTTCTGGCATTCTTGTTTTTATTTTTTGCATTCTTGAATGCCAAAAATGATTTCGAATCATTGATTTGATGATACATATTTGGAAAAAAAATGTTTAAAAAATTAGAAAGCATTCTGATTTAACCTTAATAACGTCAAATCACGAAGATTCACACAATTCATGACTTTTTCTAATAGAAATGAATTAATTAAAGTATTTTTTGCTGTGCAATCTGGAAAATCAATTATTTGGGCCTAATCAGCTAGGTCTTTTGTTCTGTTATTCTGCTGTTCTGTTTTCAATTTAATACAAAAGTTTGATCTGTCAAAAAATCTTTTATGAATTATAATATGGTATTCGGCTGCTTAAATTGTTAAGAAATCTGTTAAGAAATCTGCTATGAGATTTCAAAAGTTTGAAATCACAAAACACAAATGCGTTTTGGATCCAGCTGCTACTAACTTTTAAAGCAGCTGGGGAAAATATGTTTAAGGAATTAGGTCGATTTGTGATTGGCATTGGACTGACTTCACTTCCCATTTCAAATGCTGAGTCTGACCGATTTAAAATTAAATAATTAACTACTTAAACATGATCTTAATTAAAAATAGTGTGCTGAAAAAGTTCCTATTACCTATTTACATTTATAAAGCTTTAAGTTTTGTTATTTTTGAATTAAATTTGGTTTGGTTTCCTTTTTTTTTTTGTTATATAAGGAGATATAACCTATGTATGTATATGAACATATGTTAGGTATTTATGAGAAAACAAATATTTATTTTGCAATTTTATAAAATGTTTGTTTTTTAATCATCGATATGGACGTTTTTATATGGATTTTGAAATCTAGCATTTTGTTTTTGGAGCTCCCATACGATCAAGCATTATAAAATTTGAAATCTAGCATTATGAAATTTGAGATTATGGCAACACTGCTCGTGAGTTTTTCCTTAGGATAGACAGCTCTTTAGACCACCATACGGAGTTTGAGTTTGCCTTTTCCTTTGGAAATGGGGCAAGAACTTTCGTAGGCATTGATAATGGCTGACGTTAGCTCACTTACATGTATTTCAATATCTGAACAGTTTACCAATAATTTATTTTCATAATGGCCCAAAGATATTGCCAGTTTTATATTAAAGGCGTTCCAGTTTGTTTTTCTGGTATTTCTATAGGGCTTTGGATTTTCTAGCTCGTGCTCTACCCGGAATGTTATTATTCTATTATCTGAGAAAGTTACACTGCTTGAGACCTTCCAGTCACTGATTGCAATGGAATCAGAGTTGTTGGAAAGTGTCACATCAAGCACCTCCTTTCTGTTTCTGGTAACGAAGGTTGGTTCGTTACCTCTATTTAAGATCAACATATTTTTCTTAATGATAAATTCAAAAAGTGACTCACCTCTTGCGTTCATATCCGAACTACCCCATTGTAGATGATGGGCGTTTGCGTCACAAGCAACCTGGAGGTCCTAACCGCTCTTACCTGTTGTTATTACCAGGTCATCTAGTGTAGCTGATGGCGGCGACTCCGGTGAATCACCTGGCATATAGACGGATGCTTAGATAATGGGCGGGGCCCCTTTTCTTTCGCATTTTACTGTCGTCATGTCTGTATTTTTATGGGAGGATAAGAGGAAAATATTTATGAATTTTTTCGCTATTATAAATGTACGATAGTTACCTTCTGTAGGCCCATTAAGCCCAGTCAACGAAGACTCAAAATTATAAAATAAATGAGAAAAAACCCTCCTCTATGGCAAATAAATTTTTGTATTATGTTCCTTTAAAAAAAACGTTATCATTTTTTGGCGCCATATGAAAACAACTCTTGCTATTTAAATTTTGCCTAATTTAGTATACATAAACTTTTTCGAATAGTTTCATATATATAGAAGAAAAAGGAATTGATAACTCCACTCTCAGCCTCATTACATGATAAAATAACAGTGAATGAATGTGTATTTACCTTTTTTGTTTTTTTCCAAGTAAATTGGTCAGAAAACATTCAATATCTAAGACAATAACAGTTTTTTTCAGATTTGTTGACTTTTCTACCCCCCCCCCCATCTTCCTTATTATTAACCCTATCGAAAATATGAACATAACTTTTTTTATAGACAATTTATTTGCCTCTAATTATGTAGTATAGACTTTTGCGCTAACATGTTAAGTTGTGCCAATATTCACGAAAATCTAAAAAAGGGTACCTTTAACCCCCCCTCCTGAGTTCAGCTCGCGGCCCTGGGCTGGGAACTTTGTGTATGTTATACCTGGGGGTATCCCCTACCATATAAAAAAATAATCCAGAGAGCACTATTTTTTGCAAGCAAAATTCCTTCGTTGACTGTACTAATTACTAAAATAGAGAATGTAATCTTTGGACCTAAGTCCGCAGATCCTGCCACTGTTGATCCATGGCTCTTAAATAAGGGCGATATCGATATTTTCTCTTGACAAAAAGGAGGTTAAGGTGGCAGAGGCCAACTTACTGTGCTATATGTTTAGTTGTAGCACTTTCATCATTTTTATTATTAATATTTTTGTTCTGTGAGTTGGCTTCCGTTACCCGCCGCACCTTAACCTCATTTATGCCAACCATGTGTTTAAAACCTCTAGAGGGAAGAATTGCCATCGTTTCATTATTAAGCATCAGTATGGCTTCTTGGGCCCTTTTTGTAGGCGCTTCCATGGCAAGGACCTGCCAATCACCACTAGGAAAGCTAGAGTTTTGACCTCTAAGAAGGTTCTCTAGCAATTCCTTGGCGATTTTTGGGCCCGGCACATAGATGCGGACTTTGGGTCTCGTGGGAAGCTCCCTCTTATAGGCAACTTTGAGTGTTACCCCTACAAGTAGTTCCTTCATCTCGTAGATTTTAGCCCGAAGCCATTTCAGAGTGGGTTCGTCTCTGCAGGATAAAATCTTAAACCCTTTTATCGTCGATAACGGCCCGAATTTTGGAACGAACCCGGTAGAGGCAAGTATCTCGGTGTTGATACATTCGAGGATCTTCACCTCCACCTGAGCCCATTGCTCGGTTGTTAGCAACCTTTCGGAGCTCCCCTCATTTATGATGGCCACTTGGAGATTCTGTGTTACCACATCAGCCAGCGTACCTTCGTTATGTGCTACCTTGTGCTTTTTGTTTACGGACATTGGACATGATACACTATTTACTCTTTTCATTTTAAATTTTCAGTACTGGGAAGATAGGGTGTTTGCCTTTCACCCTTACTTTTATGGATTTCAATAAGCTATCTCTTTTTTTATAAAGCTTTTCCATTTTCTATGGTTGCCGTATCGAGCATTATAAATAGGCATATTTCTCTCTCATTCAAATGTCGGTAGGGTTACTAACTGCTAATTTAGATTTCATAAATAGAAAAATGGGGATCGTAAACTAAATCTAAAAAATTAAAGTAAATGCAAGTAAAAATAAATCTATCTTTTTTCACACCACCAAAGAGAGAAAATAGTAGGCACGTTTTTTTTAAGAGTTCCCTAGAAGGCCTGATCTCTTTAAACGTAAAAATAAATCGCAGAAAAAAAGTATAAATAAATTACAGAATAAAAAATAAATTGAATTAAAAAAAAAAACATTTTATCACTCCGAAGAGTAGTTCCTGCTGCTACTCTCTTCATAAGTTTATAACCAAATTTTCCAATGCTCTTTAAGTAAAAACATCCATTTCCCACATCTCCTGGTCAACGTGTTGGACACACCTTTGCCATTTTTCAGCGTCAACCTTCGCAAGTCCTGTTTTTAGAAGATCTTTTCTGCCAATTTAAAAGACTTTTTTTGCCTTGCCACGAATCCTTTCACTTGATTTGAAATGAATTAAAATGAAATTGCAATTAATTAATGAACCGAACTCCATCAAAAACTTGCTCAAATAGTAATTCTTCTTTAAAATAAAAATACCCAAAAAATATTGTATAGCTGCACTTTAACTGTTTTTCACGAAAAAAAATAAAACGAAAAGATGTAAGCAGAAAACACGAAGTGACAACACTTTTTTCCTTAAGCCCGTATGATACTAAATTTTTTTCTCATTTTTATTTCATTAAATCATGACTTATTGTCAGCAAAGAGGAAAAGAGAAAATAGTATTTTTTATGAAAAGACAATTTGACAATTACAATGTCCACAAAAGTAAATATACACAAAAACTAGTGTTCTCATGAGTCCAGTGTATACTTTTTTTGTAGTCACAGTGTACTTTTAAATAATTTTTAATTTTCAATTTCTGAAAAGTCAAAAAAAAGCTGCCAGAATCTGAAATATAATCATTTTTAATACATTTGTGTGACTTTTTTACATTAATGTGGTTATTGTGTACGCGCTCACTCATATCGGTATTTTCAATTATAAATTGTTTGAACTACTCTAGTTTCATTTTTAATGCCTTAAAAATGAGAAAAAAATGTAGTATCATACGGGCTTTAAGTATTAAATATATGCTCTCAAAAGCTTTAAGAAAGCTTCAATTCTGAAAGCTCCATAGTAAAAACGAATGAAAAAGGTCTGAATCAATGTTTTTTTTTTAATAAACACATTAAGCGAGCGAGAGGCAAATTGTGTGTATCTTGTTCTTGTATCAGTCTCCTCTCATTTAACAGGCAATTTCTTGAGTTGAGTCTTGAGTGCCATGCAAATAGGGCTGGCCACGAGACGAGAAAAGTCTCGGTCTCGATCTCGGTCTCGCATGACGAGACGAGACTTAATTATAGGAGACCGACTCGAGACCAAGACGAGACTTACAAAAGTCTCGCAGAGTCTCGTCTCGTGGCCAGCCCTGCATGCAAACACCAGCCGACACGTGTATGTTTGAAAAAGCTCTCCCATAAGCCTGTACTCAAAATATAAACTGAACAGAGTATAAGCAATGAGCCACATTGAATTTATATATAATATTCAGAAAAGGGAAAACAATACATACATTCATACATATGCATGTATGTATAAAACTAAATAAAACTACTATTTTATCTTCCAAGTTCCAACATAACAGAATTTGATCCAGTTTTATGGACCCTAAATCACATTTAATAAATATAGAGGATTATAAGGTCCAAATTTTGTACAAAAGTAAGATGAAAGAAACCTGCTTTTAAAATATATCGCAGGATAAATCAATTTGAGTTGCCGAAACCAAATCATAATTTATTCGGATTTAAATCTGAATTTCTTTATTGGCTCAGATTTTCGAGATATTTAAATCTAAGTTTTAACATTTGTATGTACATAGGTATTTATTTCTAAGTACAATTTTTTTTTAGTGTGGAATTAAATTAAGACGACCCCAGTTAACTCACCAAAATTTTATTTGCTTACTTTTCTTATTTATAAGTTTGTATCACTTCTTCTTTAATTTGTCTGTGCCATTTTATTGAGTTATTTTCCAATTAATTTGCATGCTTCTATTATATTAACCGATTTTTGTTTATTTATTTGTGGTTATGGCTGCCCAAAATCACTCACAGTTCTTAAAAAGTAGTGATCCTTTGTCAACTATCCAATTACATATACCCTTAAATTAAATTTCATAAGCCCTTTGGTTTTCATATGGATTTTGTATCTTGTGTATTATTTTTCTGGGGCCCTGATATTTAAGGCTCGGAAAACTCACCTAATTCGACTCTATGTTAAAACTTCGCTGATATTATAATAGATAGATATGATCATATTTTTTGAATATAACAACAAATTTTCGAATACAAATTAAAATATACACAGTAAAACCAGTAGCGGATCTAGAATTTGGCTGTGGGGAGGGCTTGGAAATCCAGTTTGAGGCAAAAATGAAATCTCACTGGCAAAAGCTCATTTGTGTTTCGGCATTAGCCCTCTGGAGATCTCATTTTCGTGAACTACATTTATACATTAAAATATTTTGCCGATTGAAGTCAAAAATACTCCAAAAAATAGCATGCGGTCTAATTCAATTCATGCAGCCTGCTCAAAAAACATGTCGATAAATTTGCACGTCACTCTAGAGTCTATAGAGATTGTAAATATTTATTTGCTTCTGCATGATTTTCTGAATGCACAGAGAAAACTTACACTTGTGGAATTTGGCTCCTTGACTAGATTTCTTGTATGTAATCGCTTATTCCAAAAATGTTTTGTATGTTTAATTGACTTCGACCTTGAAAATATAAGCCCCTAGATTCTCTTAGCCCTGACTGACGTGACACAATTCTTGTTGTTTAAAAAAATTACACTAAAATTGACACGCCACCGGCCGTTTTTCTCCAATTCTGCATTTATTAAATAAGCTATGTTTTTAGGGTAAATTGTTGTTGCATTTGACGTGTTAATTGGTGAGCCCTGACACCGTTTTTTCAATTATCTCTTCGAGCTTAAGCTCCAACTTCGGACTTTCACAGTCCCTAGAGGTAAGTCCCAAAAACACTCTGAATTAAGTTAAGTTTTAAGAGAATTGGTTATTTAACCCCGAACACAGCTTTTTTTACCCAATACTTTGCAGGCCTTAGTCCCGAGCTGTTTTTTCGTCCCAGTTTTCTGGTCTTTTTTTTAGGGAATAATTATCTTTGCATTAAGCAAGTGCATTATTCGTACGAACTTCATTTATCTCCAATTCCCTTAAGGCTTTAGCCCCAATCAAATTATTTTAAGGCTTAGAAAAAAAATACATAAACATGTCTATTGTTCAGCCCCAACCTCGTTATTTTGTCTGATTTTCATCAAATTATACAGCTTAACAATATTTGATATTAATATGTATGTAATATACTGCTTTCTATATTTCAATACATTAAGAATCGGTTGTGGGAGGGGGGCTTAAGCCCCTATAACAACGCCCCTGGAACCGCCACTGAGTAAAACTATAATTATAAATCCCTATATGAATAATTTTCTACAACAGACAAGGAGCGTGTAGGATTCTTTCTTCAATTATTATAAATTTGTGCAATATTATGGTAGAAGCGAAATTTAAAAGCTTTGCGAAACACATATTGGGGCATATTCATAGTCGCAGATAGACCCATGATTAACTAAACTACAGTTTAAGATAATTTTGGCTCAGTGAATACACCAATTTTAATTACAAATTGTTGGTTTTATATTTTTATAAGATAATTAACTTGGTATACTACACAAATAGCATAAACTTAACCCAGCTCTAAAAAATGACTATGAATACGCTCTATTATGTATAGCATCACTTGTTTCAACAAAGCTAGCTGAGATATTGAATAGCAGTATATTAAACATAAAATATTGTTCATATTGGTTATGACATCTCCAGTTGTGTGTTAATATGAAAATGTAAATTGAAAATAAAAATTCTTAAAAACAAATTAAATATTTTAAACTATAAAAATTTCTTTTTATTATTTAAAAAACATGTTTTTAAAATTTAACACAACTAATTTAGATTTTTAATTTTGGCTACGCGTTTCGGAAGTTATATTCCATCATCGGGCTGTTCGTAATTGAATATTATAATGAGTGAAAGATAAATAGATTTCAAAAGTGAGGGATAGGGAGAGGTAGATTGAACTGAGAGGATTTACTCTTCATCGTTTGGACACAACGAACATATTAATATCCAGCATTTAAAATCCAATGTGGACAGGCACGTACCTATTCTTTTGTTTTCGTTTCGCTTTTACTTACCTTGAAAAATGAACACAGATAAAAATCCATTAAAAGTTCATTCTCCGTTCTTCATTATATCGTACTCATGCATGAGTGCATAGCATTTGGGAATATAAGATAATGTTATCCCGAACAAATCCCAACTCTTAGCTTTTAATTTCCTCAAAAATAATAATAACAGTTTCAGGTGGCGTATTTGAAACTTTTTCATGATACTTAATGGAGAGTTTCTCTCAGAAGCAATTTTTTTTTTATTTTTCTTTTAAATCCTACACTCATCAAAAACAATTTTCGTAAATTTTGTAAAGAAATAGGGGGGTTCACACTCATCGACAAGTCGATCGAACTGAGTCTAGTTGCTAGCGTTCACATTCGACGACCGCTCCAGCAACTTCATTTGTTAATAAATTTTCAAAAAGCAAACACGGCGTAGATTTAACTTTTTGCACTAGTTTCAGCGAAAGAAATTCATATTTTCTCCCTTACTTTTGTGGTTTTACTTCTCTTTTGCTTTTTGAAAATGTATTTACAAATGAACGCTAGCAACACAACTCAAGTTGATCGACTTGTCGATGAGTGTGAACCCCCCTATTACAAATTATGTGACGTTTCGACACGAGTTGATGAACTAAGGGCCAGTTTGTTCACAGTGGGTAAAATTTAGTATGTGACTTTCATAGGCTTTAATTAACTAACGCTAATCAACAAAAATTGACTGATTAGTGAAATCCATGATTAGCAAATCATACTTTGAATTTTTTAAACAAAATTTGATCAACAAAAAGATTTGAGGATTTCCCAGCTACACTAATCGTGGATTAAAGATAATCAGCTGTGAACAAACTGGTCCTTAATATGTTTCTGAATGTTTCTCCGCCGAGTTGGTGTGGGCACTCTTATTTATCACCATGTAAATTAATTTTGACTGACGAATGTTTCTTCGCCGCACCGAATGTTTCGCATTGGTTTAGGAGAGCCTTTAAGGTTAGACCGCACTAGGTGGAACTGCACTGCAGCGGAACTGCGATTCACAATAATTTGTATGAAATTATATGAAGTTCAGTTGCCGCTTAGTGCGATATAGCTCATACAATTTCATACAAATAAAGTTTTGCCGCGTCGTGAAGTGTAGTTCCGCTGCAGTTGTGTGCGGTCTAACCTTTATACCGTTTTTAACAGCATATTTGCTTCTTCAATCTCTCTTATAAGGCAGAACACACAATCCTCAGCTTCCATGCTGCTCTGTGGATAGACAAGCCTTCGCCTAGAAGTGTCTTTGCCCTTTTAAGGATGCTACCATCCCAGCATTCTCTCGAAGTTTTTCTGGTTCGATCCGTTGCCATCTTTCACAGTTAATGAATGAATGAACTTACTTATTTAATATAATTTATGTATATGTAAGAAATGTAAAGCAAAACTGTATAAATATCTACAAATTCTGTTAATTTTTTCGAAATATATATAAATTATAAAAATATAAATCATAAAAATTTTACTTTTAATAGGACTTACCGCTTAAGAAGTGGTCTTCATAATGTTGTATTTACATGTAAATTCGTCCGACTTCTGCAATAAAAAGGGGATACAAAATTAAAATTTACATTTGTTGAATAGAGAGGGTACACCAAAATGCAGAAGATCTTCGTACATGCAGATTATAGGAAGTGCCATAATGCAGATATGAAGACGAACATGTTCATCTTCTTGATGGTTCTCTTTCACACACTCGGATTTTTGGCATACATCCGTCCCGCTCTACTTTTCTTCATATTTGCAGACGAAGATACATGTAAATCCAGCATAATTTACATCACAAACACTGAAAACAAAAACACTCCCAAACTCCCATCCATAGACCCAAGTAAAGCCTTAACTACATAGACCTACTTTTGTACAAAAGTACAAAAGTGAGAAATTAAAATGCTCGCTATAGAAACATGCTTGCAAAAAACCAAACGAAAATTGTTCTGACACATTAATTAAACCACCATGCACAATTTTCCATTGTTTTTTTCCAAACAAGTGTCTTCAGAATAGATATTTATTTCTCACTTTTGTACAAAAGTAGGCCTATGTAGTTATGCCTTAAGACCGCAAGAAGTAAGGTGAATAAAAAAAATCTCCGCGGTTAACGTTTGAGGAGACTTTTATCACATTACTTCTCACACTGTCCGTAATGTGCCTTCAGCCAATAGGCTTTATATGGAAATAAACAAAAATCATTGGCAATTTTGTTTCCTTCTGTGAAAGGTACAAGGCAATTAAAGGAAAATGTCAAAAAAATCTCCAGAAACTGGTTTCCCTGTGTTAAAGGGGACTGTCGTTCAGATTACTACGTTTTTATTGGGGCCGAAATGAGGTAATTCCGAAATAAGTTCATTTGGAACGTCATTTTGTATACAAATTTGGCGTTACAAATGAGCTAATTTCGAAATTACCTCATTTCGGCTCCAGTGAAAACGTACTGGCGATTACCATTCAGAAAACCACTTAGTGCATTCAGTATAAAATTAAGAATAAACTTCTCTGGCAACGATAAACCAGAAGTGTCAAGTTTCTGTCATGCTGAAAATCTTACTGACAAACGTCACGAAAAACTTGGTAGTTTTTAATTTTTTTAATTGGAAAATTTTGTAATTCCTTAAAATAACGATGGAAGATTATAAAATTTCGGAAAAAGCATATGCTAAAATGATTTTTCACGCAGCCAAATACCCCCATTGTGCTATTAATGGAATCTTGCTTGGCGAAAAAACCACATCTGGGCGCAACGAACCTCTAAGCATTCTCGATGCAATTCCTCTTTTCCACCAGTGTCTGTACGTCACTCCAATGGTTGAAGTAGCCCTTGCCCAGGTAATGAATAATAAAAACAAAAAAACTATCCAAATTAAATGACCCGATTTTACTTTAGATTGAAGCGATGGCCGATAGCCAAGGCCTTATAATCGCTGGTTACTATGGCGCTTCAGAAAATTTCTACGACGCCTCAGTAGAGAAGGCTCCAGCTGGAAAAATTGCCGATAAAATTCAAGAGAACTTTAAGAATGCATGTTTTGTGGTCATTGATAACAAATTTGTTTGTCATTCAGCCGAAAAACCTGCAATAAAAGTATTCTCTCATGTAGATGGACATTGGAAGAATGCATCGTTTGCTCTAATCCATTGCCAGACCACATTGGATGCCGTAAATGCGCTCCTCAAGCGCGGTGCCATGAAAGACATTGTTGATTTTGATAATCATTTGGATAATCCAGAAAATGATTGGACTAATCAATATTTGAATAGAGATCTAAAGAAGATCATGGCGATGTACTAGCAATTTGGGTTCCTTTGTTTTTTTTTTATTATAGATCTTACCATATAAACCAACAAAACCCTTTTAATGTAAAAGCAGACAAATACAAATTATAAAAGAAGTTCTTATTTGCTTATTGTAGTTGGCACAGTTCGAAAAATTTATATTTTTAGAGAAAAATCAATTCATTTGATTAGTTTATTTTCAGCATACATACATAATGTACATAGTTAAAACGGTATTAATATTTTACGCTCTAATTATTTCGACTAGTTTTTGTCACTATGCTTACATGAAGGTCATAAGTCTGCAGGCGAAAATTATTTTGTGCATTTATAACTCCCTCAGGTGAGTCAAAATACCATTTCGGAATTAATTTGTTATCATTAACCGTTAAAAATGTATAACATTGGAAAGAATGGAATAAGTTAAGTAAAATTGTCGATAATTGCTTTAACGTCTCATAGCTCATCGTCTTTTTGCAGTCTATAATATTAGGGCAGCTTGTTTTTTATTAGTCGTACTAGTAAAACGACAACGATGAATAATGGTAATTGTTATGCGACTATGTGCTGGAAGATGAAGATAATATGAGTCTTTCATAAACATTACAACACATAATAAACATTTTCAGGACACTTTTTGTAAGTAATTGTCTGTAATTTTCAGCCATTTCCGGAGCTTCGTTTATAAACCAATCAGTTTTTAACTTTCCTACGATTATTGATACTAAGGTCGATTTTTAAGTACTAAGTTAAAACAGAGTTGGGTAACCCAGATTATAGAATAACTTATTCATTTTAGTAAAACCTTAATTAAAGCATGTAACAAATGTTTATACTTGCATTAGTTATACATCTGTTACAAACATTTAAAACTCATGTCATATTCAACATACGATTAGTTATTTTATTAAAAAAGCTTCTTGTGAACAACGATTTGTTTCTTAGAGAAGCAAATAACTCATTTTACTATTTTATTACATGATAAAAACATTCCTTTGAATTTTTAAATAAGATATAAGCAATCTTCCTTATACCCAGATGCGGCACTGCTGGTCCCAGCTAGTTGACGCTAAGCACATACCATTTGGTGTCATAGCTATGCATGTGATACGGTTTTCATGGCCAGTTAATATTCCTTAAATAAGAAAAATATTTTAAACATGTATATGAAAAACGTACAAAATTTAAAGCTCACCATTGTGGACAACTTTCATGGTATCCCACGCATGGATAGTTCCCTCGACGGCACCACAAATAAGATATCTTCCGCTGTAAGATAAGGCTTAAAGAAAAAATAAAAACCTTTATTCAATTCAAGTATTCCATAACATCGGAGTTAATTACCACAAGATGTAAAGCCAGTATTTTTGTTTGGCGGCTCATAGTGGCCGATTTGCTGATCTGACCGTATATCATATAAACGGGCTGTTTGATCTTCTGAGCAAGTTGCAAAAGCATGTCCACTATTGTGATACTAAATGGCATATGGCCCTGTAGAAAAATAATACACAACAAAATAAATACCTACGCAAACAGAATTGACGTCCATTTCATGCCCGAAAAACATTTGTTTGTGTTTGTCTTCTCGCACATCCCAAAGTTTAGCAGTTTTGTCCACCGAGCCCGTTATGTATGTTTTCATGTCGGGTGAGAGCGAAATTGATGCAATATCACCAGCATGTCCGTTGAAATCCATAGTTTTAACACCTTTCTCTAGATCCCAATGACATCTACAAAATAATCAATATAAAAAGATATAAATTATAAAATCTCGAAATTATGATGATAGTTAACATTTTCATATCTCCTGAGCCAGTTATAAGTGTATTGTCGTCAAGAAATCGGCACGAGCTTAAAAATCCCTCATAACCCAAGAGTTCTCTGGTCATCTTGGCTACACCAGATGCATCGCGATTGTTAACATCATATATTGTGCACTGATTGTCCATTCCTCCACAAGCAACGAAATTTCCCGATGGTGAAAAAGCCACCGTCATAACCCAGGCCGAGCGAAGTGGTATAACCTAAAACCTTCTCATAAGCAACCATTTCTTTTGAACTCTCAATACTTTACTGACTTGAACTTTATTAGCTGTCCATGTGTCCCATATAATTAGCTTACCGTCCAGCGATCCTGTCACGCAATGCCTGTTATCTGCAGCAAAATGCACTGAATTTACTTTATTAATGTGTCCTTTGAGGATCTTTTTCGACGCAAGCCTTATTTTCGGTATATCCGACATGTCAGAACATTTTTCCTCTAGTTTACAGTCTGCTTGAGCCTTTCCCGCATCCTTAAAAACACGTTATATTTTGCATTGAATACGATAACTTCCTTGTTGATAAATATCTTTTTCAAACCTTGAATTTTTGTATCATATCATTAATTTCTTGCTTAAGTGCAGCTGTTTCGGGATCGTCTTTCACCATTTTAGTTGAATTTGTATGTCCTTGAACTTATTGTTATCCGTTTCCGCGTAACTCCCGAGTATTTCCCTCTGGCAACCGTGACTACTTTAACAGAACAAATCGAACTAAATTGTTCGCATTTCAAATTCAGCGAGACAGTGCCAGTCACGTAAAATGCCATTTCTTTTTTCTATAATGCAATTAGTTAACTGGATTAAACAATTACAGCAATCAAACCCACTAAAATTATTTGCTTTTCGAGGGTTGTTTTATTTCCAGAATTTGAAACTTAACAGTTTTGTATACTTTTTTTTTAAACTATAGAAAAAAATGAAGATTTCTCTGGAATCTTCATACAATAAACACTTCCAGTATCCACAAAAATGCACTTTCTTCTAATTAAATAGCTTTTTTGTTATTAAATGCTGGGTGGAAAATATGTTTTAATCGGCTATTAATCAAATTGGCCAGTAAATTAATTTCTAGTTATTGATTGAAACTTTCTTTCCAGATAAAATATGTTAATAGGTATAATTTTGTTTTTATTTACGCAGTCACGTACCTACAACACAACAAATTCTTTTCCCTTTGGTATTTAATCAATGAAGCTGAAAATTATAAATTTTCTTTGCATGATTTCTCCTCTTACACTCCGTACAACACAGTATAAGTACTTTTGTTTGTAATTCAAGTTATCCCAAAGTTGTTCATATCTGTGCGTTGTTAGCTTGTCTTAAGTTTTATTCGTTTTCAATCGATTTTAATTCCAATGGTGGTGATATGGATTTTTGTTGGTACAAAAGAAAAATAAGCTTATAGGTACAATTTGAATGGGAAAGTCTATAAGTTATTAAAACAACTTAAATGGATTTAATGAAGTAATTTTATTTTGCATTTGCATGTGTTTGTTTACCTAAGCACCTAAAAATGAATATCAACAGCGCACCGCCTAAGAAAATCTTTGTAAAAAATTAAGGTATGGCATTCTCAATAAGTGGCTTTCTGTCTGCAAGATATTTTGTTCGTTAAAAAAACGAGTTTATATAAGTGCGTAAGTGCCTCTTTTTAATAAAACCATTGTATATGAAAACTATAGTAATATCATGAGAAGCGCCGACTACTGAGTCACGTAGTGTCGAAATCCACCAACTTCTCTCAACACTTTTTGTTGAGGAAACAAATTTGAAAGTTGAGATCTAACTCCCTTACTCCTTTACAATATAACAAGACTTACTCTTTCTAAAAATTAATGTCTACGCTGTCAAAATCATAGAACATGTTGCAAACACTTGCGCCACCAGCCGTACAAATCCAGCGAAAATAAAAACGACTCCGTGATAATACTATAGTTTTCATATACAATGATAAAACTAAGAAATTGTATACCTATAGTCTTAAGATATACATAGCTGGGAAAGGCTTTTAAAAGAAAGAATAATGTTGTAATACAAAAAAAAATTGGTTTTTATCCAGAACAAATCGAAAAGAGGAGCACATAATGTATGACCGCTGTCACACAAGGAAACTGAGTTGCCATAAACTAGCTAGTTCGTAGGCGAGAAGGGTGTGAGGGGAGATTTTTCTCGCCAACAAACTAAAGATCGCCGGCAACTCAGTTTCTTTGTGTGAAAGGGGTCTATGTAAGAATATTTTCAACAAGTTCAGGTCAGAAATAATCAATAATTTCCACAATTTCATGTCATGAACGCTTTGAATCAGAACAAAATTAACTTCAACATAGAAAAAGTCCAACAACTAATTCCTCCAGTTTTTGATACAGCTGTTCTCTATCTTTAATTCGGTGAACTCTGCTGTATTGAAGGATGGTTAATGTATGACGAAGTGTTAACGTTTTACTACAAACCTGAGCGCAATAAAGACGGATCCGTTATTACAATTGCAATATAGCGAATATAAAAATCAAAATATTGGATACACACAAAATCAATATACGAACAGAACGCAATGCAGCTGCAGTCGCACCCGCACCCAGAGTCGCACGATTTAATTGACTTTTAATTTTTTCGTGCAGCAATTCGATGCTTCATGTTTTGAATGTAAAAAACAAATAATCGACTGGGACTAAACAAATTTTCTAGAAAAAATAGTGTGAAAAAATGATTGAAGTACCTAAATAATACGGATGTGTTTTTTTGGAATTTACCAACGAAATTTATTATCAAGCTATACAGCTAATGTGATAGCTTCAGTTCCAGTTGCAGCACTCTACTGTATTCAGGCATTTTCGCTTCGAAGTATTCTTCCTAGGGTCCTAGGCAAAAAGAAAATAATATTTCGCATGAAGGTACCTGTTGTGCAAGATACATACGGGTGATTCTCTGTTAAAAGCTCCTTTTTAGCACCCAAAATGTCCCCTACCTAAATTTAAGAAAAAATGATTTACATTCAAGTGTTGTTATAAATTATGAAATAATTAATGATTTTTTGCGTTTTTAAGAATTTGGGCTTTATACGGAAATGACGCCTTCGATACGAAAATGATAACGTCCCAGTACAAAAATTTCCTAACAAGGGCCGAGGAATTCAGAATGAATTTAAAAGATTTACGGTATTACAGGAATTTATTTAAAATTATAAAAATCTAAATTAAATCGAATTACGGAAATGATTGTGTGGTCGCTTCCCCACCTATCTCAGATTTACGGTCTGGAATTGCCTTTAGGGGTTTTAAATGCATGCACAAAAATTTAAATGATTTGCAATAAATTCATGATTTTTTAAAGATCACATCTAAAGTCATTACTGTAACCATTTTCTCATCGCCGTAACCCAATAATGGCGACGGAAATGACGAAAATCGATGTTTTTTTTAGCTTTTTAGACAAGAAAAATAGAAAGTATATTTTTTTTTTATTTTGTATAATTAACTGCAACATAACCTCACAAGACTGTAACAAAATGTTTTTTTTTTTTTACTATCAATTACTAAAATTATATGCACCTACGGAAATGACAAAATTGATAAAACACGTGACGAATACAACCACGTAACTTAAAATAACACACGAAACTGATGTCTCACCCATTTAATTGAATATATTTCAAAGAAAGCCTGAATGAGTTTCTTCATTTGGTCTTAATCCTATAAACAGACGGCCGTTAATTTGAATTTATAAGCATTTAACATTTTTTTACGGAAATGATGCAAATACATGGAGAAAGATTGTAAGTTAAATGTTTCAAATAAATAAATTGAATTTTTAGGGAAGTTGTATTTAACTACATATTCTTTATCCTGGAACTCAGTCAAATTAAAATTTATGCATTTAAGTCATAAGATTTAAGTTTTTGTGATACTCGTTTAAATTCACTTTGGAAAAAAAATCTAGTAGCTCAGAAAACAGTAAAAAATAGTATCAATACATCGGATAATTTTGCCAGAAACAAGTTTTTTTAAACGTAAAGGAAAAGGCTAGGGGACTATAACGGACTTATGCAGTCGCAGGCAACTTCTTCGAAATAATGTAAACTGTGGAAAACATAAATTATAAGTGAATATGGCTATACCACCTCAAGACCATCTTGGGAAGTCTCAATTCATCTTTATCAGTTAGCAAATTTAACTATAATAATTTAAGCCAACAAATCTCTATGTATGAGCGATTTTCGCATAAATATTTTTGTATAGTACTGTAAATAATACTGGCATTTTCAATTGGCTACCCAGAAGCATCCGATACGTACATACAAACAGGTGATCCCATCTATTTTTCTATGGGCTTCTTCTTGGTGAGAGTAATTGATTTATGAAGTGCTTTTGTTCGAATAATCAAGATATGAAGATCTAGAAAAATCAATGATGTACTACATAATTTTATATTCAAATTTCAAATTAAGTTAATAAAAAATAATAGTCCGTTAATGAACGCTTATTACATCGCCAACCGCCATCTAGCGTAAGATAGCCTATCAACAAACTTCATTGAGTGGAAACACAATAGGTGATGAGCGCTAGCATTGCCAGCAACTTGAGTCAAACTAATGCCACACTTAACAAAAAAAAACAAAATACCCTTTTCAATGAAATCATTCATCGCTTCAATTTTAAAGTAAAGACACCTGTATGTACTCCTGTCTTATTTCAATCGAGATCGATCTCCTGTTCCAACATTACTGTTGTAAGGAAATATGGTTTTCTTCGAATTGAAGATTGTAGTGGTTTCAATCTTTAGAGAACCGATACACGCAGAATTTCCCTTAAAGTTTCTTATCTATCTCTCTATTCCTGCAATAACAGTAATTTAACAAATAACTTGTCAAACTTTCAATTTCATTTTAGTTATTGGAAGCTGGATTAAACGGGTATAAAGCTGAATACCGAGGCTTATTTATGTATATAATGTAGTTGGGACTTTAACAAAGAAACATAAAACAAAAATAATCCTCAGTCACTTGAAAGCCATTATAGTTCCTCAGCTGGTAACGCTGGATGAGTCAAAAACAAATTGAGTACTTTTTTGACAATCATCTTTGTCAGTTCTTAATTTGGATTTGACTACTTTATCGAACTCTTGGGCTCGTTTTGCTAGGTTGTGATTTTTATTCCCGGGTCCCGGCTTAATTAATAAAGTGTTTTATTTTTTTTACAATAAACATGCAAAATTGATACTTTTCAGTTTGATATTAAAAGCTTTGTATTTTTGATTTATGTTAAAGACCTTAAAATAATATAGCCATGGGAAAAATCAATGCTGTCCAACTAAGTGCACTCTGCATTTTCATAATTGCAACAAGTTATCCAACTTGCTCCAAGGAAGCAAAATCTGGTAAGAATCTATCACTTCTTAGTTAACTTAAGTATTTTTGATACAATTTAAAAGATTGTTTTGTATATACATTTATCTGCCTAGCTAGACTCGAAATCTATTTGTGACTTTTTTGTATAAACAATTATATTAACGCATGTAGACGAGGGAGGCGCACTTTGTTAGATTTTGTTGAACGTCCATTCCGCTGGAGAATTGGAAGCATGATCTCATTTCTCTACTCTTTCGTTGCATGTGCTGATAAATTGGCTAAATTAAAAAAAAAAAAACTGCTCGAGTGTTGAATTTGCAATAACAAAGTAGCAATCATATTTCAGAGTCTTCGTTTCGTCTGTATCTCTATGTACCTACCTATCATGAAATTGAATTCCCTCTTTTTATATTTTTGTTTTTGATTTTAGGTCTAGAAACCATTAAAGTGTTCACTGTTGCCACAGAAGAAAATGATGGGTATCATCGTTATGTTCGATCAGCTAAAGTCAACAAATTTGAGGTAGTTCATCCTTTTTCAATTCCAAGAACATAATTTTAAGTTTACCGCATTTATGTATGGAAAAATACTTTTACATTTTTTCTTTTATTTTAGCATTTGGAATGTGTGATTTTTTACTGTTCTAGTTTAATGTATGCTAAGATAACGGACCATTATCATATTATCTATTCTGGATATTTTACCAATCTATTTTAACGTTTTGAAAATATTTGCATTGAATAGGTTCCAACTTTAAATTAAATTTGGTAACATTAAATATAATACTTTAGGTATTCAATATACATACATAGGTACATAGGTATGTATGTATATTGAATACCTAAAGTATTATATTTAATGTTACCAAATTTAATTTAAAGTAGGAACCTATTCAATGCAAATATTTTCAAAACGTTAAAATAGATTGGTAAAATATCCAGAATAGATAATATGATAATGGTCCACATCTTAGCATACATTAAACTAGAACAGTATTACCTAAAGTATTATATTTAATGTTACCAAATTAAATTTAAAGTAGGAACCTATTCAATGCAAATATTTTCAAAACGTTAAAATAGATTGGTAAATTATCCAGAATAGATAATATGATAATGGTCCACATCTTAGCATACATTAAACTAGAACAGTAAAAAATCACACATTCCAAATGCTAAAATAAAAGAAAAAATGTAAAAGTATTTTTCCAGTGCATGAACTGAAATGATGATTAGGATGATGCACTATTCAGCCAGGCCAGATGTTGTAAAACATCTGGAATACATATTTAAACTCATCCATATCCGGTCACTTATGGATGTACTATTTTTTAAGATTAAAAACGATGTTAATGCTTACGTGACAATATTATAATTTTGCGTACAATAGATTCATTTTATTAAAAAAAAAAAAACAATAAAGTGAATTTCTCAGTGAAGTTTTTTGATATTCCATCATGGAATGATAATGGTTTCAACCATAGTTTGACCTATGAGAGAAGAGGCGCGAGATTAAAATATGCTCTTATCTGTAAGTGTATAATGCTTCTTATTCCAAGTTGTTCTAGAATGATTATTATGGTACAGATATAATTTGAACCATTTAGATTAGGATTTTTATAAAAAAAATGCAAGATTTTAATTTAAGAATTGATTAATTTTTTATGATTTTTTTTTAGGTTACGCCACTTGGAGTGGGTATCGAATGGAAAGGTGGAGATATGAGTGGTCCAGGGGGTGGTTTCAAGATTAATCTCTTGAAAGAAGCTGTTGCTCCATTCAAAGATGATAACAATACAATTATTATGTTCACAGATAGGTAAGATTAAAAAATTAATTTAAACATTGTTTTTGACTGAAACGGAAACATTTTTTTTAATATTTGAATTAGGATTAGTTGTATTGATTCTATCCAAGCAAATTGCATTACCTCATTGCTAATGTTGGGTGAAGAATGTCTTAGTTGTTTTTTTGTATTTACTTTTAAAGCTTAAGACGATGGCATGTTCAAGAGAGTTGTCATTTAATTTGTGACTGAAAGCAGATAACATCAGCAATATTTTATAAACCTTTATATGTACATAATGTATTGATATTTGGTTAAAAGTATTTTTAATTTAGATCTAGGTAATTTTTAACTTGATCTCTGCCTGAATAGGACTTTGCCCTGGTGACAATTCAATTTTTCGTTAGCAACAAGTTTGTTAAACAAAGACACAGAATAGTGATAAGTTATAATCTGGCCGAATTTAAATCATTTTTAGTTTAAATGCAACTCAAACAAAATAAATAATATCATACATTCGTTGTATCAAAATATTATTAAATTCGCTTCAAAGTATTAGAGTCGCAATTAATTGTATATTGTATTATATATGCAAATATAATAAACTACTCTCTCCTACTTAACTAAATCTTTTTTCACAAATATCAAATTTGTTTAAACTTAAATAGGCTTAGGGTTTCTTCACAATGTCTGAGTAAAGTTATAATTGGTTACTCGAGAATTAAATTATCCGTAAAGTAAATCCTCCCATTCAAAAAACTTTGCTTTTCACAATAATCGAAATAAATAATTTTTCTGTTTTTTTTTCTTCATTTTTCCATGAGAAATTCGGTTGACTGACAGAAATATTAAAAAAAAACTAATTATAATAATCAAAATACATAAATTAATTTTAAAGTGAAATTAAAGCGTTTTCGATATTTATGTATGTATGTCTTGTTAAGATCCTACATAATATGTACAGGGGTTTTCAAGCAGTTCCTTATTAGTCCAGGAAAATTAGATTTTTACTTCGGAATAAATCCCAGAAAGCTGAATTTTGGTATACACGTTCTGTGAACCTTCCTTAATAAGCCCAGAAAATTCCGCCACGGTATGTTGGGTGCTAGCTTTTTAATAACGGTAAAAAGACAACAAAAATCGTTTTTTTTTTTCAAAAAATCAATATATGTCCATTTCTAATGGTTTTTAGTCCAAAACACTAGCCCAGTCAAATTAGCCATTTTTACAGGTATATTTTTTAGTGGGAATGTTCAGAACAGTGTCCTTAATCAACTTTTAAAAGTCACAAGCAATCCGCGTTGGCGAACGACCACAATCTTGAAAAAATGCAGCCATCTCGCACTCTTTGTTTGTGGCTATATCTCTGGAACTTGTTGCCCTAGAAAGTCCATTCAAGTGACAAATTGACTGGCTTAGATAGCCAAAATCAGGAAAGTAAATACAAATTAGTTACAGGTATTGCATGGCTACTGTTTTAAATTAAATGAATTTAACACAGTAAATTGCAGTGCAGATTCGAAAAAAATACCTATATCCCATAAATATAAATTAAGAAGCTGAATTTTACTGAACATGTTCAGAACATACCAACAATCATTTGTGGTAATAAGTTACCAAAAAATCCCTGTTGGGATAAGACTACCATTTAAATAAAAATCACCATCATCTGAATTTGGTAGTAGCCCGTAGCGTAATGGTTAGTGCATTCAACTGTCACGCTGGAGGTCTGGGTTCGCTTCCCAGCCTCGTCCACCTAAAAACTAAAAAGTTTTTTTCAGGGCTACTGCCTCTTGTGAGGAATTGACAAATCCTCCAAGAGTATCACTTGTCACGAATAAGTGCTTCTCGTCTAGCCGTTCGGATTCGGCAAAAAATTGTAGGTCCCTTCCATTCCTGTCGATAGGTGCACACAGGAATGGTTGCGAGTTGTTAGTCACTAGGCCCTGGTTCTTCATGAGCCGTTGTGCCACCCGTCTTTTTTATTTATCATGTGAATTTGTCGGCTCCTTGCTATTCTGGCTATCTAATTGTTCTAGAAAGACCATGCAAGCGTAAAAGAGACAGACTTTGACTTCAAAATCAGCGAAGCATACACGAAATTAGAAACAGGTGTTTTATGGCTACACTGTTTTGAATGAAACTACCAAAAAAGAGTAAATAATTGCAGTGCAATGAAAATTCGAAAACAAAATGCCCATGTCTAAGAAATATTTATTGCGAAATTTATTTGTGAAATTTTGTGGACAGTACAAATAAAAACGAATTCCAAATAAAAAAATGCTAGGAGCAGTTTTTTTAAGTATATTAATTATGACAAACAAAAATAAAGGAACCCTAGAACATGTTATTATTAAAATCATAACAGAGAAAAATACAACGTTGGTCTAAAGAAAATCAAAATGCATGTTTTATTGGTAAAACCATCCATAGTACAGTACGATTTTACACGCATACAAAATACAACATCGCTAAGTAGCTCTACGCCCTATAAGAAACTAAAGTAGAATTCTGCTGTGGATACATTTTTGACATGAATTCGCGTCTCGAATTGGATATTTAGGAGGAATATTGTGAATAGAACTTTAAACATTTTTCAGCGGCTTCGGTTGATCTCCTCAATCTCTGGAGAAATAAAATGGAACTATAAAACACTTAATTTGCGCAAACATGTATTACAATCATTACCTTCGTAATGAACAATATCTTCGCTGTCGTTTTCGTCGATGTCTTCTTCTCGATTAAAACAACCATGACCGGACGGCGCAATAACCACACATTGCCATGCAGCTAAGATCACTTTGTATGCAAACACAGCTACGCTCGCATTAACATTCGCAGTTGAATGATATAATTTTTAGAATATCCTCTGGAGCAGAATCAGCTATAAAGCAGTGGCGTCTCGTCAGGGTGTGCAAGGGGTGCATTGCACACCCTGGTCTGACGACAAAAAATCCCTCAACGAACGTTATTTAATTTTACTTAAAACCATGCACAATTATACAACCTACTAACAGCCTACCCATTTGCATCCTTCATTTTTTTTCATCCTCATCGAAGGTTATGTAATAAAACATACAAATATCATGGTGTCCGCTAAACTGGAAAGTCAGGGAACAAAATTTGGTCAGGAAAAGTCAGGGAATTCGGGAAGCGGTCAGGGAAAATTTTGTCCATATCAATTTTTAAAAATTCACTGAACTCCTTTTTCACTTTCTCTCATAAGAAACTTTTTTCTGATCCATACCTGTGAATATGTCAAAAAAATTAGTGAAACGCAACTAAATGTACTTTGTGTTATTTCGTACAGTAATGGCAGCGATCGGAAACCTATGTAGAGCTATCCAGATAGGTTCGTGTTGTTGGAATCCCGTGTGAAAAACAGCTGATGACAAAACAGCTTTTAATGTTGGATAGCTATGCATGCTATCTGAAATATTTTGGTAGATAAATGTACGCTTCTATCCCAAGCGAAATGTCAAAAAGAACCAATCCCTTCGAAAACCTATATGGATACGAAAGTATCTTAAGATCGATTTACAATGCGACGAAAAAAATAAATAGTTATTTCAGCTCCCGTGTTTAGGAAAACTACACCATGGAATAAGAATTTTGTGGACTCAAATTAAAGGCAATTGCTTACTGCTCCATTTGAGTCCGGAACATTCTAGTTCCATGATGTAGTTTTCCTAAACACGGAAGCTTAAATATCTATTTTTTCTTTATAAATAAGGGGGACAGTTTATAATATTTAAATTATAATAACATAGGCGCAAAATTTTAAACAGCCTATTATTAAGGATTTAGTATGATACTACTTAACATTTTACTAATTCCTTAACAGTTTACTAAAATTTTCTAAATTTTAAATACTTTTTAACTAGTATCATACTAAACTAATTTCCTTCATAAAATTCAGCTGAACACGTCCAAAAATGTGACAGCTCGTGCAAAAAATTCACAAACACCCCTGATTTTGACAATTTTAAACGTCAAAGTGTCATGTGGATTTAGTACGATACTAAAAAGTTAAAATAGCCATTTGGTGATTTTAACTTTAGTAAAATGTTAGAAGATAGTATGATGCTAAACTCGTTTAAAATTAGCAAAATACACTTTTTAATCTAGTATTATACTAAAAATGATTTAACATCGTACTAAATCGACTAAAATTTTGCGCCATAATATTTAAATAATAAAAGTAATTTTAGTTTGATTTTTTCATTATTTTGAACGCACACTGCTCAGCAAGAAGAAAAAGAATAAATAATTTAATGGTACCAAAAAACTCGTCGTCAAGAAACTCGTCGCATTGTGAATTGGGAAACGATTTTATAACTAGAAAAAAATGACAGCGAATCAAGTCACGCTCTCGTCGCGTTTACTCGTTCCATTGTGAATCGACCTTTAGATAGCGGCCAATAAGAGGCAAAAAGTAAAAAACTTAACTGTTAAAGGACAATGCGCAAAGATCTATGGAGCGTGGGCCCAGCACCAATAAAAACGGCCTTCATATCGTATATAGGTACATGTTTATGCATTCAGTATCCGTTAGTCCAAATTCGGTGTGTGTTATTTAATTTTGAATAAAATGAGTTTTAGGGTCACAATTATTTTTTTCCATAGTTTTTTTTTTAATATTTTGTGTATTTTTGGCTCGATTTAAGCCATTTTTTGATTTAAATTCTTTATATTGACGCCAACCATCAATTTTATGCAAAAAGCATTTTTTGGAGTATTTAATTTGTAAAACATACAAATATTGGCTTTTAAATAATAGTTTTTATGTCAAAATCATCTCTGGAAAACAACAAACAAACATCAATTGTATCTCATTTAACGTAATAAAAATGGGTATTATTTTCAAGGTTTTAAATTGCAATTCGTAAACATTGGACAAAACATTCCACAATACCACCCACAAACCACCCTTATATATACTATTAGGGGTTCAATTTTTTTTTAAACTTATTCCTTATTTAGTAACGAAGAAAATGATTGTACATTTTTTACGAAATGATTCCTAAATAGATCAAAAAAAAAAAATATTAACAAAGAATAGAATATTTGTTTTCAATCAGTTTTTTTACCGATTTTAAGTGTCTTTGTGGTTTTTCATAGAAGAATAACAGTTCAGACATTTTTTGCTCAAGCTAAATTTACCTTTATATGATATGAAGGCCGTTCTTATTGGTGCTGGGCCCAATTTGCCCATTGTCATTTGACTGTGAGGTTCAACCAACGCGTTCAAGTTTATATTTGAAGTACGATAATTTCTTTTTACTTATTTCTTCATACTGTTTCTGCATACCTGAATTAATACATTTTGATTTATTTAAAAAAAAATAAACTGTTAAATTTTAACATGGCAACGATATATACAAATGATTGAAAAGCATTTCATTTAAATGGTCATTCATAACTATGAACTACATTGCATAGGTATAGTCGTCCCTTTTGTTAAGCAAAACAATTTTTTTTTAAATTCATGCAGTTATTATTTTTCATTTTAAATGCAATCCGTTATGTATACCTTCAGATAGATCTTTGAAAAATACAAGGTGAATTCTTTTTGCCTAAGGTTTAATAAACTTCATTCAAACACGTACCATTTCTACCACTTTGTGCAATATTTGTGCAATATTAATACGTACCTACTCATGAAAAAAATTGTTTTCATTTTTTGGTCAGGGAAAATTTTGAAATTGGTCAGGGAATGTCAGGGAAAGTCAGGGAAATTTATTTTGAAAAATAGTGGACACCATGAAATATGCCCAATTTCACAACCCGTAATTCTAACCTCCAATATTTGTTCTTTCAAAATTCCTTCATCGCGGCGTGAAAATAAGCAGAACAAGTAAACTCGTACGAAACCTCACTGTGCACTTATTCTGTTTAATTCTTCAAATTAATTCATCCAAAATGTACGAACTGGAAAGACGCTTTACGGAAAGGGAATAGATACAAACAAGAGAAATCAACAAAAACAGAGACTGTCTCGAACGAGTTCACTCCAAATTTATCAGAATTAATATTATGCGTATGTATGTCGTATGGGTGACGAAAGACGATGGGCATGGCTACTGTTACTGGGTAGTGGCAGTTGGTCTGGGTACCTACAATTTACATACAGGTTTGATCATTTTGGATGAATTCATTTGACGAATATAACAGAATAAGTGCACAGTGAGATTTCTTATGAGTTTACTTGTTCTGTTTGTTTTCACGCAACGATAAAGGAATTTGGGAAAAGAAAATAAAGGAAGGCTGTGTCTTAGGAGGTATTCATAACGGGTTGTGTAATTGATGAAGTTAACGCGTACGTAGGATATCTATGCACTTTAGTCAGAGCTTCTATTCTGTTTTATGTTATCATTTTTGCTTTTTGTGTATTAGATTTGTTAGAAAAAGCGTATGTCAAAAAAAAAACAATTATTTTGATTTCATTTTGATAGATAAAACAATAAATCGGAAATTTTTGTATGCAAGTTATTGCCAATATCGCAATTTATTGATATTTATAAACAATTAAATTATTAAAAAGTACAAGTGACCTATATAAATAATCCACGCGACGCCACTGCTATAAAGAGTCTATTCTTTAACGCCCATCTCCACAGCATGTCTATTTAACGTTTGAATGATCTTTCTAGGGCAAAAATATACCCCAGGTATGGCCAAAAGCCAACAAATATAAATGATGGTACTCTTTTATAAATGGATGTTTAACCACAGAAGGGATTTTTTGAGAATTTACACATATGATTATTGGTACTGTTGTGAACATGTCCTCTTAATTTCAGCTTTTTAGTAAATATTTATGGGACATTCTGAATTTTTTTCGAATTTGCACTGCAATTTACTCTGTTAAATTCATTTGATTCAAAACAGTAGCCATACAATACCTGTAACTAGTTTGTATTTAATTCCCTGATTTTGTCAATCTCAGCTTGTTCATTTGACATTGGAATGGTCTTTTTAGGGCAACAAGTTCCAGAGATATAGCCACAAACAAAGAATGCAAGATGGCTGCATTTGTTCAAGATTGTGGTCGTACGCCAACGCGGATTGCTTAGGACTTTTAACAGTTGATTAAGGACATTGTGCTGAACATTTCCACTAAAAAATATACTTGTAAAATAATTTGCCCGGATAGGGTTTTTTTTGTCTATTTTGACTGGGCTATTAAGTTCAAAATTAAAGAGCATACAATTTACAATAAAAAATTTTATACAACTATACTTATAGCTATAACCGTTTCTGAGTTATTAAACGTTAAAAACTTAATTTTTTTTTTCAATTTTTTGGTTTTCCATTTTTTCTCGTTGAAAGTCTTTTTGTAGTGCATATTATGTAGGTCAAATTTTTCAAAACATCTGAATGTAAAGTTTATACATTAACACCATATAAGAAAACTTAATTATTTTTTTTTTCTGAAAAACAACGGTTTTTGAAGATATAATTTTTTTTAAAGTTTGACAAAAAGTTCAAATTTCTGGTATTTTGCTTTTTATTCTTAAAAGTACAAGTTGTCAAACAAATCTTAAGATCAGTTTAAAGATCATAATATTCTTTTCAAAAAAAGACACTTTTTTCCTACAAGTCATAAATCGGAAGGTATTGTGACTTCGATAGTGTCAACTGAGGAGACCCACTAAATAACCAAGCGCAAAATCCCCAAATGCTAAGATCTCCATGTTTTGAAAAATGTCAAAAATAAAAATCTCTAAGCTCAAAATGATTATATTCTAAATCCTCAAAACCAAAATCCCCAAAAAAATCCCACAAAAAACTTTGATAACAGACCGACTGACTACATAAGCGCCTGCTAGACGACTGAGCGTACCCTAAACGGATCGACGGAGTCGTGTGAGCGGGACAGAGGACCCGAAAAGGGAGTTTAAATCCTTGAACCTGCGAAGTAGGCCACCTAAAGTAGTGTTTAGTACAAAAAACTTTGATAACAGACCGAATGACAATATAGGTGCGCGAAATAATTTTTAATTTTCGCACGCCAATATAATTTCTTAGATATACTCGAAATATGGGGATTATGGTGCTTGGAGATTATGGTTTTAAGGATTTAGTTTTTGTAGTTTGTAAATTTGGGGATTTTGGTTTTGGGGATTTTAATTTGGGGATTTTGGTTTGGAGATTATGATTTTGGAACTCGTGTACCTAACCCGTCAACTGCTAAAAAATACTTATGCATGTATCTTTAAAACTGTAAGCTTAATCGAAAAATTATATTAACAAAATGCATACATTATGAACCTTTATTAAGCATGCATTAACAGTTTTTTTCTAGAAGCCATCATTTTTATGATATCATTGTTTTAAAAAATCACCAAAAGTCGAAAATACTGGTTTTTGGCTCTTTTCTCTTAAATGACGAATTTTTCGGAAAATATTTTATACTTATCTTGTAGATTTTAATATTCCCAAGAGAAAATATTATCACACTTTTTTGCGTATAACACATCAGTTGCAAGATATTGCGACTTTAAAAATGGTCAAATTTCGAACATTTATGAATAAAAAAAAATATAAAAAAATAATATTGTTTCAAATGACGTTATAAATATTATATGACTAAAAATACATACATCAAAGAGACATAAATATGACAAAGGTAAGGTGAATGTATGTATTTTTAATCATATAATATTTATAACGTCATTTTAAACAATTTCATTTTTTTTTATTCGGTTGTCGATCAGCGATCGCACTTTCAACGATCATCACCATCGACTGATTTCTCAATCGGTATTGCGTAACTTGATCGACACTAGTATATGAGTTATTGTGAATGAAAAAGTATACATTGTGAATAAAAAACTATAAATTGTGAATTCATCCCTTGACGTTTGACAGATTGATTTGTTCAGACTGGACATTTTTATTTATTTAAATAAACCTCTTGAAGTTAGATGATAAATTGTACGGATTAACTTGATTCTTTAGTTTTTGTTTCTTTTCATTTATTTGTCTTTTGTAGCTTTGATAACTATTTTTGATTATCCAAGCCAACCTTTATGGATTTACTTTCTGAAATTGATGGAAAACTAAAGCTGGGAATAAGAAAATCCTCGGTTCCCAACATCCTTAAATTGTTACCGCGTTACGACTCTGTGCCCAAGCATCATATCAGTTAAGTGTGGGAAATGATTTTTATATTCGATTGGCTCAATCTTCTGTATCCTTAATCTTAAAAGAACTGCTAAGTGCAAAAGAAACACTTTGGATGTGCAAAATAAACGAAAGTAAAATACGCCAAACAAAAATGTATTCCCAGGAGTTATTGGGTGCATTGATGTCTTTTATCTGTTTTTTCATTGAAACTTGTTTCGCACTGCATTAAGAATAATAATTAAATATATTTTACTTATAAAAAAAAAACATTTTTTGAAATAAAAACACTCACATTTTGACCCTACACAATTTTTAACTTGTTAAATAGACCCCGTCGATCACAAAAATGCGGTTGACAACGAACGATCGGATTTTCGATAATTGTCGAACGCAATCGACAACCACAATACCGATTTCACAATTTGTCGATCGTTGATCGCTCGTTTGCGATTATCGATCGACGATCGACAACCGCAATAGGGCCCTATATTTTGATTATACAACCAGTCCCAAAATTTGCGGTCAGCTCGTAAAATATAAGAAATTACATCTAAAACTAACAAAACACACCAAGATGATAGCTAAATATGTATCGAGCAGTCGATATCGTCGAGATTATGTATATCATTATGGATATCAGTATTATGGATATCAGTATTATGACCACACAGAATTTTGACCATACAGTATTTTAAAATACAGCATTCCGACCCGCTATTTTAATATTGAAGTGGTTAAAGATTACTAGTATATTGGTGTTACTATTAATAAGCAATTAAAAATGGACTGAACACATTTGGAATTTGAAGAAGTTCCTCCTTTCAACTGTTCGATGTTTTTACCGCCTGAGAAAAATTTGTTCAAACAAATTATTAAAAACAGTATATTATGGAATATTTCATTCGCGACTACAATATGGAATATTCTGTTGGGGAGGTGCTTATCTCAACCAATTACAATAATTAACTATCCTTCAAAAGTGCGTAGTATAGGGCAAGTTTGGGATTCGTGCAAAAAAAAAAATTTCGAGATAATAATTTTCCCTAACATTACGATGATAGAGAACGCGAAAAATGTGGATCTCGCAATTATGTCTGTCTGTCCGTCTGTCTGTATGTACCTCGACCTGCATCCTAAACGGCTGAAGCGATTTTCTTCAAACTTTGGACTTAAGGTTTGTTGAAAATGTTCTTGAAATATAGTGTGGTTTCACGTATTGCCAAAAGAAATATCCACGAAAGAAAAGAAATGTCCTTTACAAAAGAATAAATAATTTTAATAATCTAGAATCGACTATCTTATTCGAATAACAATTATGAAGTGATGGAAAATATTAATTTGTTTATATAAAACAACAAACATAAAAATCTAAACAACTAAAAATATAAACCAATGTGTTTAAAACATAAAGTGTAAATGTTGATTTCAACACTCCTCCTCATTTGAACAAAGAAATACCGCATCGTTCTCTCAACATTGTCTGTCGTGTGGACATCAGTGGTTTAGTTAGTATATCGGCCAACATAATTTCGGTAGAACAGTATTTGCAAACAACCACACCCTTTCTCACATAATCCTTTACAAAATGGTATCGGGTGTCAATGTGTTTGCTTCTATTTGAAAATTTGTCTTCTTCTATTAATTTCAAACAGCTTTGATTGTCTTCATATATTACTGTTGGTTCTTCTTTTATGTCTTGTATTTCCATCAACATACGACGGACCCATGAAGCTTCCTTGCATTCTTCCGATAAAGCAATGAATTCCGCTTCTGTTGAAGAAAGTGCCACACATGTTTGTTTTCGACAAGACCAACTGACAACACCGCCATTTAATTTGAATACATAGCCACTATTTGACTTTCGATTCATTCTGTCTTCAGCCCAATTAGCATCAGCATATCCATAAAAAGTCTCACTCTCGTCATGTGTACTTAAAACAAGTCTCAACTTCGAGGTTCCCTTCAAGTATCTGACTAAACGTTTCAATTCATTCCAGTCCTTCTGTGTCGGTTGACTGACCTTTTGTGCCATGATTGAAACACTTGATGATATATCAGGACGGGTGTTTACTGATATATATAGTAAACATCCTATAAGCTTTTGGTACTTGGAATTATCAACTAAAATTTCTGATTAATCTACTTGCTTTCCGTAACTTGGATCGATTGGAACATTTGATAATTTCGAATCCACTAAACCAAAATCCCTGACAATCTGCTCAATGTAATTTTGTTGACATAAATTATAATTGCCTTTCGCATCTTTTTCGACTTGATGTCCTAAATAGTTCTTAATTGTACCCAGATTTTTCATTTCGAATTTAGATGGCAAAGTTTTCTCCACAAATTCAACCATTTCTTTATTTTTGCGGGCCACAATCAGATCGTCTACATATATCAAAACATAGCACCAATATTGTTTCTCTTTTTTAAAGTATCGACAAGGATCTACGATACTTTGATTCAATTGTGCATCGATTAATACGGCATGAATTGCATCATTCCAGACTCTTGCCGCCTGCTTAAGGCCGTAAATGCTCTTTTTAAGTATGCAAACTAAATGCTCTTTCCCTTCCTGTTCAAAACGTGGGGGCGGTTTCATAAATATAGTTTCATTCAACTCACCGTTAAGAAACGCCGTCTTAGCATCTAGGTGTTGTACCGTCAAATTATTTTTTCCAGCGATTGAAAGCAATATTCTTAATGTAGTTTGCTTGACTACCGGAGCAAATACCTGGTCATAATCTGTTCCGTATTTTTGAGAAAATCCTTGCGCGACCAACCGAGCCTTAAACCTTATTGCTTGTTCATTTGGTCCCTTCTTCAACTTGAATAAACATTTACTGCCTACCAAATTTCGGTCTTTTGGCAGTTCAGTTTTCAAATTTCTCGTTAACGGCTACACCGATTTCAACCAAATTTTTTATGTTAGTGGTACTTTACATTGCATCTACCAGTGATCGATTGCTTCTGCAAGACAATATTAACAATTTCGTTTTATGGTGTCATAAAAACGGTTTGAATCTGAACCCAATTAAATGTCAAGCCATGACTTTTTCTAAAAAAAGGATTCCAAGTTCCTATAATTATAAAATTTCCGAACATGTTTTACTTCGTGTTCAATTTTTTAAAGACCTTGGAGTTCATTTTACTTCTACGCTTGATTTTTCGGAACACATCAATTTTATTGTCAAAAATCCAACTCTATGTTGGGATTTGTAAAGCGGTGGGCTAAGGAATTTCAAGATCCTTACGTAACCCTCGCTCTTTACAACTGTTTAGTTCGACCCCACCTTGAATATGCATCTCAGATATGGACTCCTTTCTACGAAGTTCATAAAAATAGGATAGAAGCAGTACAGCGGAATTTTATTCGTTTCGCGTTGATGGGATTACAATGGGCAGATCCTTATAACCATCCGCCTTACGAGCATCGAATAAATTTTCTTCAGATCCAAAATTTGTCTCAACGGAGGATCAGTAATGATACTGTATTCGCACACCAACTTATAAGTGGTGTTATCGATGCGCCCGATTTATTAAATTGCTTAAGTTTCAACTTTCGTGGAGGGGCCCACAGCCTTCGCAGTCTGGATTTGATGAACTTACCCCAGTATCGTACTAATTATGGAATGCATGAACCGTTAAGCCGTATGTGCAAGCTATTAAATTTAAATGAAGGACTTTTCCTTCAATCACACACGAGCTCAGCAAAGCTGGCTGAAAATTCTGTGTACATGAACCGGCTTTAATTGTACTAGTACTCTCAGTTTGAGAATCGAACAAAAAAAAAATAAATAATTTCGTTTAAATATTTCAGTTTAGCATGACAACGGATTTGTTTATTTTGCCTAAAAACGAACAACTGTGTATGTATTAGCAAAGAAACTTTGTTAAACCGCTCGACACAAGGATGAACATTTCAGTCGTTTCTTTCCTCACACTTCACCTCCCTTGCCTACAAACTTTCATTTCCCCAGCTTAGTCTAGTTCAAAATTGAGCCTGTGTGTGATGGCCCAATTACTATCTGAGCTTTAACTGACCTTTGAAAAACTGGCCGTTAGTGAATAAGCAAAAATTTATATTGTTGGCAAGATAATAAGAAATAAATACAAATACAAAAAAAAATGATACAAGCCCTAAATAGTACAAACAATTTGTACCCTAATTCAACTTGGTAAAACGTTTCGTTTCACTTAGACTTAACTTAACACTGAGAATTAAGAAATAAAAAATTCAATACAATTATTATCTAGGCTAAAGTAGGTATTTGAATTGAAAAAAAAAATATTTTACCACCATCTGGTGTATTTTATAATGATTTGACGATGTTTTTCTGTTTTTTAAAGCCGGATATCCATTCTTTTGATTTAGTTTATATAATTTCAATCAATAGTTTTTGAAAATAATAACAAAAATACAAATAATTTTCAAATTCATAATTGAGAAAACAAAATTATATACTTAATTTTCAAAATTGCACGTTATTAAACACAGACTTAATATTTTAAACTCTCATTCATTTTCTATTAAATGTATGTCTTTCAGGTTTTAAGAAACTCTTTTTTTTTTCAAAATTTTGAGTATGTGTGTTATGTATGTCTTTCAAAATTTTGAGTTTGAAAATTAATTTTTTTTTCAAAAACTATTCACTGAACAAAATTTTGAGTGTTTATGTTATGTATGTCTTTCAGGTTTTGAGAAAAAGTTTTGGTTCGACATTTTTTTTACAAAATTTTGAGTTTGAAAAATATTTTTTCAAAAACTATTCACTTAACTAGCATAATTTAAAACAAAATCAAAAAAATGTAGCAGTTAGATTATTTTTAATATAATAATAATAATATACTTCCTTGATTTTAGCTATGATGTAATCTTCACATCACCTCTAGATGAAATTCATAAAAAGTTCAGAGAAATGGATGCTAAAATTGTCTTTTCTGCTGAAAAATTTTGCTGGCCCGATAAGAACCTTGCACAAGAGTATCCTACCGTTCCCTTAAAGGCATCTCGTTTCTTAAACTCTGGAATGTTTATAGGTAAGTTCATATCTGTTAATAAATTTAACTTTTCTTTGAAAATCTTTTTTGCTTGTGAAGGTTACGCTCGCAACATCTACGAATTAATACAGCGTCCTATCGAAAATACTGACGATGACCAACTTTTTTATACCAAACAATTTTTGAATACTGATCTGAGAGAACACCTTGGCATAAAGTTAGATGTTGAATCAAAAATTTTCCAAAACTTAAATGGCGCTAAAGATGATGTAAAGTTAGATGTCAATGTAAAAACTGGAGCTGGTATTTTACAAAACATAGATTTCTTGACGATTCCAAGCGTTATACATGGCAATGGACCAAGTAAAATTGAATTAAATGCTTTTGGAAATTATTTAGCTGGCACATTCAACGAGAAATGTGTGATTTGTGAAGAAGAGAGACAAGAGTTAAATGTGAGCTTTAATATTAGAAATAATTGTTTGAATTTTATTGAATTTGTTTTTTTTTTACATAGCAAGAAAAATTGCCAATTGTGACATTAGCTGTTTTTGCAACAAAAGCAGTACCATTCTATGAAGAATTCTTGGGAAAAGTATCTAATTTAAATTATCCAAAAGAGAAAATTAATCTTTTGGTTTACAGTGGTGTAAGTAGAAAACATACGTTTTTTTAATCCTAAAAGAATGTTATTTATCATTTTCTTCGCGTAGGTCGAATTCCATGATGAGTTATCGAAATCATTCTATGTGGCTCATGAGAAGGAATACTTAACTGCGAAACTAATTGTTTCCACCGATGAGATTGATGAAAAGCAAGCTAGAAAACTAGCAGCGTAAGTGAAGTCTTGAAGAAAGCATACAAATTTTATTTTATACAATTGTTTTAAACACACAGAAACCAAGCAATTCATAAAGAAAGTGATTATTTGTTTGCCGTTGATGCCGAGGTACATCTTGATGATCCTGGTTTACTTAAACATCTTATGACATACAAGAGGTAAATTAAAAAATAAAAGAAACAACTTGATATATTTTTGAGTTCTGTTATTTTTTTGTTTTGCTCAGGAATTTCATCTCGGCAGTTATTACTCGTGACAATGAACTTTGGAGCAATTTTTGGGGAGCTATATCGGACGATGGATTTTACGCTAGATCACATGATTATGTGGATATTGTAAAAGGAAATATAATGTAAGTATTTTTTGTATAACTCTATTTGATTTTGGTATACAGAAGAAAAAGTTGGTTACCTCACCGATTTATCTTTTTAACCAAGTCCTGTGATTTAAATACAGTTTATGCCAACTTTTAAATAAAATAATCCAACAACATTTAATTTTAGTAATTTACTATTTATATTGCTTTCTTTACGGAAGTTTTATTAAACATTTTAAATTGAGAAAACAAAAAATAAGAATTCCTATGGCACAATTTGACGTTTATTTCAAAAGCAAAAAAAACACTAATCAAAGGCAATAGAGAAATCAGTTTTAAAACTTCTTCGGTCTATCGAATACATATTATCTGCTGTGCATTCATATACACCTGCATCCATTTGTGTGGCTGGATCTATTTCAATTTTTGATTTCACTCTATCCTCCCCGATTCGCCATTCGTGTACCTAAGCAATTTCAATTGATTTAATTAAAGTTTAATTTTTAACAACTAAATGACTAACGTGCATGTAGAGATGTTGAAATATTTCAGTTCCATCCTTGTACCATGTTATGTGTGGTCTTGGATTCCCCTTTGCCACGCACAGAAAAGCAATTTTATGACCCAACACATATTCATAATCAAAATGAGATGCTTGAAGAATTTTCGCTCCCTTAAAATATGTTGAAATAATTATGAGCCAAAGGCATAAACGTTTTTGCTGATGGTTTACAAGAAAGATTCACATGTCACATCTTACATTATTATTATTGTAGTATTGATCCGATTCAGGATCTCTGTATTTTCCAGTAATAGGTAATCCAATTTGCACCTAATGAAAATCACACTTATACATTAATCGAATCAATAAAAAACTTAGCGGTTGTTAACAAACTCTTGATTTAGTTCTTCCTCTTGTTCGGCCCCTTCTTGCTTCGCACAAATTACTTGAGAACACTAAAACTCCAATAAAAATTGCCAACAATCTGATATTCATTATTATAGTTTTAATTCGAAGATCTGCAGGCTATGGTCTCAAGCAGTGTACTATGAAGAAAAACTGCGCGACTTTTGGTTCGGACCAAACTCCGACAAATTCGAAATGAAAATGGATTTTAATGCTAATGCAAAAGAAATCTCTGTGTGTGGTTATTTTTTTTTATCATTAAGTGGCAACCATCACCCCTTCCGGCTAACTTTAATTTATATATACATACTTAAATATATACTTTATTTTTATATAAACTATCACGGATTATTGTTTCGCTTAAGCGCACTGCTCGTCGCAAATGATATTGCCTGAATTAAATAATTGAGCCAATTGAGCAAGAGTTTTGTGCCGCTAACAGATCGGCTGTCCCCCCGAGTGTAGATAAAAAAGATAAAAATAAGTCGGGTGACAAGTTTGATGAACCAAATTAATATATTACAACAATAAAAAAAATACAGTTTAATCGTGTTTTTCTTTTGTTTGTAATCTTTAAATTGCTCTTGAAGCCTTACATTGTATTACAAAAGATTTAAAAGTTAATCATCACGTAATCTGTTCGAAAACCTCTTCGATCAATGGCGTAAATATTATCTGCTTGGCACTCATAATAACCTAAACAAATGTTTACATAGAAAGGTAGTTTTAATTGCAAAAGAAAGTGTTTACCTGCGTCCATCTGTGTTGTTGGGTCTATTTCCATTTTTGATTTAATTATGTCACTATCAACCATGGATTCGTGTACCTATAAAAACTAGTTTTGTATAAATTGTACATGTACATACAAAAATTCTGTTGTAACTTCTTACCTGAAAGAATCGATGTTGGTACAGCTCTGCCCCATCCTTGAACCAAGTAATTGTAGGTCGTGGTTGTCCTAGAAAGTTCATCACTTTACCAATAGATTGACGCAAGAAGAAATATTTTCTTATATTTTACATAATGAAAACGCTTACCCTGTGCCATACAGAAAAAAGTTATTTTCCTCCCGAGTGTGTAGTCTAATTCAAAATGTGAAGATTTTATAATTTTTGCACCCTAAACGAAAAATAAGTTACTGTCTTTTTATATCCGGATTTCGAAATTCTCACATTCTCATGGTCGTAATAATTTACTGCATCTTGTGTGCGATGTTGAATTAAAACTGGTTTTTTTCCCGTATAGTTTCGCCGTAAAATTCCTCTACCACCAACTGATCCTGTGTAATTTTAAAATATAATAAATAAGATAACTATTTTATTGAATCACATTATTGAACCTACTCTGAGCAATTGAATTGTTGTTTGCAAGCAGTCCCACAAAAACAAGTATAATTAAATAGTATTTCATTTTGAAATCACTTTATTTTGGTTATTATTATTTATTTATTTTGCAACTAGGATTATTCTTTTTTGTTCCGATAAATGCTTATCTATCCACCTCTAAAAGGCAGTTCAGAACGAGCATCTCACATCTACTAAAAGACTGTTACTAATTTCGCCCACACTCGAGAATATGGTTTTTGATGTACGTTGACCGTATCCGTCGTTCTATTAGTAAGGTCTGTGTTTGTTGTGGTTATTTTGTTTTGAGTTGTGCTAGACTCGCAGTTGTCCACTAATGGTCTCGCATTTTGATTTAATTTTCACGCCACATATAAATTCAATTATTGTATAAAAAAAAACTGAGTAGGGAGTTTGATTTGATTTAGTGGCGGCGCGGCGGGGCGACTAAAAGATATATGTATTTTGTGTGGGTGCAAATTGAAGGGTCATGAGTTTATGAGTATACGTAACATAATATCTTTATACGTTTCGCAATTGCAATTGCTAGTACAATGCATTTATATTAAAATTGTTTTATTTTTACTTGCAATATAGGCTAACCTTATAATAGGTACAAATTGAACTCGCATTTTGAATGCAATATGACATTAAAATCTTATGGAAACCAAAATCGGTGTTCTGATGATAATTATTTATTGATATATCTCTTTTATAATTCAGTTAAATTAGCAAAAAATATACGACCACATATCTACGAAAATTAAAATCGTCGATATAATTTGCTCTTCATAAAGTGTTTCTGATAGCTATATACGATTAAAGAGTAACAGGCATTTATGCTTTGAAAATGTCTAGGAAATCACTTCAATCCGATTTCGCGTTGATTTTAAACAAGATACATATGTATATTACAGGTAATATCACTAGCGTGTTCATTTTTGTTCAGTTTTGCTCATGTTGTCAAAATCAATAGTAAAATTTGTTTTTGTTTACTGTGTACTTACACAAAGGGCAACCATCTTGAAATTTGACAATCTGCGCCTGATAATACCTCAGATATGTGTACTGTGGATTTGAAATATTTTTAACTCTTCTTAAATTAATCAAATCGAAAATAAACGAAAGGGCAGTTCCTTTGAGAAAAGGTCACAAATATTAGGCCTTTTTTATTGGTAAGTGTATACGCAGCGCAGCAAAATTTTACACTGTAAACATCAACAAAGGAAAAGTGCGGATACTATATAACGTGTTATTACTTTGTTTTGTGATTTTTAAAAAAGACCTAATATTTTTTAAACATCACAAAACAAAGTAATAACACGTTATGTTGTATCCGCACTTTTCCTTTGTTGTTGTTTACAGTGTAAAATGTTGATGCGCTGCGTATACACTTACCAATAAAAAAGGCTAATTGTTTACTAAAAAGAAACCTACACATGGTACTGTAAACAAACAATTCGGACTTTTACCGATGTTTCTGAGGTAAATTGAGAATTATAAATTAAATTCTAGGTCAGGGAACTAGAAGAAAAGTAGCATATAGTTTTTCGTTAACTATTCGAAAAACTATTTATGTAAATTAGATAGTCTCTAATTACAAAACAATAGACATGGTTAAATAATTGTTTTTCTTTATTTTAGTGGAATGTGGAACGTTCCATACGTGTCAAGTTGTTATCTTATCAAAAAAGACATTTTCAAGAAACTCAACTTTGATCATAAAGTCCTAGACGCAGACATGGCTATGTGCGAAAATTTGCGCACTGAGGTAAGTTAATTTCAACCAAAACGTGATATTCTGACAAGCAAGCTAATAACATTGTATTACTTATACCTAGGGAGTCTTTATGTATATAATTAACGATAGAGACTATGCCCATTTGGTCAATTGTGACAATTTCGATATCTCTGTTGCTCGTCCTGATTTTTATACTCTATTCACAAATCAAAAAGATTGGGAACAGCGTTACATTCATCCAGAATACTACGACCAACTGAAACCAAATAGAACTCATCTACAGCCATGCCCCGATGTGTTCTGGCTTAGAGTTGGAACAGAAAGATTTTGCCAAGATATGGTCGCCATCGTAGAGAATTTTGGAAAATGGTCTGATGGAAGCAATAAGGTAATTGAATTATCCCATAAATTGTTTTTATTATTAAATTTATTATATTATTTTATGTTTATAATTTAAGGACACTCGATTAGAAGGAGGCTACGAGGCTGTGCCAACCCGAGACATTCACATGAAACAAGTCGGTTTGGAGGCGGTTTGGCTGAAGTTTCTCGATTTATTTGTGCGTCCATTGCAAGAATCTATCTTTATTGGATATTTCCATAACGTATGTACAAAGTTAAGATGATCCAGTTTCTTTCTTTTATTAGCAGAAGTTTTATTCCTTAGCCACCGCGATCGTTAATGAATTTCGTCGTTCGTTATCGACCAGATGAACAACCTTCTTTGAGGCCACACCATGATTCATCTACATACACTATTAACATTGCCTTAAATCGTGCTGGAATCGATTACGAGGGTGGTGGATGTAACTTCTTAAGATATAACTGTTCTATCACTGCAACAAAAATGGGATGGATGCTGTTACATCCAGGCCGTTTGACCCATTTCCATGAAGGCTTAGAAGTGACCAACGGTACCAGATACATAATGATTTCTTTCGTTGACCCATAAGTGAAATTTTAGTTTATATAAAAATCAACTCGAGACTCGGATAGGTTTAAGAATAAATAATTTAAATTCGTAATTGTATTTGCTATGTGTATGACCAAAGAGTGTGAACGCTGAACGAACGTCATACAAAATAAAATATTTTTCTCCATTTTTGGTAAATATATTAAGTATTGGATGTGTATTCTGATTTGCCTGATGTTCTATTGTTAACACACTGAAACATTGGGTCTTAATATACAACTTGAAACATAGTTTTTATGTATTTTAGATATTATCAAACAGGGAATACGTAAGATGAATTTTGTACTTTTCTAGTGATAAGCAAACAAATAAATTGAAAAATGTTTTCTAAATGTTGTATATTTTGCTTCAAAAGTAAAAATAGCCATAAGACGTAATTCTAATTCAGATATGATGAAAATTTACCTATCAAAAATCCGTACCTGATAATATTCTTCTTTGCCTTCTATTTAATTATAACGCATTCGAAATTTTGGCTCGAACATGCAAGACCCCAAATTAATTTTTCCAACTTTCTTCATTATAAGAAAGTCCGTGACTGGTCAAACTTCAAAAAATGAAATTTGAATCATCCGTGAGCCTTAAAAAGAATCAAATTAGATCCACGGGCGACAAGGTAGAACACGAAAAGTTAAATTTACGTCGGTTTTTCGAAACCAGGAGTCCTATTCTGCTATTCAATGAGTATTCTATATTCACAAAATGCATCAAACCGGGATCACTTTTATATCGAGTTGAAAAGTCACAATCTAAACAGGGATAACTTATTTTATGGAAGTTTTTAATAAAGTGACTGCACATCCATGGCCCCAATGATGCGTTTGTGAATATGTTACGTATTCGCCATGGTGTTCCTCACAACAAATATTTTTATTTTCTCTTTTTTTAAATTTATATGTAACATGCATATATCTTGCGTTTTTATTGAATTAAGCATTTAAAACAAGCCTTAAAATCATGTACCATTTTTCAAATATGTATGTAAAAACGATGGTTTAAATTTTTTTTCGCCAAATTTATCATTCCCTAACATGATATTGCGGCCCAGATCATTACGCCTCCTGTTGTGATGACGGTTCAGAAATCATTCCACTTTTCTTATATCGTGGAAAAATTACTATAGCCAACTTGTTGAGGAAAAATTAGTTATTTCTGAACCTACATCACAACAGGGAAGGAGGCGTAATGATCTGGGCCACAATATCATGTTAGGGAATGATAAATTTGTCGAAAAAAAATTTAAACAAAATTTAAACCATCGTTTTTCTTCAATTCTGTATGTGCTTCTAACCTTATGACGCGATAAAATTACTTAAAAAAGTGACTCAGCTAACATTTATTCTCTTGGCTGCCGTTAATTTTTGTTCTTGAAGTGCAAGCATAGGTTTTGCTATGGCACATTCAATAGTCTCTCTTGTGTCATATAAAATTTCGATCTCTTTGGCGTATAACACGAGACAAATCAAATTCAATTCTCAAAAATGACTGGTTCTAACCTTATGACGAGGAGTGTAGTTGAGCTGGCTTTTTTTGTATTACAGTATACAACAATATATAAAAAAAATATATAGAGTGCCTGCTAGGAAGAGCGGCATTGAAAAAACATCGATGTCAACATCGAAGAACCAACATCGATGGCAAAAATTGTGGAATCAGAAAAATCGTTTTTATCATCGATATTTTTTAATATATTTGTTTGAATAATAAAAGCAAGTTCAAAAATCGATCAAAAATACATTTTATATTAGAGGTTAGACCGCACAAGGTGGAACTGCGATTCACAATCATTTTTATAAAATTTTATGAAGTTTAGTTGCCGCTTAGTCCCGGTCTACATTGAATGGAAAAATCGGCCGAAACTGGAAGGAACTTGTCGGTTGTACCTCTCAATCGCACACGATTACAACAACAATTTTTTGTCGGCACTGGAAAAATCTTTCAATGTAGACCGGGACTTAGTGCGATATAGCTCATACAATTTCATACAAATGAAGTTTTGCCGCGTCGTAAAATGTAGTTCCGCTGCAGTTGTGTGCGGTTTAACCTTAATATCAAAATACCTTTATTGTTTTGAAAATTGTAGCGATAATTTTGAACAAGATGTTTTTGATTCTTGATCATCGATCTTAAGTTTTTTTTGCATGAATGAACATCTTAAGTCGTAGGTAAAAAATCTTGTGTAGACGGCGTCTTTCCTTTCTGAATATCGTTGTTAAATTTTTGAACGTGAATGAACGTCTAAAGCCAACCAGACTTGTCTCATGTAGTGTTGCTATCGCTACAATGTTATTCATATCCATAGAACCACATTTGTCTCGTATGAAGTGTGGTGTATGTTATATGGACTGACAGCGACACACGACTCACCGGCTTAACAAGTCTTATATACAAAATATCATTTGTAAACGGCGCCTTTAAGCTTTCTAAACATCGATGATTTTAACAGCCTTGTTTTATTGCAGATCCAGATAGAATTTGACCAAAAAAACGACATCTTAACTAACGTGAATACAACATACGTACATATATAAACAAAGCCAAGTTCAGATAATTGTCGGTTCTTGACTTAAGTTCAGATAGAAAATGTATTGGCACATGGAGTCACGGCACCTAGCAGCCAGCGCGTGAAACTAACAAACGAGATAGATTTCTTTTTCATTTGACGTTCAATGCATTTCCCATAAGAGAAAAACAAAAACAGCTCGTAGAAACATTATTTTAACAAATTAATTTTATATGAACGGTTGTTTCTATTATAATTGCAATAGAATAATTAAACATGCTAGTTTGCAAATCAAACGTAAAATATATCGAAACTTATTACTAATTTGCTTTATTAAGCAGATGAAATATGTAAACAAACGTGCTTTTTTGTTGTTGTTTTCCCAAATGGATGCAAGGCGCCAGTCAGAACGATATCATGTGCGTAGTCAGATAGAAGTTTAGGGGGCTAGAGTTTCTTATGGATTTAAATAAAACATTAATTTGTGATATAAATCTTCATTTTATTTTTTTTTGTATTAGGTACGCGCAGGTTAATATAAAGTTAATATAAATTATAGGGGCATCATTTGATTTCCCTGTGTTCGTTTGTTTTATCCTACCACGTAAGTTTCTTTCTAAGAACAATGTAATTTCTGGCAAAAAAAATTTTATCCTCCATTTAAAAAAAAGGTTAGCACTCTTTTAAAGTAAACTCTTCTTAAAAATAGAAATAAATTAAGAGTGATCGAGCTTGACCTTCATTCATACCTTGCCTCTTTTGTAAACTAAAAACAAATGTGTAAATAGCCAATTGAAAAATATTTTTTTAACAATTGCTTTACAAGAAGATTTTTATTCAAATACCTTTATTTTACGAACAAACATATTTTTTTAATAATCGTGACTACGCCTCTGCCTTTCTCTTTTTCTAATCGAGTACTTTTGTTGTTGTTTCTGGTTGTAAAGGTGGTTTGTTTACATTTTTCATTTACAAAGCAAAGCGTTTTAGCTATCTATTTTAATATATTTTCGGGTTAATTTATAGGATTACACATTTTTTGATTCTATTTCAATCATAATATGGATACCCGTTGATATAAAATAATTTGGTAAAACTAATTTTCATCTGGCGCTTTTTTCGTTTTCTCTTATGGGAAATACATTGAACGTCAAATCGAAAATAATTCTATCGCCTTTTGAAGCTTAAGCGCTTGAGATGCAGGTGGCGTGGAAAGCAACTTACCAGGTGTCAATACTACCAAATCGAATTACCATTTTGCTATCGATAGTTTGTTTGGAAACGTCAAATTATCTGAGCCAACCAATCATAATACTTTTTATCTTTATAAATAAAAAAAGGGCTATGATTATTTGATAAATTATTTTCTTTTTTCTGATAAGTGATTTAAAATTTGTTTTTTTTTTCTTTTTCTTTTTATTTTACATTTTTATTTTTATTTTATTTTACATGTTTTGTGTACATGGCAATCGAAGATCAAACAAATTTGATGAAAGCAATATAGCGATTGTAATATTTTTCTTTTTATTAAGCATGAGGTCATAAACTAAGAGCCAATTTATTCACTAAAGGCAAAAAAAAAATATAATTATAAATTATTTTGCAATTTGTTAGCTGTTTTAAATGCGATGTGCTCAATCTTAACATCGATGCTGGGATGTTTCACATGTTTTAACATCGATGTTTTTTCGTCTAACATCGATGAACAAAAGCTCATCCCTAGCTGCCTGCTGTCAAATAAACATAAAACTACACAATGGCTGCGTTTGGGTACGCGCAAAAGGTATCTAGATTTGTTCGTGTTGTTGTAATGAGCTGCGTTTTGTTTAAATAAGCTCATTTGAGAACAAGGATTTGTATGGGAAATGAGGTAATTTCGGATATGATTTGGAAATATGCAACGAAATTACCTCATTTGGACCAGTGAAAACGTAGTATAAGGCTTTACAACAACACGAACAAATCCAGATACCTTTGTTTACGTATCCGAATGCGGCCATTGGTTAGTGAACGAGGCGAATACTTTTTTTTTGTGACTGGAAGACGTCAAATAGTTGACTTGGCGCGTACTTCTTATCTTCAATTGGAGTCAAACAAAACTGTTATATTTGTAAGGAATACACTATCCAGTGTATTATAGAGATCAGTGTGTATAACAGACTGACTGAAGAGCCCACTGTTATACCTTGGGCGAAACACAATAATTTATGGAGTTGAGGTCACTTGTACTTTTTATTTGAATTATATTCATTCACTCCACAACCAAAGTAATTTTAATATTTTATTATAATATTTAAATTTCTTTTTCTTTATTAAAAAAACCTGACCACGAGTAAATATTTTATGGGTGCACGATTTTTATAAGAGTATAACCAAAATTTGTGTCTTAGTAGGGTATAACAGACTGACTGAAGAGCACACTGTTAAACATTGGGCGACACACAATAATTTATGGACTTGAGGTCACTTGTACTTTTTATTTGAATTATATTCATTCATACCACATAAAACCAAAATAATTTTAATATTTAAATTTCTTTTTCTTTATATTTTAAACTGTTTTTCTTGGAAAACTGCACCTTCGGTGGCCTGCAATTGATAGGCGCCTGCCTGGCGACTAACCGTACCCTAAGCTGAGAAACGACCCAAAAAGAGGGTTAAGAGGCTTAGAACCCACGAAGCGGGTCATCCAAAGTACTCATGTTCAACAATAACTATTGAAAAAATGTCGCTGAAAAATTCAATGTTTTACCGATAAACCCTAGAATGTCCTTATTTCGGAGTTTTACAGTTACATATATTTATGCACACATATAATCTACATAAAGTATCGCCAATAACTAATGTCCATTTTATAGTCTAAACTATTGCATATATCTTTACCATTTCCATTTTAACCCTATTGTTTGCATATTAATTGTTGTTTGTTGCACTGTTATATAGTGTTACTGTTATACCCAACTAACAATGTAACTTGTTTAAGTGTCTACACTAGCTATTTTCTTGTTTGTAAAGTAACTAATAAAGACCTTATGCAAATCAGTTTGGCGCACATTATATAAGCTATTTCATGTCCTTTAAGGCCTTTGACCAGAAGTTCTATATAATTAAATAGTTTTCCATGGAAAGTCTTATTGATAAAATAAACAAAGCAAAACAGTGTTATTGCTCCACTAAACAAATTGTCTGACTTTTATAAGACATTCACTTTCAGGTCGCATAAATGAAATAACTCACATTGTAAGGCCTTACAAAGGCATTGTAAAGCAGTGTGTTATTTAAAAAAAGGCGTTGCTTTAAATTTTATTATTATTATTGTTTTTATTTTTCCTTCAATTTTCCAATGACTTTAAGGTGTTAGAACCGCTTTTCTATTTATTCTGAAATGTATAGAAATTTATTTTATTTTAAAAAATTCAACTTTTACTCACATTAAATTTCAGAATCCAGGGATAGAACTCAGCTCCTCTCTATTAGTAGGCCACCATGCATTACACCAGGCCAATTGGCAATATACCATACGCGTGTAAAAATTTTAATGAGTTGATACTTCAAGCCCAAAAAAATTAAACTCAATTTTCATTAAACATTGGTACCCATAACAGGGTTTTAGAAGATTGAATTTAAAGTATCAATCATGAAATTCTTTAAGAATTTGAAAATTATATACCATAAGTTAAGTATTATATTTTAAACTCACATAAGGTATGCATGACCTTTCTTATCGTACAATATGTTTGAAAAAAGTTCTTATAGTTTTTTTTACAAGCAAGTAGACATGTGCGATGCAGTAGTGCAATTAAGTTGCTTTATTCTATTGTCCCTAAGGGGACAATTAGGTATGTATAATATTTCATTTTCCGATATACCTAAGTTTGTTTTCTTATTAACAAAATACAAAAGATATAATTAGGGGAGGCAATAAAAGTAAAAAAAAAAAAAAACAAAATTCCTCTTTTTTCTTAGCTTTCATTTTTGATTTCTGTAAGCAAGCTATTAACAAAATGCAAAAGCTATACATTTCAAAGTGATGGTAATATCTGTCACAAATATAAATTCCTGATTTGTATAAGTTTGCTATTAACAAAATGCAAAAGCTATAATTTCATTACGGAAGTCCAATATAGAGGACACAACCAAAGCAAAATTCCCGCTCTATATTAAACTAATTCTTGATTTCCTTAAGTTCGCTATTAACAAAATGCAAAACCTATAATGTTCTCTTACGTAAGTCAATAAAGTGCAAGTCCCACTCGTGCAAAATGTTTGATTACCGTCATCAGTCTTGTTATACACCGATTTCAAAAATGAATCTCGTTTTTTTTATGTTTTAATTTAGCTGAAGTGGTCAATGAAAACGAAGGATACTAGAGTTTACTCTTAAAAACGAATTGAGGCTATTAGGAAAAAAATATGAGAACAACTTTTTTTTAACTTTTTGGAGTTTTATATACATTAAACAAATGTCTTGCATGACTTCACTTTAAGGAACTCAAACTAAGATATTTTCATGCACAAAATTGCAGAAGCAGATCTTATAGTTTTTATTTGTTTCATGCTTCAAAACGATATAACAACACTGATTAAAATCAAACTATTTAAACATCTATCTGACATTTTCATGATGCGCGATTACTTTCTTAAACAAGCCGAAAAGGAGTTGTCTGTAATGACTTTCATCTAAATGTTCTATAAAAGCTATTATTTTTCTAGCTGTCATTTCGGCAGGCCTTAAAAAAGTCTCCGTAGAACTCATTACATGAAGTCTCATATAGAAACAAACTTAAAGGCACTAAACAAGCTGTTTTGAAATAAATAAATCGTTAAATGCTTGACTTGCATTATTTAGCCATAAAATTATTCTATGTCAGCAATAGCCTATCCAATTCTAAAAATTGGACCTTATACAAGTTAAATTGTAAGTTGGGTAGTTATATAGTGGAACAAACAGACAGACAAACACACTTTCACATTTATAATATTATTAAGATTAAGTTGTTAAGATTAAGATATATATATCAATATAAATGTATATACAGTGGTGGTGGCCTAATTAAGAACGATATTTTTATAAAATTTTAAAACGCATAACTTCTGTTTGGGAAATCTGTTGAGGTTGAGAAGTGGTTTTATTAATAGCCCTAAACTACGGTACACTTTGAGTAATGTTTAAAAAATATAAGCATGAGAATATTGGTAGAAACAAAAATTTTAAAATTAATTTAACTCTTATTTCGTCTGGCAATATAATTAAGAACAGAAACAAAAAGTTGTCATAACATTAAAAATCTTTGAAATTTCAATATGTTAATGTGAATATATTGTAGGAAAACAGACAAAATTCCTTTCATATTTTCGTGTAAGGCATGGAATCTTGATAGTGGTGTACTCTTATCAGATTTCCTCAATATTTAGAACATTCTGATCAAAATAGTCTTTTTTTTAATTTAACCATCCCTTGATGTCTATCCACAAGTTCTTAATCTAAAAAATCTTCTTGAACACGCAAATATCTACTTAGTAATCCGGTGAGGACTTTTTGGAGCATTATCGTCCTTAAAAAACAAATTTTATGGGCATGATTTCAAATGAATAAGACTCCATAACATGTTTCTCAATGTCTTTATAAACTTTCTGGTCAATTCGAGTATTGTTTTCTAACTTATCGACCATACTATTCCAAGTCAATACACCCCAAGATAAATAAAGTTTTATCCTGTACTCTGTACGCGTCTTAAGAATGTATTTTTGATTAAATTTCTTGTTCTGAGGGCTTCTTACATCAAAATTACTTTCTGACCTACAAAATAAGCAATCCTCAACAGATTTCCCAAACAAAGTTATGCATTTTAAAATTTTATGAAAATATCGTTCTTAATTAGGCTGCCACCATTGTATATGTATATATAAACGTTAACCTGCCCCCAAGAGGTCTGAAGTTTTTTAAAACCGCATGTGTTTTTGCTAACCAAAATTTGAAAATTCTTACTTTTGGTAACTAACAATTATTGGTAAATTAGCTCTCATAAGTAGTCACTTTTCTCAAGTTTAAAAAATGTACTAAACAAATTTAACACCATTAAAAAAGTATAAGTTTTATTGGACAAAATATATTGATCACCTCCCTTTCTCAACTGACTATATTTTATGTACTTATTACAAATCAGTACTATATTGATGTGCCTCGAAAAATGTCAATTTATAACAGTAAATACAAGTTTTTATTTATTTTAACAACAACAGCGTTTAAGAACAAGTTTCGTGGCTTAAGAAGAAACAAAACTCTGGCTGCTCGAAGTATGCCCAACGGCGCAGTGTAGGGTCTGGCACGGCCCCACAAACAAAACTTTTATAATTAGAATTGTTATAATTTAGGATGGTTCCAGTGTCGTGTCACTACCATTATTATTACGTAGGTACCTACTATTTTTTTCTTTCAAATTAATGAAAAAAGTGAAACTTACCCACAAACAAACTTACTGAAGATAAGTTGAACATTTTTATTTTACTACAATCAAAGTACCTAACCTACCCACGTCCACGTACGGTCAAGTCGTGATTTTCATTTCAACAAAAATTGTTTCTTAGTACATATACCTAATATGTAGGTACATAATATGGTTATTTGTGTGGTTTTGTTTTTAATTTTTAACTAAACAACAGTAATTTACCAAGCGTCGTCAATATTATCCAGAATTTTTGTTTTAATTCATTCAAAAATAATCAAATTTGATTAGCATATGCTCCATCCAACTTCAACCGACAAGCTGGTTACGATGTTAACAACAAAAAATGTAAAATTTAAAGTGACGTTTTTTTTTACGGACGCCTACATCTGAATTATTTTATATGCACTCACAATTGTTTCGTATGTACAATCATAAATGCGTTATAGATTGTGTTGCACATTTACCATTTGGGTCATTACCTTTCAATTGTATACAACGATTACAGGGACTTAAACGAGTCACATCACAATAAGCTATTGTGCTTCCAAGTTGACTCCCAAGACGGACAGACTGGTTGACAATGAGAGAACAAAAAATCTATTAAAAACATTTATATACCTAAATTATGAATGCCTATCAACGGGCCTTTCAACACTCTTTATCACTGGCAGTCCGAGTATCTAGGTGATAAGCTAAAAAAAAAGAACCCACAGCCGCGTTTTTAGACTAGATAAGATTTACCCATGTTATTTTACAATCATCAAGTCCAATTATTTATGAATACATACAAATATGTACTTACATACATATATACATATACAAATGCAAATAACAAACTAGTATAAATAAGCACAACTTGTTCAATTCTATTGAAGAGAAAATAAGGAAAACTCCTATTTAGATTAGGTGTCTAGCTATGTACACCTATAGTGTGAATCAAGAATTTATTATTTCGTTAGATTAACGAAACATGTGGTACGTCCAGCTGTTTTCTTTGGTAACTCTCTTAATAATAATGCCAGTAGAAATGTTGTGCTCGTTAAATAATGCGAGAAATCGAATATTCCGATTCTAAATTGCAAATGAAGCTAAGTTTAAAACACACAACAGCCTTATTACACCCTTAGTGCTCTGCTAAGTATTGCTATCGGTCTGCTCTCTTTTCGCCGGGGAACATAGGCAAAGTCCAACGCACACCACCAGACTACATCATGAGTTGTCATCGTCGATTTCGTGGACTCAACTGCTACTGCGCCGGGCTTGGCTGTTTGGTTCTGTTTCTGCCATATCATTTGATATCTTCCCCCAGCTCCAATAGCGAAATATTGCATACATCGGCAAACGGAAAAGACAGCTCAGCTAGTATCGAGATACCAACCGATGTCGCCGCCGCTGCCGCGATGAATAAACTTCCATATTCGGAAAATTAATATTTTATTTTGTGAGAATATACTTTATACCTACTTGATTTTACATTGCAAGCCGAAAAAAAGTCCTTAAAGAAAAAAATCCAATTTAATATAAAAATCTAATAACCTCGATAAAAAAAAAGTTGATTCCGGGTGTGATTATTCCTAACATAAAATCACCATTAATGTTTGTGTACGGGCTAAAAAAATTAAAGGATTGTGTAGGTATTTAATTATTCTTGTCCGAAGCACAACCAAGTTTAAATTAAAAAATGTATCTATTCACTTTGAATAGGTACATGTACATGTACATTATACATACATATGTATATTCACTTATAAAAAGTCAAAAGATATAACCTTGAAAAACGTTTGATCCAGAGCAACTTCTCTTGTTGCGGATATCCTACATCGCCATAACTTTTTTCCTGCAATAAAGTGCAATACTTTTACTGGCACAGATAATATGTCGCCGACGACATTCTGGAGTCCTTCTGTCTCATAGATTTATAACGATTTGTTGTTGTTGGTCTGCCATACATTTTTTTATCGGGGGCGGAATTACCTTTTTTTTTGTTTTGTTTTATCAAGAAACAATGGTAAAATTTTGTTGTTGAGTTGAGTAAAAATGTTAAAAATAAATATTTTGATAACATAAAACAATCTAAATTATTAAACAAAAGTTCTTGAAAATCAAAAACACAAATAGTATTAACCCCAATAGTGAAATCATATACACAATACATGCATTGTTTTGATTATGAAACATACTTAAAAATTCATATGAAAACACGACTTGTACGGGCACAATAATGGTGTATTTGTATTCTATTAATTCTGCGGTAACATAGCTTCTTATGTGCAAACGGTGTAATGTTATACGGATAATATAAAGGCATTTGATGGCAATAATATTGTTGTTATAACTTTTAATGCTATGGAAACACAGTAACAAACAAAAATATAGATCTCAGTGGTTAAGCTTAGTAGCATAAAAAAAAACAACGCAACAGAAGATACACATAAACATAATACATATATATATATTTATGTACAAACCTGCCTTTCTGTTTTAGAGATTTCAACAACCCTCTGAAGTTAATCTACGCGCTTAAGGTAATTTGTAATTTAGTTAATGTATTTAGTCTACATAGATAACAATCAATTAGTTCACTGACATATAGGGGAGATGGTGTAGTGTTTAGCAAGTGACTCGAATCCTTAAGAACAGGAGACTAGACTGCATAGAGGTGTATACCATTGGTGATTGATGTCATGAATATATTAGGTAGCTTTTCTTAAGTGGTGTTGGTCATTTTTATTAACTTTGGTCGAACGTTAAAAAAAAAAAAAAAAAAAAACAAATTAAATTTACTTACAGCTTAAAAAATATGGACACTTAAGTTTTGTCCTGACTCAATACATCAATTCTCAGGGTACCTATGTATGTTTGCACTTAAAATTGAAAACTGGGTGTAACTAGGACATGAAACAAAATTTGTCCTAATTGATGTTTTTTTTAACTTCCCATTGGAAGTTGTAATTGGTGCGATTTGTTGAATTGGAAATTTTGACATATCTTCACGTTTTGAGATCTCTAGAATCAGAATTCGTCGTTTTTAGCAAAATGTCTCTATGTGAGTATGAACGTACGTTCGGGGTACTTTTTTCGTCCACCATATCTCGAGAACGAATAAAGATATCGACCTGGGATAAATTTTATTTTACAGGTAATATTGTCATAACGTGCTGAAAAGGTTTTCTAATTAATTCAATAAACGGTTTTTTTACTACAGCAATTTGAAAAGGAGCTATAAAATGTCATTTATCTGGAATATCTCGATAACGGAATAAGATATTCACTTCAGACTAATTTTATTTTACACATAATTACACAATACCAAAAATGGGTAAATATTAAAAAAAAATCAACAGACACTTTTTTTAACTAAGAAAAACAGTTGAAAAATAATTTTCGTCACAAATATTTCAAGAACAAAAAATGATTCCAAACCCAGTATATTTTTTTTTTACATATAATGATGTAGTCAACAACTGGTAATTTTTCTATAAATTCAATAAACAGTTTTTTTAGAGCAAACAAACTGGAAAAAAAACTATTTAAAATTCTTAACAAATGTTTTTAACTCAAATATTTTGAAAAAAAAAAAAACAATGATATCGATTTCAAATATTTACCAAAAATGTATACCTATACCATCTAAATGTTGTGTAATTTTGAGATTTTTAAAACCACCGTTTAAAAAGCTAAAAATCAAAATGTTGCAAGAAAAAACTTTTCAAAAATGTATTTTTTTAGCCAATAGTCTTTTTTGAAATAATTGTCTTAAACAATTAATACCTCCATACCGAGAAGAGCAAGGAAAAAAGTTTTATAAGTAAGATTCTTAGAATTGTTTAAGCTATGTATTTACAAAAAAAAAAAAATATAAAAATTTTACTATTATAAATAGCTAAAGTACAAAATACAGGCAATGTCACATTTTGCGCTGTATCTTTATATCTATACCTCCCTTCATACTGATTATTCAAAAACCCAAAGTTTTTACACTATATAATATATAATTATGTAATACATACTCCACCCCCCACCACTTAGGTAAATATGTATATGGTTTTCAAGTGCATCAATGGGAAGTTAAGTGTGGGTGGACCCCAGACTCATTTATTTCCTGCATTCAAAATCTCTGCAAAATCGTAAATGCGTACATTAGGTACAAATAAAATTTACTTTTATTTATTTTTCAACCATATACGACATAATATGCACATACATATAATTCAAAATTTTAGGACACTCCTGATTTAAATAAATTTTTTGAAATAAGCCTATTTTTAGATAACATGTATGTTTAAAATAATTTATATCTCAATACCAATAGGAGATAGATACAAAATTTATATGAGTAAGATTCTTAGAATTTTATTATCTATTCACCAAATAAATTTTTCAAAACTCTATCATTCTAATTAACGAAATTAGATATAAAAGAATGTTTTCGCTTTTATCTGCTACAATAATATAGTCTAGTATCGCCCAGTGGTCAAAATTCGACAATTTACAGTTACTCGCAATTAAACTCAAAAAGAAACAAATCTGACCAACTCACTTCAAATTTGAACCACTCATACGCATGGATACATAACATTGATACATTTCACTCTTCCCTTATTGTGAGTTTCGGGCGAAAAAGTTCCGGGTGAAAAGATTTCCATTTAATTTTTGGTGGCGAACGAGGCCACACTTGTTGTAAAATGGAGGGTGAATCTCACAATAGCTTTTAAAATCCGGGCGAACAAAACATTTTCGGGCGAAATGTTTTCCGGGTGAAAATCACAATATGGCTGATTACCAATATACCATTCTCACACAGTATAGATATACATATTACTGTAGACATACATTTTTCGCGCACTAATATATGCATATATGTATGTACATATGTGTATGTATTGTATATGGTATAGAATGGTAATTGTTGTTGATTTTTAATGCATACGCGATTTGTAACTTAATTAAAGCTGCATTTCACTTGCGTTAAATGCAAAGTTCAAACGTAAAACTTATATTCGGCACATCAACTGGACATTACCTTTCCATTGATACTATAATTATGTTTTACGCTGAAGGTCTGGATTCGTTTCTTAGCCTCGTCCACATAAAAAGAAAAACTGAAAAGTTTTTTTCAGGGCCACTGCCTCTTGCGAGTTATTGACAAATCTTCCAAGAGTATCAATTGTCATGAATAAGTGCTTCTCGTCTAGCCGTTCGGATTCGGCATAAAATTGTAGGTCCCTTCCATACCTGTCGACACGTGCACACATGAATGGTTGCGTGTTGTGAGTCACTATGCCCTAGTTCTTCACGAGCCGTTGCGTTGCTTCACCCAATTTATTTTATTTTTTATTGATATACATATGTATGTACATTTCAAATGTTTCGTTTTGTTTAAGTGTGCTAAGTTAGGTTAGGTTAGGTTGATGGCCTGCCGGTAGAGCTTGTTGCCGTCACACTTAGATCAATGTTGATCCCTTGCGATACCCGGATGGATTGGACCATCCCTTTAACATAAATCCTATGGAGCATCGAGCTATTTCGATGCGTTGATGAAGTTCATTAAATTTAAAATGTTATCATCAGTTGACTTCGAGATTTCAGTTAAATCGTTCAAGAAGTAGCTATCCAAAAGTTTTTTCCTAATGATGCAGAGTGCCGGACAGTGACCTAGGTAGTGAAGGGTGTCCTCCTCTACTTCTTCGTATCCGCAGCCTCAGCATAGGTCTACAGTATTTAGTCCCATTTTGTTTTTATGATACTCTAAGAGATTATGTCCTGTGATGATTCCTATCAGAAGATGCAGGGATCTCTTCTTCATAATTTTGTCTGTTGTTTTCTTATTGTATCTGGGCCACAGATTCTTTTATTGCTACAAGTTACAAGTAAGTTCCATTTGTCATTGGTAAGTTCCACTATCTTCTTATTAATCGTCTGTTTAATGGCGCAGGGTGGAATTTAAACACTGGAGTTGGTTAGCTTGGATTAACCGATTAACCGATTCCACAGTGTCCAGGGACCCAACAGAGCCTGATGTTGTGCTGTGTGGCATAAGAACCTTACGCTCTTCACGACAGCATAAAACCAGTTTGTATTTGATTTCTGTCTGCGTAGGCGACTACTTTGACACCGCTGTGTTCCAGTTCGATCAGCATTTCGTTCATAAATCATAACCATTATCCACAAAAGTGGTGAGAGTACTCCTCCTTGCGGGGTCCCTCTAGATGTAGATACTTTGATCCGTGCATCCCCTAGTTCTGAGTTAATCCGTCTGTATTTTAAAACAGGTACAGATAATTCAGTTTATGAGGGAATTATCTACTTCAAGGTATACAAGTGCTCTTTTTACCGTATCATTTTGTACATTGTTGTAAGCTCTTGCAATGTCCAGAAAAGCAGCTAGAGTGTACTCTTTGTTCTTGAGTGTTGTTTCTACTATGCCTTCTAAGTGTTGGAGTGTTGTTTCAACACTTTTTCCTTATGTGTAACCATGTTGGGCGGGTGACAAACAAACAGTCGACAACAAACAGTCGACAAAACAAATTTTGTTCAATACATGGATGTCGCCAGTACTTTTTTCTTTTTATTCACAAACGCGTATAAATATAACATGCCATTGCATCTTCTTCTAAAGACTACATATTTTCGTGATTCTGAGTTTTTAGATTAAATACCGAAAGTATACCGACAAGTAAAGAGACAGAAGCGGTATCGGTATGCTTTCGGTACGGTAAGAAACCCTCTTACCGATACCGTACCGACAAGTCAGGGAGCGGCCTTAAAGTCAAACCTAAGAATGTCGTAAGAACGTGTTCTTATACCGTAAGGCGTGCAATGACAACACTTGAAACGCCCTAGATTGCCAAAAAACCACAGTTGAGTCCACTGCAAAAACGAAATAGCTTGGACATTGTTTTTGTTTTTATAGGGCGCATATTACGACGAGTGAAGTGTGACACAGATTTTTTTTGCTCGCAAAACAAATTTACCATTTAAATAGTCCAAATGGTCTTAGCCATTATTTCGAAGATTTACAATTTTGAAGCATGATTTTTAGAGCGTTACCATAGCTGATGCGCAGGTGTAATGTAATGATCTGGGATTAATTTTATAAGTTGATCAGGATTTGTATGTATACACTAAAAAATGTCCTTAAACTCTTATGAAATAGAGTGGAAACAGCCCTGCCCAAACTTGGCATATCTTGGACATATTTTATTGCATATCCATAACTTAATGGTCATAAAAAGATGCATTTGCGAATAAATTGTAAGCTTCGTCAAATAAAATATGTTCTTAATCTGCCCTAACAGGGTTGGGTCGAAATTTTGCCGAGGTCAAATTTCTTTTTTCAAAATTCTGCTTGCAAAATTCTGCTTTTCAAAATTCTGCTTTCAAAATTCTGCTTAACAAAATTCTGGTTTTCAAAATTCTGCTTTCCAAAATTCTGTTTTACAAAATTCTACGAATAATAAATAAAAGTTTCAAAAATGTATGAAAGCGCGGGCTTTTTTACATTTTTGAAACTTTTATTTATTATTCGCAGAATTTTGTAAAACTAAATTTGGGAGAGTAGTAGGTACCAAGTTTTTCCTACAAAAGTATCTATGTGAATGCTTTCTTTTTTTCTAAACTACAAACAGAAAGTAATAATTACTGTTATTGTCTTTTGACAAGTGGAAGTAAAGGTGTGCTTTGAATTTTGTATGGCAGTTCAAAAGCAACGAAAGAGACATTTCCAAGAATACAGAACAATGTTGAAGCATGGCTTCATCGACTTAAGGTTATAGTCGGCCGCAGTCATGAAGGCCTATACAAAATCATAAATGATCTCAGAAAGGAACTTATCACTGCCAAAGCTGAAACTGAAAGGGTCTAAAATCGAGAGAGAATATAACAGAAAAAAATCAATTTATTACATATTATAAAGAACAAAAAAAAAATTAAAAAGAGAACAGACTTAAGCCATACTGGGTTCCTTAAGCGAATAGCAAATAATATAGTTTTCTGTGGTTTTGCTTAGATGTTGTTTTTGCATTAATTTATTAGACTACTTATTAGTACAAGAGCCGACAGCAAAATTTTTTGAGTGGATATAAAACCAAAATCTAAGTATGAGGGTTTAAAGGAGCATATTTTGTGATATCGAAATCAGAAGTCTGGCAGGTTTTTGTCTCAGCCTTTGGCGGGGGCGGGGTATTGAAAATAGAGATTTTCTAAATTTCTTTTCAATGGTTTTATCACTTCAATTATTTTTTAAAACACATCATAATACTCTGTCATTTTCCCTAAGTGCAAAGAACTTAATCTTGGTGACCCGATTAATAGAACTCAAGATATAAACATTTAAAGCAAACCTTAATCGTCTTTTCTTGGAGATTTTGTTCTGTTGATTTTTTGCGTTTCATAAATCTCCAAGAAAAAACGGATGAGGTTCGATTAAAAACCTTATATCTTGAGTTCTATTGGTCGGATCACAAAGATTAAGGTCTTTGGACTTAGGGAAAATCAGAGCATCATAATTCATTTTTAAAAAAATAATTGAAAGGATAATACCCCCGATCAGAAATTTGTAAAATCTCTATTTCCAACATCCCGCCCCCGCTAAAGGCTGAGAAAAAAACCTGCCAGACTTTTGGTTTCGATATCACCCTCATTCTCAGATTTTGGTTTTACATCCACTCCCCAAATTTTCTGTCGGCTCTTAAACTATATATATTTATATATTACTGTTTGTTTTTATTTTTTTTTTTGTTACATCTTGAAAAAAAAATCAGAATCAGCTGAATTTTATTTTTCTATATTATTACTTGTCAGTATTTTGAAAAGCAGAATTTTGTAAAACAGAATCGAAAAAAAGCAGAATTTTGAAAAGCAGAATTTTGAAACCAGAATTTCGACCCGCTCCCGCCCTAACATTGTGGAAAATGTGCAGGATGGATAGTTGGAAGAGAATAAGGGTCATCAAGAAATCGTTCAGTACTGCAATAAAAGAAGGAGGGGCGGATGGCGGCGTGGTGCGTGGCGTGGCGAGGCATTTAATTCAACTATTTCAAACAGCTTAACAATTCAATTTCTTTAGTAAGTTTTAAAAAATGATGTGGTAAACATTATGAAAAGATCCTGCATCGTCGCCTTATACAAAATCATAAATGATCTCAAAGAGGAACTTATCACTGCCTAAGCTGAAGCTGAAAGGGTCAAAAATGAAGAGAGAAGAAAAAACAATCATATATGTTATTTCTGTTGTCAAACTCCTTTTTTCTCATTCATAAAAAAGTCAAATCCACTAAAATAGGTATCACTGAATAGGAATTTACATATACTCATGACATTGCACAAAAACTTTATGTTATACCACACTTTTTTCTATAAATTTCGGAAACTTCAAATAATTCAATAAGTGAAATATTTGACATTAAGAATACCTAAATTTTAACCCATTGAATGAGTGAAAGAGAAAAATATGTATTACTTCTGTAATTTAAAATTCTCTTTTTTTTCACTGCACCTTTAGTGAGTGGGAGAGAAACATTCTTTAGTTACACCATGCAAGAATGAAAGAAACATATTTATTCCTTTTGTAATGTATAAACCTCATTTTTCGCTTGCACATTGAGTGAGTGGTGGAGAAACATATTTGTTACCTAATTTTGTTGTTTGTGATCTTTTTTCTCATTATAAAAAGCCGAATACATTTATAAGGTATCACTAGATTGCATAAATGAAAGAAACATATTTATTAATTCTTTAATTTAAAATCTTAGAAGAAGAAATAGAGGACCGGTCATATCGTGGAAAAATTGAGGCTTTTTCAAAAAAGTGTTAGTTACACCAACACAAATGCATTCACACAGGGTCGGACTGCAGTGAGACAGCTAAATGCTGGGACCCCCAAAAGAATATTTAGCTGTGTTTTTGAGAGATGTATTTTTGAGATTTAAGTGCAATAGTAAAATGCTTAATAAACTAAATAAAAAAGTGAAAACAACATACAGTGGCGACAAAATAAAAAGCACTTTTCTGTTAAAAATTCTTTCTAGCTAAATTAAACCTAATTTAAACACTAAGTTCATTTTCAATGCCGGTACTGTGAAAGCTTTTTTGTTGTTCATTTTAAATGTAATGTAACGGGAGTAGCGGGATATTACTTCTCTTCAAATTATTTTATTAACAAAGTAAAAATGTAGGCCAAATGGTAAGCAAGTCAATTCAATTCAAGACAATTTAAATAGCACACATTGTTTCCGTTGCAAATTTAATAAACCTTTAACACATAATTAAAATTTTTAAAAGGTAAGTGAAATAGTTAAGAGTGTGTTGAAAATTTTTACCTAGATTGCTGCAATTTTATTTTGTATAATGTAGTATGGGACGTGGCAAACACTCAACAGAGACCTTCAGGCTACGGGTTCTTGATTTCAAGAATGAAGGTCATACTAACTCTAAAATAGCGCGGAAATTGGAATGTTCAAGAAAGAAGGTAATAAATGCTCTACACCATTGCCAAGGAGAGGGAGGTGTTCAAAACAAGATTCGAAGAATCGGACGAGAAAAACCACCCCCAGAACTGATGTTCGCATCGCCCGCCTGAGCAAAGCTGATCCATTCATGACGGCTCCACAAATTAAACGTGCGATTGAACAAGATCTTGATGTGAATGTGTCTGTAAGCACAATTAAAAATCGTCTGTGTGAAAAAAAATTGTTTGGAAGAATTGCCAGAATAAAACCGCACGTCTTTAAGCGAAATCTGTCTCGTCGGCTCCATTTTGCAAAGGAGCATATTTCAAAGGAGCAAAATTGGTGGAGAAACACCTTATGGAGTGATGAGTCTAAATTTAATCGATTTGGGTCGGATGGGAAAAAATATGTTCGACGCGGAATTAACCAGGAATATGACCCGAAGTACACATTAAAGACTGTTAAACATGTTGGGGGTAACATTCTTGTTTGGGGATGTCTTTCTTGGCAAGGTGTGGGGCCACTTCATCGGATAGAGGGTATTATGGACTAGCTTAAATAAAAAGAAATCCTAAGGGAAACAATGCTACCGTATGCTGAGGAGGAAATGCCCTTGAAGTGGAAGTTTCAACAGGATAATGATTCTAAGCATACGGTTAAGTCTGTGAAGCAATGGTTATCCACCCAGAAAATCGAAGTTATAAAATGGCCAGCCCAGTCTCCAGATCTCAATCCTATTGAGAATTTATGGAATGACGTGGATAGAGCGATAAATAGATCTGAAAGTTCAAATTTGGACAAACTTTGGCAGGAAGTTCAGCGAGCCTGGTACTCATTACCTGTTGAACGATGTCGTTGTCTTGTTTCATCTATGAGTCGCCGGTGTGCCGCCGTGATTAAAAATAAGGGTTACCCGACCAAATACTAGATATTTTATTTTTATTTTGTTGAATTGTACGTTATTTTATTTGTTTTTGATGAAGTGTGCTATTTATGTTGTCGTAGAATAACTTGAGTTGTTGAAATTATTTTGCTAAAGTTTTTTTGTATGAAATAAATATACTTTATTTTGTTCACTAAATCATTGATAATATTGTTCTTATTTTCCCATTAATCAATGAGCTCCTAGAACTTTAAGAAATTGCGAAAAACTTTCTTTACAGAAATTTTAGAGTACATGTGCTATTTATTTTGCCGCCACTGTATATGTATGTATCTATTAAAAAAAATTATAAACAAAAAATTCAAAAAGATTTCATTCTTACATCGAATATTGTTAACAATAAAAGGTTTTGTTAAACTAATATGTTCATATCAAAAATAAAAAAAATTTATTTATTTTGTTCAAACATTCTATTTGAAAATTTAAAGCCTTATTGAATGTGTGAAATTTTCACACGGGTCAAAAAAAAACTTACTTACTTTACTTTTGATGGCGCTCACAGCCCAGGATGGGCTTCGGCCTCAACTAACAAGCCCCTCCAGCCAGCTCTGTCCCTAGCTAGCCGCTTCCAGTTGCGCACACCGAGTGCTTTGATGTCGTCATTCACTTGATTGCGCCACCTGTTACGGGTTCTTCCTCTGCTGCGTACCCCATCGGGGTTGGATTCGAAGACTCGTCGGGCAGGTGCGTTGCTGTCCATACGCTCCACGTGCCCCAGCCATCTAAGCCGCTGTATTTTCAGCTTTTTGACCAGGTCAACGTCGCTGTATAGCCCGTATAGCTCGTCGTTGAATCTTCTCCTCCATACTCCTTCGATACACACCGGACCGAAAATCACACGAAGAATCTTCCTCTCAAAGCACCCTAGCAGATTTTTATCCGAATCCTTCAGTGTCCATGCTTCTGACCCATAAAGCAGGACCGGGATGATTAGGGTTTTGTATAAAGTCTCCTTGGTTCTCTGAGAGAGGGCCTTACTACTTAAATGCCTTCTTAGACCGAAGAAACAGCGGTTGGCAAGAGTAATTCTTCGCTTGATCTCTGCACTGATGTCATTCTGCGATGTAATAGTGGAGCCCAGGTAGACAAAGTCCTTGACAACTTCGAAGTTATATCTGTCCATCGTGATATTTTGCCCGAGTCGACGATGTTGAGATTCCTCTCTCGATGACAGCATATACTTCGTCTTGTCCTCATTAACCGCCAATCCCATTCTAGCCGCCTCCGATTCAATGCTCGCAAATGCCCCTGCCACAGCTCGCTTCGTTCTGCCGACAATGTCTATGTCATCCGCATATGCAAGCAATTGAACGGACTTTTGATAGATTGTACCGCTGGTGTTGACATGTGCGTTGCGTACAATGGCTTCAAGAACGATGTTGAATAGGTTGCATGATAACGCGTCGCCTTGCCTCAATCCTTTCTCAACATCAAAGGAATCGGTGGTGTTCTTACCAATTTTGACGGAGCAGCGAGATTTCTCCATCGTCATCCTGCACAAGCGGACGAGTTTGGCAGGGATGCCGAGACTCGACATGGCTCTGTATAATTCGTCCCTTTTCACGCTATCATACGCGACTTTAAAATCGATAAAAAGGTGGTGTGTATCGATCTGGAATTCCCGGGATTTTTCTAAAATCTGTCGGAGTGTGAACATTTGATCGACGGTTGACTTGCCTGGCCTAAAACCGCACTGATAAGGGCCGATCAGATCGTTGACAAAAGGTTTTAAGCGGTCACACAGGATGGCCGACAAGATTTTATAAGCGACGTTTAGGAGACTAATTCCTCTGTAGTTGGTACATTTCAGAACATCTCCCTTTTTATGGATGGGGCACACTATACCGAGGTTCCATTCATCGGGCATACTTTCCTCCGACCAAATTTTGCAGATGAGCTGGTGTATGCTCCTAGCCAATTCATCTCCCGCTGATTTAAATAGTTCGGCTTGTAAGCCATCCGCACCTGCAGCCTTGTACGACTTAAGTTTGGATATCGCCAGCCGAACTTCGGTTAGGTCGGGTGGACGGAACTCTTGGCCATCATCGTCCAAGTTGAATGGAGCGTTCTGCCTATTAGCGGCATCTTGGCTGTCTTCGCCATTAAGCAGTCTAGAGAAGTGTTCTTTCCAGATCCTCAGCACTGACTGTGTGTCTACTACCATATTCCCACTCTCATCTCGGCAGGCTTCCGTTCTAGCCTTGAATCCTTGGGTGGACCCTCTGATAAAATTTTCGAACATCTCCCCTACCGCTACAACCCTCAATAGACTCTACCGCCCGCTTCTCGTGCTCTCTCTTTTTCCTCCTGAGAAGTCGGCGTTCCTCTTTTCGTTTCAGCCCGTAGAGCTCCCGGGCCACTCTCTCAGCAGCTCTTGTTCGAGTCTGCAGCATTGCCTGGTAGGCCTCGTCCTAAGCTGCATGCGCTAACCGGCACTCCTCATCGAACCAGGGGTTTCGTTGTATTCGCCTAGTGAAACCCAGCACATCAGAGGCGGCACTTCTAATGGCTTGTTGACAGTGTTCCCACTGGTCCTCTGCACTTGATGCTGGTAGCGGACCTCCTGAGAGATTAAGAGTTACGTGGTCTGCAAAAGTTCTGGCAGTCTCTTGCGATTTAAGCTTCTCGACATCGAATCTTTTCACAGCATCTGCTCTGCGTTGTCGCGTCATGGATATCCGCAACCGTAGTCTAGCTACCACCAGGTAGTGATCCGAGTCAATGTTGGCCCCTCGGAACGTTCGGACGTCCAAGATACTGGAAGCATGTCTCGCGTCTATCGCAACGTGGTCGATTTGGTTGACGGTTACTTGATCACGCGACCGCCAAGTCCCCTTGTGTATATTGAGGTGTGGGAAGTAGGTGCTTGAGATGATGACATTTCGCCCCGCCGCAAAGTCTGCCAGCCTGTGTCCGTTGCCGGAAGTTTCGTCGTGTAGGCTGTGTCCTCCGACTATCGAACCAAAGATGCCCTCCTTTCCGAATCTTGCGTTGAAGTCACCAAGAATGATCTTCACGTCGTACTTCGGGCACATATCATACGTTGTCTCCAAGAGATCGTAGAATGCTTCTTTGGTTGAGTCTTCTCTCCTTTCATGGGGGGCGTGAACACAAATCAGCGAAATGTTCTTAAATTTGCCTTTGATGCGGATTGTGACCAGGCGCTCGCTTACACTTCGGAAGCCCAAGACTTCTTGCCTAAGTCTTCCCCTTATCACAAAACCACAACCCAAGAGCCGCTGACCCTGTTCCTTCAAGCACCCGCCGTAGTAGATGTCACACGTTTTCAGTCTCCGTACGCCCTCTCCATCCCATCGCACTTCCTGGATGGCTGTTACGTCAGCCTTTAGCCTGTCCAGGTTCTCCACTAATTGTTCGGCTGCACGTGTTCTGTATAAGGACAGGACGTTCCACGTGCAGATCCGAAATTCATTGTCCTTGTTTCGTTTGCTGGGGTCGTCAACTTTAAAATCATCCATATCCGAGGCTTGTTGTTGTTTCGGAACAACTTTTTTTTACGTGGTAGGGAAGTTACCCCGACGCACAACCCCCGACCCGGAGGACCAGACCCTACGTATAACTCCAAGGGTAGGGAGCCGGATAAACCGCTCCTTATAGGCCTGAGCTACAAATATGTCGTAGTAGCCCATATAAGGTGTTCACTAAGTAGTTCAACCTAACTGGAACTGTAGACGCCACCGTTGATTCCATCTAGAGAATTCGTCCGCTGCCGCCTCGATGAAAGGAGAAGTGCCTTAGTGGGAACACTCCTCCCCCCCTCTCTCGTTGGCTGTCCCCAACAGCTTTCCACGGGGATTTAAACCCCGTCTCCAGCTGAGGTACTAGACACCCGATGTTCACCACGTGGAGGTGAGAGTAGGAGTTGGTAGACAGAGGTGGATTTTGAGAAAAACCTGTGGACGCTTGTGTCCTCTTGAATGCACATAACTACCCTTTTGAACATCGGTCAAAAAAAAAAAGAATTTTAAAAAAGAGAACAGACTTAAGCCATACTGGACTCCTTAAGCGAATAGCAAATAATATTAGTTTAAGAGCCGGAAGCAAATTTTGGGAGTGGATTGATAACCAAAATATAAGTATGAGGGTTTGTTGGTGCATATATCGCGGTATCAAAAACAACCGTCCGGCAGGTTTCTTTTTCAGCCTTTTGCGGGGGTGAGGGTTTAAAAGTAGCGATTGTCCAGTTTATTTTGTCAGAGGCATTGACACTTCAATAAATTTAAAAAAATATATTATGTGATGCTCCTTCATTTTCTTTAAGTCCAAACGTCATAATCTTGGCAATCCGACCAATAGAACTCAAGATATCAGGGTTTTAAGCGAACCTTAATCGATTTTTGTTGGAGTCTTTGGTTTGTTGATTTTTTGTGTTTTATAATTCTCCAAGAAAAAGACGAAAAGGTCCTCTTAAAAGGCTTATATTTTGAGTTCTATTGGTCGGATTTCCTTAAAGAAAATGACAGAGCATCACATAATATATTTTTTAAATTTATTGAAGTGGTAATACCTCTGACAAGATAAATTTGAAAGTCGCTATTTTCAAACCCCCACCCCCGCCAAAGGCTGAAAAAGAAACTTGCAGACAGTGGTTTTTGATACCACAATACATGCACCTACAAACCCTCATACTCATATTTTGGTTATCAATCCACTCCCAAAATTTGCTGTGGGCTCTTGGTCTATATAGTTCTCTGTGGTTTTGCTTTGTTTTGCTGTTGTTTTTGTATTAATTTTTTAGACTATTGGTTTTAAAACAAAATAAAAACATATGTATTCACAACACAACTTCATTCAAAAATTGCATTACAACTTTAAAAAAAATATTAAATCTGTCCTCAACACAACTTTCAAGACTAGAACATCATATTTTTTTGTTTTATTGGTCGCAATAACAGCTGAAAATATCGTATTTTTTTTCATTGTTGCATTTTTCCTGCAGCGAGCACAGGTTTTTCGAAGTTGCAAATTTAGCTACAGACTACTCTAGCATGCCCCAACATGCCAATCAAAAATGAAGAACTACATCGCACTTTGCGAATTTGACCGGGCTACTTGTCAATCGGTTGAAAAGCAGAATTTTGAAAAGCAGAATTTTGTAAAACAGAGAATTGAAAAAAAATCAGAATTTTTGTACCAATAGGCAGAATTTTGAAAAGCAGAGTTTTGAAACCAGAATTTCGACATGTTTCTATTCATCCAACAATGATATAACGGATTTTAAATTTTTGTATGGTATAACTAAGTTTTGGTATTGGTTCATCTTTGGAAAAATGAGAAGAAAATTTGTTACACTAACTTACCTAAGCGCTAAAACCTATTAACTTGAGCAAAAAGTTTGTTTATAATCAAGTGACGCGATGTGTATGAAAGAGTTTGCTTCAGCTTTGAAATTGAGTACTTATCCCAAAGGAAGTAATCTAGAAAAACACTAAAACATCTACATTTATGTATGTTCTCTAACGCAATAGACGTTTGTTTTCGAATTTTTCGAGTGGTCACATGCAAGTGGTCACATGCTTGATGTTTATTTTTATCTTTATAACTTTTAGCCTGGTATTTTATATATTTTATATGTAGATACATACAACATACCTACATATATGAATATTCACTTGAAAAAAACGGGTTGTTATCAATGTATGTGTGAATGAATAATGTTCCGCAGTAGCGTTGACTAACGCCCACTTGTTTTTTTTTTTACTATCGAAAGAGACTAGCGCTGACGCTATTGAATTCGAACCTTGGATTCAGATATACGATAATTCTAACAGTTAAGAAAACTTATGTCGAATTCCTTTCAAGAATTGGAGATCAAATCTTTTTTGTTGTTGCAAGGAATTCGTACAAAAATCGATTAGGTATTTTATACGATTATAGTACGTTTTTATTAGAGCCGAAATGAGGTAATTTCGAAATTTGGCAAAAAAATGTTTTCATTATCAAATAAGCTAATTTCAATTGACATCTCATTTCATTTTGAATTTGGAATTGCAGTAAGCCGTTTATTTTTGTTGTTTTCTCTTTCTGTTTTATGTTGTTGAGTATAGTGTATTGATATTTTCATACAAAAGCTTTTAAGAGCTTTTGGAACTGATTCCCGCTGGATGCATTCACCTAATTTCCAACCTAATTTCGTGAAAATGAGGTTGAAATTACCTCATTTCGAAATGTGATTTTATATGGGAAATGAAGTAATTTGGATCTCGTTTGGAAATTTGCAACGAAATTACCTCATTTGGTCCAGTGAAAACGGCATATTAGTTGTTAGTAGCTCTACAGCCGATAAGAAGCTAAAGTAGAATAGCGGCTCGAATAAACGCCAAAAATCTATCCATAGTAGGATTCTACTTTAGCTTCTTATCGGCTTCTAGCGATGTTGTATTTGTAATGCATGTAAAATCGTACTGTACTATGGATGGCTTTTGCAATAAAACACGCCTATTGTCTGGTGTGCACGCTTTGACAGCAATTTTGTGTACAAATTATGGCGTCCACAGATTCATAACAAATATTCAAAAGTGCATTCAATTGTCTAGTCGTTTTTATAAAAAAAATTAAATTCCGAAAAAAAAAACATTTGGACAATTCAATAATGAAAAGAAGCTGAAATCCGAAGTAAGATTTCTTAAAGGAACTTATTCGTGATGGTGTACTTCGAACACTTTAAATTGAAACTATGATATTTTTTTAATTAGTTGCAAAGCAATAAACGCGCTATGTTCTTTTTTATTTATATTCAATTATACATTGAAATTGTTTAATTTAAACACTTTTAAATATTTGGTTTCTTTTATAATACAACACGGTAATCGCGATACAGAAATTCTTCAACTTGTGTCATGGGAAATGTCAATTCTAGTGAGTGTGTTGGGGAGAGTACGATAACTTGGACGCCGAAAATTAATAACTGATTTTTGTAGAAGGGTCAAATACAAGCACTTTTTGCTATGGGAGGGGGGTCTATCTCGCCTCGTTTAGGAGGTAGGGGTGATTTTCGATAAAACGACTTAAATGGAAAAACAAATATTAAAAAGCAACGACAATAGTTAGTGTGGAGATCCATTCCTCAATAAACTATAATCATTTATTACTTTCAATATTTTCATTACTTAAATTTATATCGAAGCAAGTTAAGCTTGTCATATTATTATATATATTTTTATTATTATTTTCATTCTATTGTTAATATTAGAATTGAATACATATCATATTAATTATAAAAGAGTTGTGTATTAATCAATCGGATATCTTTAATAATCAAGGATTATTACATTGGCGACGAGGTAAAGTATAATAAAAAAAAAGAATACAAAAGTTCTGCATTTAAGAGATATAGTATGTATAGTATATGTTATCTAAATAACATAATGTAACAAATAAAGAAAATTATGGAGAATAAAACAAAATTGCAAAAAAGTTGATGCAAAATATAAAAAATGCAAAAAAGTTGATGCAGAATATAAAAAATTAAAAAAAAAAAAATTGCAAAAAAATGTTTATGCTAAAATAAAAAAAATATAAAAAATTGGAAAAAAGTTGATGCAAAATATAAAAAAAAAGATTGCAAAAAAGGTTTGTGCTAAAATAAAAAAAAAGGAAAAAAATTGATGCAAAATATATATAAAAAAATGGATACAAAAATCAAAATATGTTGTAAAAAAGTTTATACAACTTAAAATACGTTAAAAAAAAATGTTTGCAACTTTATTTAGTTTTAAACAAAGGTTATAAAAAGAAATATACACAGTTACGGAATATATTGAATATCATTAGGATGATTTTTTGTGCGAGGCTATCGAAAAGTCCTTGATTCGATTACAGCGGGAAAAATGGTACCGGAGTTTCCAGTTATATCCCAAGTCAAAAGAAACTATATATCCTGGTAAAAAGAAAAATAAGCTTCTCCACTTGGGTTTCCACTTGGGTGGACCTCAACTTCAAGAAGTAATTTTCTATATTCCGGGAACAGATTAGGTGTCAAACAAATACAATGACTAATTCGATTTTACCTAATGAAGTCAATCAAATATATGGTAACAACAACAGGGTTAGATTTCCAGTGTTTGGTAAAGAATGTTTCAGATGCGGCCGAATAGACTACCTAGGAGATGATTATTATTTGTTCAGCTAGAAATTCTAAATATAACAAATGTGGATTATTGGGCTATTTTGGAAGGATTTGCAAAACAAAGTCAAACAAACGTAGAGAATGACATGGCAAAATTCAAACTTTAAGCGACGACTCGTCGCGACGGGGAATAGAAACTTCAAAAATCCAGTTTATTGACAACAATTCGAGCAACGACAACAACAATTATACGAATGAATATTGCAAATCACGAATGATTTTAATGAACCTATGAATACAAAAATTTATTGCTATATTGGAGGAGCAAAGTTACTTATGCTCATCGATTCTGGTTCACTATTCAATTTACTGAGTGAAAACGATTGGGAGAAATAACGATCAAATCCTGCGATTTGGGAAATCTACGAACGAAATCTGAAAATCAATTTAGAGCAAATGCAGGTAATGAGTTGCTGGAAGTTAAGTTTGTTTTTGAAGATCCAATAAGTGTAGGCAAACAAGGCGAACTGATTGCATCTTTTTATATTATAAAAAATGCCAAACAATATTTATTGGGTCGAGAAACGGCGATTAAGTTAGGAGTCTTGAAGTAAGGAATCGATGTAAATCAACTTGAGGTTCTGCAGTCGTTTCTAAAATTAAAAGGCATCCTTATACGTCTATAAATTGATATTTCTGTTAAGGCAGTTCAGCAACCGATGCGACGCATTCCATCAGCGTGAAGAATAAAGTCGAGGCCAAAGTCAAAGAAACAATCGAGTAAGATATAATTGAGCTAGTGCAAGGGCCAAGTTCCTGGATTTCTCCTATTGTAATAGCTCATAAGGAAACCGGTGATATCCGTTAATGTATCGACATGCGCTAAGCTAATTTTGCTATTCAGCGAGAAAATTATCCTCTCCCGACTCTTTCATGACCAAATTTAAAAGGGCGCAGTATTTTTCTCGACTAGATATAAAAAATGCATACCACCAGTTGGAACTAGCGGAGGAGAGTCGAGAAATTACAACTTTTATAACTCATAAGGGATTGTTTCAACATAAAAGGGTCAACTGAGCTCCAGAAATATTCCAGAAAGTGATGGAAAGTATTTTACGGTCATGCAAAAATACTATCAACTATTTAGATGATATCATAGTTTTTGGACTTACGGAAGAAAAACACAACAAAGAACTTGAACATGTCCTCAATATTTTCCGTAAAATGAATGTTACTCTTAATAAAGAAAAGTGCATCTTCAACGTTAAAAAGCTTAAACTTGTGGGTCATATTTTGATGCCAGCATTTCGAAAGATCCTGAAAAAGTAAAAACTGTACTTGAATTTCGGCCATCTAACTCTAAAGAGGAAACTAGAAGTTTTTTGGGACTGGTTACGTATTTAGGAAAATTTATTCCGGATATAGCAAATGTTACTCAGCCTTTATGGAAATTGATAAAAAGGGATATTAAATTGTTTGGAATGGTGACCAACAACAGGCGTTTCAAAAACTGAAAGGTGTACTAGCGAAAATTCCGAAATTTCTTATTCCAACTTTCAGGATCGCACTCGCTTATTAGCTGATGCTGGTCCAGTTGGTCTAGGAGCAGTCCTTTTTTGCAAGTAAGGTCGACAGAACGGTTTTACTATAATGTCTTGCAGGAATTGAGATTGATTTGGTGACTGACCACGAACCACTAGAGGCCTTCAGAGATGTGACCAACTAGGTAAAAAGCTGCCGAGAATGTTTGGTAGTGTCCCGTCCAAGACCACCAGTTCCTGTGATGCGACACGAATTTCCAGATGGTCCTTGGCAGTGTGTGGCGATGGATTTGCTTGGTCCACTACCAACCCATGACTTTGTTTTTGTTACTATAGATTATTGTTCAAGATATCAAGAGATAAGATTTATAAAAAAAAAAAATAACTTCATCAAAAATTATTTCGATTTTGGACGACAAAATTTAGCAGCAGATTAGGATAATATCCTAAATCGATAAAAGCTGACAATGGACGACAGTTTGTAAGCGAAGAGTTTAAGAGTTTCTGTAAAAACAACAACATAAACCTTATAACTTCACTTGACTATAAGAATGAACATCAGAAGTTTTTGCTCATGTATAATGTAACACCCACACTACAGGAACAGCCCCATCAGAACTTCATTACACATGAGGATGATAAGCAACAAGATTCCTTCCACTGATTCAGAAGCACGAGATTTTGATATAGTTTATAAGGAAAAAGGAAAGTAGGTAGCAGATAAAATACGAGGTGCAAAAGAAAGTGACATCGAAGTTGGAGACAAAGTGCTTGTTCGCAAGATGGTTGTTCAAAATAAACTTACACCATCTTTCATTCCAACGAATTCAAGGTAATTGAACCAACACAAAATGAAGTGATAGTACGAATGGAAGATGGAAAAGTCTTAAGTCAAGTATAGAAGATTCCAATGTTTTCCAAAATAGTTTCAGAACAGACTGAGTCACAGATGTCAACGTAGGAAATTCTTTAAATCAAAAGAACGCAGGGTTGCTGCTGAAGCTAAAGAATAAAGAAGGGATGTGGAGATCCATTCCTCAGTAAAATATAATCATTTATTACTTTCAATATTTTCATTACTTAAATTAATATCAAAGCAAGTTAAGCTTGTCATATTATTATATATATTTTTATTATTATTTTCATTCTATTGTTAATATTAGAATTGAATACATATCACATTAATTATAAAAGAGTTGTGTATTAATCAATCAATGTCTTTAATAATCAAGGATTATTACACTTAGTATGCAAAACAATAAAGGTTTTAAAAGCCAGAAGTCTGATCTTTAATCCTACATTTAAATTAAAGAATTCTGTCAATAGTTTTCAAAAAATTTTCATTCAAACTCAAAATTTTGAAAAAAAAAAAACGCAAACAGAAATGATTGGATCAATTTTGCTCAAAATTGTGAAATGGAAAACTAAATTTTCTTTTTGTGGTCAATGCTCATATCAATTCTTAATCAAACACAAAAGACCGAAAGCTTTTATGCCCTCTTGTTTTTGAGAAAATTGAAAATTACTAGAAGTATCTACTACTTTTCATACATTTACATTTATCATTAATGTAGCCGTTGACATTGGAAACAGAGAATACATTCAAAGTTCCTCAAATGCAAACGAAATTTGGCATACACCGAACCTCGCACATATCCCAAATCCTATAGAGAGCCCAAGCAGGGGGGTTGCGGGGGGACAGCCTGCCCCCCCCCCATACATACCTCGCTTTTAAAATGCCTGCCTTATGCTGGATACTATAGTGAGCCCAAGCAGGGGGGGTTGTAGGAGGGCAGCATGCCCGCCATTAAAATTACCGCCTATTGCTGGGTACTAGCACTTTATTCAAACATCAAATTTTGCATACACCGAACATCGAACATACCCCAGATCCTATAGTGAGCCCAAGCAAAGGGGTTGCAGGGGGATCGCATGCCCCCCAAACATACCTCACTATTTATACGCCGCCGTAAGGCTGGGTTTTGGGAAAGTATGAGTCAATTTGAGTAAGAATTAATCCATTTCTATTTTTACTATCAAAATAAGACCACTTAAAATACTCAAGCAAAAACAAATTAATTGAATTAAAATAGTAGTTTTTAATTCCAATCGAGTGCGTTTGTAAAATCTTCACCTAGTTTCGTGCAAATCTGTTTGAAATTATCTTATTTCGAAATATATAATTCCAACGAAATTGCCTTACTTGGTGTAGTGAAAATGTAGTATTACATTCGTGGTCTGCTATTTCACGCCGACTTTTGATTCTTGACTGGTTTTGAAATTAAATGGCGTTGAGGGCACTTGTACTTTTTAATTGAATTATATTCATTCACTCTACTTAAAACCGAAGTAATTTTAATATTCAAATTTCTTCATCTTCATTATTAAATGAGTTAACCCGGGGTTTAGACAAGCGAGTAGAACTAGTAGCGTTTATGTGTGTTAGTGTATCTGAACACGAGAGAAGCGATAAGCAGGGCAAATAGTATAATATTTTTGCCTGCGAGTAGCCTGCCAGTTACCCTGCTAGTATAGTGTATTGTTTTCATTTATGTGTTTTGTTTCCATAGTTTCCATAATTTTTATATTTTTCTGTATGAAATGTTTTTAAAAAATCATACTAGTTGACAAAGAGAGCTACTAGTCGCACATACATCCATAAAACCAACACTATGATACAAAACCTACTCCCCCCCCAAGAAGTAAAGCTGTATACGCCTCTGACCTATCATTTTGTTACTATCCATATTTAAAAGCAACACAAAATGTACCTCTTTGATTTTTTAATTCAATTTTAATGGAATTGATGTTGTAGGCTATTGATTATGTCATATAGAAAGGAACTAAGATGTTACCGGGTTTTTATTGTGAAAATCATTGTATGGGTTATTGAAGATGAGAAAACCGCGGAGTGCTATTAAATGAGAGGGTGCAATTTTGAGGAGGGGGGTAAATGCAACCCTTTTTGTTTTTTGCATATAACTCGAAAACCAAGCTAAATTTCGAAACAATGCCGTTAACCTTTATTGTAGAGAATAAAATTTACTATCGAATAATTTTAAATACATTTTTAATGTGCTAAAATAAAATAAAAAAACAAAATAAAAAAATTGCAAAAAATTGATTTTTTTGGTTTATTTTACTTATTTGCCCTTAACTTTTTTTCCGGTGTAAATAGGTATAAGAATTGTTTCATACAAAAGAAAGACTGTAAAATTTTCTTTAAAATGACATTTTAAGAAATTTTAAGCAATTTTTTCGATTTTTATTGCGTTTGCTTTGACATTATTTTAATTCTTAATTTTTACAACAAAACTTAATTTTATTTAATAAAATAAGAATAATAAGTTTATTTATCAATTAAAATTGATTATTATAACAGCCTTCTTATATTTTATAAAATGTGAAAATGAAAATCATACAAAAATAACATAAAAATGTTCACGTCTAGATTTGATTAAATCTCTTGAATTTTGCCATCCATGTCTTCAAGAATATCATCTTCTTCTACTCAGTGTGTTATTCAACACACCATACAAAGATGCTGCAAGAAGTTCGGATGCAGAACCTATATCTCTTCTTCATTAGCATCTTCACGTAAAAACGTGTCCAAACACGATTTCAATGATGTCATATTTTTAGTAACAGATTTCATAATTTTTGTTTCCCTATATTAAAAAATCCAGATTTGGAATCGTATCCGCTAAAAGCATGCATAATTCCAAGATATTGTTGTTGTTGCGGCGAAAAAAGTGGGTCCCGCAATTTTGTCTGTCTGTCTGTCTGTCCTCGCCCGTACAGCCTAACCGGCTGGAGGGATTTTCTCCAAACTTGGTATATAGTGTTTTTTGAGTGCCCAGAAGTTTTTTTTAATTTTTTTTTAGGACCAAAAATAACGGTACCTGCCATACAATTTTTGTTCGCCAAAATGGAAAAAAATATTTTTCTCTAAAAATGGGTCTGAGGATTTTGTTAAAAAAAATTCAAATAAATTAAGTAAGGAAATGCTACTTTTTAATATATTTTTTATTTTCATAAATTAAATATTTTGTGTACCTCCGTACAACCATATTGTTGGTTTTTGATTTTCTCGAAAACAGTTAAGTTGAAAATTTTCATTTTTTTTATGGTAAGACTTCTAAAAATTATAAACATTATTATGAAACAAAATTAAAAAAATTTTTTTTTTTGAAAATTAAAAAAAAAATCAAAAAATTTTTTTTTTAAACTAAATTTTTTGAAAACGACGTAGTCAATATTTTCAAAACTAGGTGTAAGATAGTTTTTTATAATTTTGTAGAATACTTGAAAAGAATCATCTTTCTAAATTCAAAAATAACGGTACCTTCCATACAAATGTTGAAAAACCGTTAAGAAAAAAATTATTTTTCTCGAAAACGGCTCCAAGGATTTTGATAAAAATATGTGTGTTTACTATTTAAGGTATGGCCAATATGAAACAAATTTTACCAATAACGGTTAATAACGGTACCTGTCATAGAACCGATTTTCTTGTTTTCAACTTTTTCGTTGACAGCTGCTCCGAATTCAACCAAAATTTGTATACAAGAGCTCCTTCACAATTCAAATAATTTTGCATACAAAAATTTTCAAAAAAATAATTTTTGGATTTTTTAAAAAATATTGCAATTTTTTTTCGAAAATTCAGTATCTTGAAAACGGGCTTATGATTTTTTTTTATTTTGTGTAAAATTGTATTTTATTAAATAGTTAATGTTGGCATACTAGATTTTATTTTCGAAAATGATCGAAAAATTTTATATATAAAAAATTATTTTTTAAGGAAACCGCTCCAACGATTTCTTATTTATTTATTTATTTTTTTTTCATAAATTCATATTTATCAAACAAATGAGATGGCATACTTGATTTTGAACTCTAACTCTCAAAGCCATTAAAATAATAAATGTATAGTAATTTAAAGTTATAATTTATTTAATTTTTTTTTCTTTAATGATATTATAATATTTTGGAACCAAAACCTATGTACATCATCAATTTCTAGCTACGTTAAAGTTGTTAGCTACGAAAGCAAGTTTGTGCGACCCAGTCGTGCCCATTTTTTTGTATTGCTCTCATTTGACAAAAAATGGTCGGGTTTGGAAAGTGCTTTCAATTCATGTTTAATTTTAACTCATGAGCCCAACATGTTTGGTCCGCGTCCGGCGCAACCTTTCTGCACTTTTTGTACCAATATTTTAATCACTTGGATAACCGTTAAAAACTGCACCGCAACTGGTATAGAATCTTTCCAAATGATTTATGAATTTGGTACTTATTTCTGCAAATGTTTCATTAGTGTTTCACACGATTTTGTGCACTAAATATCCGCCATCAATAACGAAATGAATATTATCGATACAATTGTATTCAACGGGTGTGAAAAACTGATATATATAAGTCAAAAATTGCTGTTGGTTACGATGATAGTTCATAACTGAAATAATCTTAAAATTCAGCATTAGATGGCTTGCAAGATGGCGATATTCAAGAGATTTAATCAAATCTAGACTAGAAGTGAACATTTTATTTTATTTTTGTATGATTTTCATTTTGACATTTTATTAAAAGTAACAAGACTCTAATAATAATCTATTATAATTGATAAGGAAACTGATTATTCTTATTTTATTAAATAAAATTAAGTTTTGTTGTAAAAAATAAGAATTAAAATAATGTCAAAGCAAACGCAATACAAAAATTGCTTACTTTGTTAATTTTGTCTAAAAAAAAATTTCTGAAAACGCCATTATAAAGAAAATTTTAATCTTTCTTTTATATGATGCAATTCCTATACCTATATCTACCGGAAAAAAAGTTATGGGTAAATAAGTAAAATAAACCAAAAAAATCAATTTTGTTTGCATTGTTTTTTCAATTTTGTTTTTTTTTTAAGTAAGTTTGATTCTCTACAATAAAAGTTAACGGTATTTTTTCGAAATTTAGCTTGGTTTTCGAGTTATATGCAAAAAACGAAAAGGGTTGCATTTACCCCCCCCCCCTCCTCAAAATTGCACCCTCTCATTTGATTATACTCCACGGTTTTCTCATCTTCAATAACCCATACAATAATTTTTACAATAAAAACCCGGTAACGTCTTAGTTCCTTATTGCCCTGTTTTTTAGGTCATTATAAGGACATTTTAGAAAACACAAAACATTTAGGTTAAAAAATTAAAACATCTTTTGACACATTTCAGGGACACGAACTATTTAAGTAGATAAACAATTCAAATCAAACAAGAACATACAATAAGTCAAGGCAAAACAAACGGTATCTTAATTATTTATGGTGTCGCTTTTTGCTGTAGCATTAATTTAAAAATGTTAGCAGACAGTTTTCTAATATCACCATCAACCTTGAAAACGGCAATAATGTCGCAATAACACAACTCGGATTTTGCCAAATGTTTTGGCACGGCAAATATGTACAAATTAAAATTATTCATTAACATCAACAAGGAAATGTTTGTTGTTTGCACAGTTGACTGTGCTGGCACACAATACAACAAAAGTGCAACAATAACACCTGTGTATGTACGTACATAAACCATCAAACAAAGATACGATAAATGGAACAATCAATTTAAATTCGTTTTTGAGCTAGAATAAATGTTTGTTTCTAAAATGTAAATAAAAAAGTCAAGCTACTTAAGTAGTTACATAATCTACATACACTCCAATTCACTCGTTTAAATACAGATGTTTTTCAATAAACTTTAACGATTTATCTACAACCTTTTATAATTATGACATATAGAATTTATTAAGTGTTATATGGGGATTAATATTTAGGAAGAATTTTGAATCCTTCTAAAAAATTGTTAGTCTTATGGCTCTTTGAACAATTTTAGGCACAAAATCGACCTAATTTTGTGTGTCATTCGTTTCTCATTAATTAAATCGTTAAAAATGGTTAAAAATAGTATGCACAAAATCAATAAAGACGACGAGAAAAATGCTCAAATTCGAGACTATCAGGACGATGGTCATAGCAGTCGTTGTTAAGGTCACGGCATTGGACTAAGTATGTATATGCAGCTACCTTCGATATATAGCCCAGGAATTTTGTGCAAAAATCCTAAATTTTGGTAATAGGCTTAGGATTTTGATGGGTTGTAGAGCTATTTAAAAGGAGTATTTGAGGAATTATCCTGGCCCCTAGTTGTTGAGCAATCTGCGTAATCAGCGTTTGAAAAAAAAATGGGCACGACTGGATCGCACAAAACTTGATCTCGTAGCTTACAACTTTAACGTAGCTTGAAATTGACAATGTACATATTTATTGGTTCCATAACATTAGTATATCATTAAAAACAAAGTTTTAAAAATAATTTCAAATATAAATGATTACTATGAATTATCATAAATCAGTTATTTTAATAGCTTCAAAAGATAGAGCTCAAAAAAAAGTATGCCATCTGATTTGCTTAATAAATATGAATTTATAAAAAAAAAATTCAAAAATCGTTAGAGCGTTTTTTTTTAAATTAATTTCTTATATATAAAAATTCTTGAACATTTTCTAAAATAAAATTTGGTGTGCCAGCTTTTAGTATTTAATAAAATACAATTTTTCACGAAACTAAAAAAAAATTATAAGCCCGTTTTCAAGGTATTGAATTTTCAAAAAAAAATTTCAATATTTTTTTAAAAATCCAAAAATTATTTGTTCGATAATTTTTATATGCAAAATTTTTAAAATTATAAGGGACCTTTTGTATAAAAATTTTGGTTGAAATCGGTGTAGTAGCTTACGAGAAATTTGATATTTTTTACAAAAAAAAAAAATGTCTACCAAAATATTTCCTTTAGTAATTTTAGTAGCTTGAATTTTTTTTTGAAAATCGTTAGAGCCGTTTTTGAAATAAATCAATTTTTGTATATTGGTAGTATGGCAGGTACCGTTATTTTTTGGGTTAAAAAAAATTTCAATTTTCTCTCTAGGGAATCACATAAGAAGCTTAAGTCCAAAGTTTGAAGAAAATCGCTTCATCTGTTTAGGCTACAGGTCGAGGTACAGAGAGACAGACAGACGGACAGACAGACAGAATTGCGAGCCCCACTTTTTTCCCGTTCTCTATAATCGTAATGTTAGGGAAAATTATTATCTCAATCTTTTTTTTTTAGCACGAATCCTAAACTTGCCCTATGTATATCGCAAGTAAAAATGGTGATGACAAAAAATATAATGGTACATTCCACAAACTTCTAAGATATCTCAAAAAATACATAATTAAATTTTGTATCATGATACATTTTTTTCTTCTATATCTTAAATCCAAAAATTAGTAAATTATTAGAATTTAATCCATCAAGGAACGTCGTACAAAATATTTGAGTTCTTACTAAGAAAAAAGAAAAAAATACAACGGTACATTTCACAAAGATTCAAAATATCTCAAGTGATGACCAATTGAACTCAGTTTAAGAAAATGTAATACTTCTTTTTATAAAGAACCGTTAAGTTGGAAAAATTGTCTTTGAAAGTTGAAAAAAAAAGAAAATGTTAATTTTTCTTACAATATTTACCATTGAAATTGAATAGCTAACGGTACTGCATAACATTAAAAAAATATTTTATTTTGTTAATAATTTTATTTCGCGTTTTTTATGATATTTTGCAGGTTTCTTCTACGGATATTACTAACAAAAAAAAAATCGAAGAAAACAATGAAAAAGAACATACTTCAGTTATAAATAGATTTTTATCAATATTTTATTTGCTTAAATGTTAGTTTTTTGTTCCTAGGTACACTAGGTATAGTTTATATATAAAGTTATTTTACTTACAAAGGAGAGTGCCCAAAAACAACCCAGAGTTGATAAGAAAAAAACATATATGGTTTGAAAGGGCATTGACTGTAGATATCAAATATGAAATTATTTTCTTAACCAAAAAGTCACACCAGTCGTCGCGCGGATTACATATTTAATCCATTTTAAAATTAAAATAAAACCAGAATGCTTTAATTTTTTCAAATTTATTTTGATGCAAAATGCAATTACATATTACTTAAAGATAAAAAACATAAATTATTACTTCATAATACAAAAAAAAAATAAATAAATGAAAAAAAAATAAAAATTTCAGATTTCTTGTAGAAAAAAAGGAACTTTAGTTTCAAATTCAGGTCTGTTCTTAAATAAAATAAAAATCTATAAACTAATTACTTGTTTCCAAGCATGATGAACATATAAACTTAGAATGGTCAGGACAAACGAATTTTTTACATGCGGTACATGACACCTAATGATACCTACATGATACATAATACTTACATCAGACGTCGCGTGGATTACAATAGTACTCCACTTAACTTCACCTGGTTCACTGGGAAAAGTCGTTTGTGACGTTTAATTTGATTATTTCCCATGTTTACGCAAGTATTTTTAAAGGGGTGTTCATGTAAACATCTCGCGGAAAGTAATATTTTTCTGCAAGGCGGAAAATTATCTCGTTGCATGAATACCTTTAATAATTTACTGGATTTCACAGTACAATTTTATTTATCTGTCTATAAAATACAAAAATCAAAGCAAAGCGTGAAGTATCTACTAATGCATGTACATAATCAAATGCAGTCGACTCCCTCTAAGTCAAATTTTCACGGGATGTCAAATTTAGTTCGAGTTAGAGGGAGTTTTTGAAAAATTCAAGTTAGAGAGATTAATATTTTTTTTGCTTAAAAGCATTTATTGGATATCAAAAAAGATAACAAAAAATAAAAAGATAAATTAAAAAAATAAACAGAAGCTTCTAGCTTTTATGGCGCATTAATTCATTCTTATACCTGGTCAAATTACTGTTTCAACAAAATAAATTAAAAAAATTGTAATTTTTGATTGATGCATCAAAGTGGCTGGAGTGTTCACTCGTTTAAAAAATGACTCTATTTTGAAAAGGCAGTGTTGAACCTCATCCGGTGCATTTTCTCTAATTTCAATCGCAGATTGCAATATTTCAATTGCAAATTCGACTTAAAGGGATTGAAAATAGTCCAAGAATCTAAAGAATTTATTCGAGTTAGAGGCTGGAGGATTTAGAGGCTGGTGTTTGTATAGAAAATTGAGGGGGATGCAAAAATATGGCGAAAAATTTCGAGTTAGAGAGAAATTCGACTTAGAGGGAGTTCGACTTAGAGGGAGTTCGCCTTAGAGGGTGTCAACTGTATATTTATTTTTTGAACAATAAGGAGCGGGCTTAACTTAAAAAAATGTAAAGCATTTAAAAAACCTTTTCAAAATTTAGTTCCTTTTATTAAAATTTAAATTCTAAGCTTTTTCATTTACAGTTTTAAAATTGAAATATTTACACATATGTATGTACTTAAATGAACCAAAAATGAATGAATGAATAAAAAAACTAAATTCTTTGGTAATTTTGTGTTAATCTCTTACCCCCATATTAATAAACGTAGATTATGAGTAAGATTTCTGCCACTTACGAGCTAGCTAACCTCAAAAATAAGGTGGTTTAGCGAAGGGTTAACTAAGAAAAGTAAATATACGTTTTAATTCACGAGTTATCTCTTAATTCATGCCTACACGAGATCTCGAAAGATACAGATGAGAAGCGCTGTTTTTATTAATATGGCAGTTATTGTTTAATACAAAAAATATTAACAAATTTCCTGTTTGATTCGCTGTACTGCTCCGTAATGCCATATTTTTTGAAAAGTACTGCAAGATCTAAAAGTGAAACGACAGAGCTGCTTCAGGGTTAAAAAGTTATCCCCGGGACTGGCTATGACAATTTATTTATTTTTAATAGCGAGGTGTTTTGTTCATGTATACAAAATTGGTGAAAACAGTACAGAAAAGAACAGGAATAAAATGTGATTAAAAGAACAGGAATAAAATGTGATTAAAAAATATAACTACATATCTACTCGGCACATGGTAATCCGCAAAAGTTTCGTAACTCAAAGTTTCTATTAAGACAAGGCTTCGAAAACTATTTTTCGAAAAAACTGATTTTCATAAGGCAATGCTCCAATCCACTGTGCCAACAAAAATCTTTCCTTTCCTTCTATTCCTTCTAACTAGTCCCATGCATTGCATTTAAAAGACCTGAGGTCTTACAGGCATATACTTAAAATTATTATTATTATTATAATTAACCAATTCCGAAATAAATTATGAAAATAATACATTTCGGAATTTTACCACTGCCGTTGACAAACTCTTAGTTTTCCCGCTTTCATTTCGGAGTTTTAAAGTTACATATTAAGAAAAAGGCAGGTACCAATTATTTATTAAAATAACAGTATGCGAATGATTTAAAAGTTGTTCATGATTCTTACGCACATATAATGTCCTCTAACAGTTGTCTGGCATGCTAAGGTAGGTATCTATTTTTTTTCGTAACTGTTGAGTAACGGTATGGATGATAACCGCCATTATATGAATGAAGTAAGAATCATATTTTGGCTGCTGATTTGCTTTTAAGTGACTTTGTAATGAACCTATTTAATAACATGAATCAACCACAATATGAAGATGTGCCACTTTTTACCTTTTTTACATGAAGAAACACTGTGTTTTTAAAAATTTTAGATTGCCATATCCAGTCCCGGGGATAACTTTTTAAGAAAATATTTCCGTATTTGTTATCTACAATTAATGTCCTTTCAAACCATGTATGACTTTTCTTAATCGTTTTTTCGCCCATACATTTTTGGGCATTCTCCTTTATTAGTATTACAAAAATTTGAACTAAAACTCATTGGCATCTACTTCGGTCAGATGGTCTTCTTCGCCAATGGTATTATTGCAGGATGGTCTCTGGCAGGTTCCACACATCACTGAACATAACATTCCTGATCGCCTACATTCGCATCTTGATGTACATTGTGTCCAACAGTTACAAGATATTTAAGTAGATGTTCTGGAGCTAGTGGCAGATCTGTTGTAACAGAAATTAATCCGTTTTTGACGGATTTCCACCCCCAATCGGTTGGTTTCAAAGCATTTCTCAGCCAAGCTTGTACTTGATGATATACGCGATATGAATGCTGATCTGCGGCAGCTTTAGTTGGAGGAAGATAAGCTAAATCAAATTTAGAATGTAACTGCAGATTAGCAATCACCCTGTTGTAACCACAGTACCGTACTTCATCAAGTGGTGTCTTTCGTGGAACATTGTATAGTCCACGGTTCCTTAAAAGGGTGCAGGCGTGCAGGTTATTGTTTTTTTTTTTGTATTAGTCTACGGTAAAACCAAATTAAAACTGGATGTTGACTTTTTTTTACAAAAAATTGAAATTTGGTGTATTTTTAAAAAGTTTTACGCATAAATTAAGTTTGTTTTATGTTTTATTATTCAATAACTAACAATTTCTAAACATTTCATGTATCAAACTTATTCCTACGTCAATAATACCCAAAGATATAGCCATTTTAATTAATCGAAAAATTCCCAAAAATTAAAAAAAATCACAATTAAATACCGCTATTATTTTTTCCTCAACACCCACAGGTGGGTAAATGTATGAAAAGTCATATAATGGTATTAGGTACAATATAAGTAAGTATCAAACCTATTACCGAAATTTAGAATTTTGTATGGAGGCATGTCTGTATAGGAATTTTGTGAAAAAAGGGTGCGATTAAATCTTCTCAAACACTGTTAAACAAATTTTGTATGTAATTCTAAAATAAGGTTTTCTGCACAATTGAATGCTTAAAACTAGGCAATTTTGTTTTTTTTTTTTTAGTTATTAATATACGATTAAACAAAACTAAACCAACCTCCATTACGACTTTTTCCAAAAATTTTCTTTTTAGTGTATTTTTAAAAAAGTTTTAAGGTATATATATTTCGTATTATATTTGTTTATTTAAGAAAAAACAATTATCAATCATTTGACGTACCAAACCTGTTTCTAAATCAATTATATCCAAAAGATATAGCCATTTTAATGAAACAAAGAATTCCTAAAAATTAAAAAAAGAAAATCACACTAAAATCCCGTTGTTTTCTTTTTTGCTCAACAGCTATAGTCAAGGATACTTCTGAAAAGTTGTATAATAGTATTAGTTACAATATATGTAAGTACCAAAGCTATTACCAACATGGAGCCATGTTTTTGTTTCCTTGGCTAATAGGGAAAACATTGAAAAAAAACAACAAACCGCTAGCGAGCATGGCTACAATACTTCAAGAAAGACAACTCATATTCCGAAAAGCCTCAAATTCAACATTATCAGTTAGCTAAATCAATGGTAAAACCGGAGTTAAAGCCACCAAAAATGCTTTTTATCAGATTGTCCGGGAAGCCACACATTTTAATCATCTGAAAACTAAAAATGATCCACCGAAATCAGGCTGGCACGGATCTGATTCGAGAAGTAAAATAAACGGCTAACTGCCATTCCAAATTCAAAATGAAATGAGATGTCAAATGAAATTAGCAAATTTGATTATGAAAACACTTTTTTGCCAAATTTCGAAATTACCTCATTTCAGCTCTAATGGAAACGTAGTATTATTTGCATATAGAACAAGCACCAGTGACAATCAAAACAAGAACCATTTGCTTCTTAAGGTAGACTATATGCCCATTATTTCCACAAATAGTCTATCTATAGTGGAAATAAGTATGTACCTATGTAATATGTATGTATGCAAAAGTTTTTATGTTGTAAATAATGTATGACGTATACCTACGAGGTTGAGAATACGAACATAATTAGCGATTCTGGTGGCGGGCGTGCATCAGGTGCAGCCGGTGCGATGGGATCATTATACGAACCTAGTACCATTAAGTTTATACACATAGAGGAACCAACTCAGAGTTAAGTTATCACCAATCTAGGTGGCACCTCTATTTGCATCTCGAAAAAGAACCAGTTAGGTTAGGTTAGGTTAGGTTAAAGTGGCTGTCAGGAAAACGGCTGACACACTTAGACCATAATTAGGTCCGTTGTGATACCACATGATAGGAATGAGGAGATTATCCTCATTACGAAAACCATTCGGAGCTTTTTATGAAGCGAGAGAGACAGTGTATGTCTGTATTAGCTAGATCGCTTGGATCATTGAAAAAGTAGTCCCCAAGAAGGAGTCTGCGCCTCTGTGAAAGAGCAGGACATGTGCAGAGGAGGTGAGGAATTGTTTCCTCCTCCTCTTCGTCCATGCAACTTCTACAGAAGTCATTTGAGAAAACGCCAAGTCTTGTGGCATGTTTTCCTATAAGGCAGTGTCCTGTTATGACACCTATTACGGAGCTAATTTGTGATCTGCTAAGTGATAGCAAACTTTTAGAGCGCCTAGGGTCTAGCGATGGCCAGATTTCTTTTGTGGCCAGACATGTAGTAAGGTTTGTCCATCTAGAGTTTGCTTTCCTTGCAGAGTTTTGTTTTAGCAAAAGTTTACACGTAGCGATCGGTATACCTATGTTCCACCTGTTAGGCAAAACGGGCATTAGAGTTCCATTTCTGGCAAGTTCATCGGCTTTACAATTTCCCGGAATATCTCTATGGCCCGGCACCCAAAGAAGGTGAATATTAAACTGTTCCGCCATCTCTTCAAGAGACGATCGACAGTTTTGGGCCGTAACGGAGTTGGTAGAGACAGAGTTGAGAGATTTAAGTGCTGCTTGACTATCTGAGAAGATGCGTATATCCGATGTTGATATCACGTTTTCTCTCAGCCAAGACAGAGCTTCTTTAATTGCCAGAATTTCCGCTTGGAATACGCTACAGTGGTTAGGAAGCCGGAAGGAGAGACTTAAATTAAGTCTGTCTGAGTACACTCCGCCACCCACACCTTCCTCAGTTTTCGACCCATCAGTATAAAAATGAACTGAATCACCTTTGAGAGGGTCCCCAACGTCCCAAGATTCTCTTGAGGGTATGGTGACCTGGAAACTTTTGTCGAAATTTAGTTTGGATGTGGTGTAGTCGGAATGACAAGGAATAGATTCATATAAGTCTAGAATTTTAGTATGACCGATAGAGTTGTTGGTCCATTGAGAAATGGCTTTAAGGCGGACGGCTGTGTTCGCAGCCATTTGCTTGCCATATATATCGAGGGGTGTGAGGCTGAGGAGTATGTCTAGTGCAGCTGATGGTGTCGAGCGGAGGGCTCCACTTATGCACATACTTGCTGATCTCTGGACCTTGCTCAGCTGTTCACAGTACGTGACTTTATCTAGAGCAGTCCACCAAATTGTTACCCCATAAGTGAGAATCGGTCTTACGACCGCAGTGTAGAGCCAGTGAGTTATGGCAGGGGATAGACCCCATTTAGTACCTATAGCTTTTTTACAGGAGAATAAAGCAACAGTGGCTTTTTTAATTCTCTCTTGAATATTAGGTTTCCAACTTAGTTTTTTATCCAGTATGAGACCTAAATATTTGGCTTCATCTGAAAAGGAAAGTGGAACACCATTAATTGTTGGAGGATTTATCTGTGGTATTTTATATTTCCTTGTGAAGAGGACAAGTTCTGTTTTGCGGGGGTTTACACCTAGCTCACAGCGTTCTGCCCATTTTATTAGCTTGTTAAGAGCGGTTTGAAGAAGTTCTGTAAGAACCTGGGGGTGTTTCCCTGATATAGCTATTGCAACATCATCGGCATACGCAATCACTTTGAATCCTTCACCCTCCAGGACAGTCAGTAAGTCATTTATGACCAAGTTCCATAGAAGTGGTGAAAGGACCCCACCTTGTGGTGTGCCTCTAGTGACAGATCTTCTAGTGGAATAGCCTCCCAATGCAGAGTTGATGACCCTACTTCCCAACATATGGTCTATCAACTTAATCAGTAGGCCGTCCACCTTCAAATTTTCCAGTGCTCCTACTATTGCACGGCCGCTGACGTTGTTAAAGGCGCCTTCTATATCAAGGAAAGCCGCAAGCGTGTACTCTTTATGGTGCAGGGAGTATTCGATAGATCTTACTAAGGTGTGAAGAGCAGTTTCCACCGATTTTCCCTTACAGTAAGCGTGTTGTGCTTTAGAGATAAGGTTAAGCTCTATAGTGTCACGCAGGTGGATATCAATCAGACGTTCGAAAGTTTTAAGAATGAATGATGATAAGCTAATTGGTCTCAGGTCTTTTGGATTAATTTGGGAGTATTTTCCAGCTTTGGGTATGAAGACAACTTTCACCTCTCTCCATACTGAAGGAATATGAATGAAATTCAGACAACCGATCAGTATAGTTTCCAGTAAAGGAATTATGATATCTGAGGATCTCTGAAGTTCAGCAGGTATAATGCCGTCTGGTCCCGCGGATTTATAAGGTTGGAAGCTGTCTATAGCCCATTGGAGCTTGTCCCTTGTAATCAGACCTTGGATTTGATTGACCAAGTCATGTGACTGAGCGAATTCAGTATTTGAGACAATTTGTGAGCTACCTGGGAAGTGAGTATCAAGTAGCAAATTTAGTGATTCCTCACAGGATTTGGTCCAGGAGCCATCTGCTGTTTTAAGAGAGCTTGGCATCCCTGGATTGGTAGAGAGGACTTTCCTAAGTCTGGATGCTTCTGAAGAATCTTCTATTTTGTCACAGAAGTTCCTCCAAGAAGTTCTTTTAGTTATCCTCATTTGTTTTTTATACACTTTCAGCGAGTTCTTATATATATCCCAATCTAAACTCTCTCTGGTGTATTTAGCTCTGTTGAAAAGTTTCCTACATTCTTTTCTGAGCGGTTCGAGCCCTGGCTTCCACCAATGAGGTTTCTTTTTGCCCCTAATTTTAGTTAGAGGACAGGAAGTGATCATTGATTTGTTGAGTGCATTTGTTAGATCTTTGACTTTATTATCGAGATCAGTTTTGTTCAGGGGAGGATTAAAAAGGTCAGGTTTGATTAACTTTTTAAGAGTTTCCCTATATAGGAGCCAATTTGTTTTCCGGTAGTTCCGGAAGGAAGGAGGCTTTTCAGTTTCATCATTTAGACTGAATTGAATGTATCTATGGTCTGAGAACGAGTGCTCAGAAGATACTTTCCAATCCAATATCGATTGATGAACCATATCTGAGACAAGAGTGATATCTAAGACTTCTTGTCTATTTCTAGTTACAAAAGTTGGTACGTTTCCAACATTACTTAGAAGTAGGTTAGTAGTAAGAATATAATCGAAAAGAGACTCACCTCTGTCGTTAATATCCGAACTCCCCCATACTGTATGGTGCGCGTTTGCGTCGCACCCGATAATTAGGCGTATATTCTGCCGTTCTGCATCAGCGATCAGTCTCCTTAGCTTTACACTGGGGAGAGGGCCAAGATCGTCATGGCCAAGATAGGCGGACACTATCCAGTACAACCCTTTTTCGGTTTGTAATCTGACGGCCGTTACATCTCGATCGCTATATTCAGGGAGTAAAAATACATTAGTATTACATTTAGCTACTATGCAAGATCTAGGTTCACCTTTATCTGGCGCATGCAGCGTGTAATAGCCCGGAGTCCTGAGTCCTTGAACACTGGAGTTAGCAATCCATGGTTCCTGGATCAGGACAATATCTTCTCCGCTTGTGTTCAGACGGAGAAGAAGGGAGGCCGAAGCCATAATACAGTGTTGGAGATTAATCTGAATCAGCTGCAGCATTGTTACCACAGTCGGTCAGATCAACCTCCAGCACCGTTTGGTCAGCGTCTTCGGCTTCAGAGGAAGATCTTAAAAGTTCTTCCTCGCTTAGAAGAACGTTGATAGGGGAGTCTACGCTCTCCATGTCGGAGAGGTCGACGGAAGGAGCCTTCCTTTCGGTTGGCAGATTGGGCAATACCATAGCCGGAGAAGTGTCAATGTCATCTATCTCCATCTCTGGAGTTTCGATGCCGACGACAGGGTCTTCGTCTATGGTCATGTCCTGGGGGTTTTGTGGAGGGGCTTCTTGTGCAACTTCCTCATCTTTTTTGAAAACCTTCAAGGCGATTTTGTGGAAGCCGTACCTAATCACATTTTCGGTCGACACCAGAGGAGCCAGAGATTCCTTGTTGATTACTATGATAGCAGATCTAAAGGAACCCCTGATCTCTTCCAGCTTCGCGACTACCCAATCTTTTGTAGGTAGGCTTGGATTGCTGTACTGCATCATCTGGAGTATTTCATCCTTGCTGGCTGGTTCGATCGGGATCCAGGCACGAGCTCTAGGCCTGCAGGGGATATCATCCCTAGCAACAGCCTCGAGACTAGCACCTGGCCAGACCTCTCCCAGTCTGCTAACAGCAAGCTTAAACAGATCACATGATCTCTGATCTGCACAGGCGATGAGCTTAACACGTCCTTGGTGCCAGCCTGCATCGTCTGTGATTGGTTGAGGTCCGGGATGCTCCCTCACTAAACTCATGAAACCAGCTGAGAGCTTCACTATGACCTTCAACCAATTCTCAGGAGAGATCCTGCCATCTGCATTACTTCTGTCGATGACTGCAATGACAATTTTGTCCTTTAGTACGTCACTAAAGGGCAGACCTTTATTCACGTGAAGTGATTTGTCGGTGCCTTGCACCTTGGGTCGTTTGGGATCGGGGATGGTGCTCCCGATGGACCGTTGACGCTTTGACGTGTAGTCCCCGCTGGTCTTTCTGAGAGCCATAATGTTCATGGCCCATTGGAGTTTGGCAGTTTGTCGCGAGTCACGATCCGCTACCGGAATGTCACCGATAGCTTTCACGATCCTCTCGGCATTCCGCCTCTCCTTACGGTTGATTTGGTTCCACCCCAACTCGGTGGAAGCAGAGCCATTTTTCATGACCCTACCACCAACGGGTTGTGGTATCTTCCTTGAGCCCATGGGCGGTATACTTCGGCCAGCAGTGGAGGATCCGTAAGTCACGGACGCGCTGCTGGCAGAAGTACCCGCCCCTGGGGGGGTGTTGAGCCCCATCCCGATGGAGGGAGGACCGTTGTCAGCGGCCGTGCTTCCAACGGGTTGGGGGTTCTTCTGTGAATACGGAGGCGGCTTAAGCACCACAGCAGTGTTGGATCCGTAAGTCACGGACGCGCTGCCGGATGTGATATCCGTCTCCGAGCTCATCTGCGGGGGCGTGGCTTTGTTGAGCCCCATCCCGATGGAAGCAGAACTATTTTTCATAGCCCCACTTCCAACGGGCTGTAGCACTTTCTTTGCAACGGGGGTCGGTATGTTCCTACCAGTAGTAAAGCTTTTAACGGCTGCACTACTGGGCGAGACACCCGACCCGGAGTTGAGCACATGTGCATTTTTTCGCCCCAATCCGGTGGAGGTAGAACCTGCTAACGCACGCCGACCTCCAACAAATTGGAGTCTCTTCTGCGAACTCTTTTGCGGTCTGCCTCGTCCGGTAACGGAGAAGGCACCCGCTCCGGAGTTCGCTTGTTTACGGGCAGTGGTAATGGCAGCAGCAGCGTACGTCACGCCACTACTACCACTACGGTGGGCATTAGCCAACGAACCCGAAGAGAGACCCCCACGGCCAACGGCAGTGGAGCTGTTTTTCGCAGCAGCACTGCCAATGGTCGCGGGGGGTCCCCCCGAGCACGAAGGATTTGTACTACTGGCGGGGAGGACAAAGCCCTCTTCGCCAGCAGTAGCGTCTAGCTCACGAGCCGATTCACCCCCCACGGATGACTTATCAGTCTTTCCATGGATTGTGGTCGGCTCGCAAGACCTTCCGCACTTCGTTATACCAGGTGTACTAATTGTCACTGGCGACTTCTCCTCGTTAGAGGCCAAGCCATCGCCGGTAGTCGCGACTCCTACCGACTTTTGAGTGGATATCCCCACTCGCTTTTTAAATTCTTTAGTACTCATTTCATATTATATAGTTTTCAACATTTCGGTTTTCGGTTTTTTTTGGGTTATGTTAGTTACCTAGACTTGCAGCTGGATTGCTGAAAGCCTAGGTGTAAGCCCCCTCACTACGACAAAGTCTAACCCGTGAGGGGGAAGAACCAGTGATAATCAATACAAAAACCATTTGCTCCTTAAGTTGGACTATTTCCACCTATAGGTAGACTAAAGTTGGAAATAAGTGCATAAGCTCAATGGTATTACCATTGATAATAATACCAGTGATAATCAATACTGGAACCATTTACTCCCCAAGGTAGACTATTTCCTCACTATTTCCTCAAATAGTCTGCCTTAAGGTGGAAATAGTCTATCTTAAGGAGCAAATGGTTCTTGTATTGACTATCACTGGTTCTTGTTCTAGATACAAATAAGGGCGCCTCTAGGTCGGTGATATCTTAACTCTGACGTGGTTCCTCTATGTGTATAAAGAAGGAACCTAGGTATTTATGGTAGGGATGGCGGTTTTTTGCCCCTTCAGTTTAACCTGCCGGTTTTAACCAGACAGTAAAACCGGTTTTTTAAATAACCGGTTTTTTAAATAACCGGTTTTCGGTTTTTTATAGAAAAAAATGTGTGGTGAAAGTGTCAAAGAAAAGCAACTTAACGATTTCACCTTCCTAATTCATACCCCTACACTACGCTATCGCTTGGAAATGGAGAAAAACATACCTAGTACACAGTTATGTGAAACAACAAAGAATTGCTCATGCGAGCTCTGAATGTGAAGAAGTGTCTAATGTTCCATTTATACGATTGGCAAATTGGCAGTATTTCTGTCATTAAACTGACGAAAGAATGCATTTGCTCATTCTTTTGTCAGTATACTGAGATAATATTGCCAGTCTGTCAATCGTGTTAATGAAGTATTAGAAAAAAAAAACCGATCACCCGGTTGTTGGGTTTTAGAAAAAACACCGGTCTAAACGAAGATAAAAAAATCACCGAAAAAAACCGGTTAACCGAAACAAAAAAAAAACGGTTTCGGTTGTAACCGCCCGGTTTTTCCCATCCCTAATTTATGGTAATACAAACTTATATATAATGAAAGTGTATGGTGTAGATAGGTATGCACATAATATAGTAATGATATATCACCTATAGGTGCAACGTGCAAGGGTGATTTTAAAAGACATAACATGGATAGCTTTAAAGGTATGGGAGCCTACTATATGTCAGTAGGTATTCAGTGACAAAGGTAGCAATAATATATGTAATGTAGAATGTAGTTTAGTTTACATTTACACAGGTATATGAATGTACCTACTTATCATGCGTAAAAATTAAACATTTATTTTGATTTTTTAATCAAAATATTAACCCTACCTTCAGTAGTAAATATAATTTTTTTTTATAAAAATTCTTGGAGCCGTTTTCGAGAAAAAGAATTTTTTTCTTAACGGTTTTTCAACATTTTGTGTGAAGGGTACCGTTCTTTTTAAATTAGAAAATATGATTTTTGCAAGTATTCTACAAGATAATTGAAACAAATTGTACACCAAGTTTTGAAAATATTGACCAAGTCGTTTTCAAAATATTCAGTAAAAAAAAAATTGTTTTTTTTTTTTTCTTAAATTTTCATTTTTTTTTTTAATTTTGGTTAACAATAATGTTTATACTTTTTAAGAGTTTTATAATAAGCAAAATGAAAAATTTCAACTTAACTGTTTTCGAGGAAATCAAAAACCAAAAGAATGGTTGTACTGGAGGTACCCAAGCCAAAATATTCAATTTATGAAAACAAAAAAAATTATTAAAAAGTAGCATTTCCTGACTTAATTTATTTGAATTTTTTTTTAACAAAATCCTCGGACCCATTTTTGAGAAAAATATTATTTCCGGTTTGGCGGAAAAAATTGTATGGCAGGTAGATCACGTTAGTTTTGGTCCTAAAAAAAATTAAAGAATGTTTGAGCATGTTAGTCAAAAAACACTACATACCAAGTTTGAAGAAAATCACTCCAGCCGTTTATGCTCTACGAGCGAGAAGAGATAGATAGACCGAATTGGGAGACCCACTTTTTTCGCGTTCGCTATAATCGTAATGTTAGGGAAAATTATTATCTCGATTTTGTTTGTACCCTATACTGCGTATGTACATATATGTATTGTATATCGCAAGTATCTCTGTAGGCAGTATAAAATTTAAATTTTCTGAGCTCAGCGTCACGAAGTGAATTCCAATTTCAACTATATTATAAATTTTCATTATTTTTAAACCAAATCATTTAAAAAGATAATCAAAAACTACGGAAATTTTTTCTCGAAAAATTGTTTTTTTTTTTCACAAACATTTCTTGAACCAAAAAAAAAAAACATAGGTCAAAAATTCCTTATTTAAGTAAGATATTTTTCTTTTACATTAGCCAAATTTTAAAATTTGTACATGCAAACATAATCCTGAGATTCCAGACCTCAAGAGAAACCAAAGCACAAAATTATGCCGTAGGCAACATTTTTTTTTCTCTCTAATATTGACGATGAAGCAGATAAAATTATAAAAGTTTCTCAGAAAATTGTATAGGCAAAAACTCAAATTATTACTCTCTCATTTAATTTTTTTATGAACTTGTAAGATCTTGAATTTCAATAATTGAAATTTAAAATCAGTGTCATTATTCTTTTTGTTGTATTTTAAATTTCATTTAAGTAGTACGCAGACAGTATACAACTTGTTAAGAGAAACACGTAGCCCCACCTCCAACATTGAAAAATACCAAAATACTTTTGATTTTGGTGAGACCAAATTTGTTTTTGGTGACAACAAAAATGGGTACCTACTCAAATCAGCCCGCATACAAATAAAATCAACTCGAACCAAGTTTACTCGTTTACTTTTGATTTTGGTGAAAGGGCCCAGTTATAGCTATCATTGGAAACTATCATTGAAAAAGTAAGCTGTTTATTTTCAGACCCTTGGAAAGGTTAATCATTGAATATTTTAATGCAGAAATATAGCTTACGACTGCAAAATTATTTATCCTCCAAAAAAAATCATTTTGACCCATATCTTCCCCATAACGCAACTTTTAATTTTTTCAATGATCATTGGTAAGGTAGTTCATCATTGAAAAATTAAAATTCATTTTATGATAAAAGTTGTGCAAAATGGAATTTTTTTTTACATAGAAATAAATATTAAGTCAATTAGCTTTACTTTGGCATCAAAATAATCATATATTTTTTCTTCAAAATCTCTTAAAATTGACAATTAATATTTTCAATGATGATTTCCAATGATAGCTATAACTGGGCCCTTAGCCGGAACCACACCTTTCTCGTGTGTTGTGTTGTGGAGTTGTGGATCAGTTCATATATTAATACGCCACCCAAGAGACAATTTACGGACAAATGTGGTTCTACGGATATGAAATACATTGAAGCAATAGCGACCCAGCAGACCACACGAGACGAGAGGTTCTGTCTTTACTAACAAAAAGTGGGAAAATTAAAACAAAAATAAATTTGATATATCAATAAACATCACATTAATAGCTATAAGATTAATTTTATAGAGGAGACTTTAAACATTTTTGTATTTAATAATTCAAACATTATTTTTTGAACAATTTTTTTTTTATATAAAGCTTACTGACGATGCTCAGTGTGAAATTTTCACAATCCAGCGGAACTTAAGTCAAGAAAAAAAGTTGAGCTGTCGAGTACAAAACCGATTTTTACCAGTTCTTAACATAACGGTTGATTCATTTCAGGTACCTAGTAAAAGCTTCATGTTTTCATTTTATGTTGTACCTTAAGCTGTCAAAGGCAAACACCGTGCGAAACAAAAATTAAAGGCATTGTACAGCGGAGGAGCTGAGCTCTGCTGTTTTTACATGTGTTTTGTGAACGGTAAAATTATTCGATATTTTATATCTCTGAAGTTAATTGTACATGCCTTAGTGAGTTTTATCAATTTTATTTATTTTTTTTGTTTAATTAATTTCCGCTAGGGTTTAAAAAACGTCTTTTTTAACTTTGAGACAAAGGTTTTTTAGTTTACCTGCGTGTACCTGTATAATTTTTTCATATTTTGATTCTGTGTAGGTAGCACTGGCGTGGCGTCAATAATTTGAAATGGGAAGATGTAACGAAAATGATTGATCTGCGAAAGTAATCAAAACTTACCTCTTTGTATCTTGAACAAAAAAAAAAACAAGCAGATACATTAAAATTAGTTAAAAAAAACAACTATTCGGATTGCAGTCTATTTTCATAGGACGCATAGAGTGGCTTTTTATTAAAACGATTATCAATAAAAGGTACATAGTTTGTTTAATTCATTTGATTCCTCCAAGAGAAAATCTGTTAAACAACAATCTATGTTTTAAAAAAAAACTTTAAAACAAATCAAAAACCTATCTCTAAAGTATTTACATAGGTATCAAACAAAAATAAAGAACAAAACCTTCAACTTCACAACTAACTAAATTAATACTATTTCATTACAGATATTTTTAGGAACTCTTTTTGATTCTTGTTTAACAACAACCCAATGAAAGTTTTATTCCAAATCTACCATTTTTGCTTAATATTTAACTTGTTATTCTAAAAAAGTCCCATAAAAAAGAATAGTTTTTTTTTAGATCCAGCCATAAAAAGTACCATAAAATCATGTATCATATTCTTACATTTAACCATACCAAACATTTCTTTAAATGCCTTTATACCAAAAGCCACTGCTGTGATTTTGCGAGACTTTTGATAATCTGTAGAAGATGAAATTCTGCAATTATACCTTAAATAATATTTTATGAATTCATTTTTCACCGCTTACCCATATTAAATTACGCATTTAAATCTTTCCTGGACTATACTTAGATTAACCAAAAAGACAAGCAAACAAAAAATAAAAAACGTATTATCATAGATAAACAATATAAAGATACACATCTTTCGTACGTTTTACCCCCCAAAACCCATTTGTTTACATTGTTGATTTTGTAATTTAATTCTGTGTCCATGAATAAATGTGAAATCCAACAACAAAGTTACGGTGGTGGAAATCAGTAAGTTGCACTAGTATGCGTGTTTTAAAGCACACTAGTAAAACTTACTGATTTCCACCACGGCTAAACCCACCTTTTAGCTTGTAGGCAAACCGGATTGACAGCCAATGATTTGTATCTTTATTTGTTTATCTTTGGTATTATGTACAACTTTCATAGCAAATAAGTCGAAGAAGAGCGTGTTATTTTTCACCCAACAGAACGAATATTAACAGAAACGGAGTCAAGCAAAGGAATGAAAAACATTCCATTCCATACCAAGTGCCAGTATAACACGAGGACCCGCGTCTTATTTTTTCCTATGCTGTTGCGTGTTGGACAAAGAGGATCTAGAAACAAAAATGCTAAGGGAAGAAAGGGATACAAAATAAATTTTATAAGACGGTGAAAGATGTATTTTATTTCTAAATTAATTCTTTCAAAGAGAACGTATGTTCAGCAGCTTATGTTTGTGTGTTTGTGTGTTTGTGCGAATTTTATAATTTAAATTGGTAGGGTTGCATAGTTTATGTTTATGTTTATGTTTATTTGATAGTATTTTTCGTGCAATTTTTAAAATCGTTAATGTCGTCAAAGAATGCTCTTCCGAGTGACTGTTTTCTAGCTTTGGCCAGAGCAGGGCATTTGCAGAGGAAATGAACTACTGTTTCCTTTTCCTGCTGATCCTCACAGCTCCAACAGTGAGTATTGTGAGCTATGCCCAGCTTCGCCTCATGCTCTCCTATTGGCCAGTGTCCGCTACAGGTTGCAACTACCCTGGCTATGTCTTGCCTGGGTCTGCGCATTAGATCAATTGTTCGGTTCTTGTCATAGGTGGGCCAAATCTTCCTAGATATAATACAGTTTGATGAACTGATCCACCTACGGTTTGCTTTAGTAAGATAAATTGAGAGAATGTTGCCCTTCATAACTCCAAGCGGAATGTTCACTCTTTACGCAAGTGAGCCATGAAGGGCTGAACCTTGCCTGACCAGCTCGCAAGCCCGTTCATTGCCCTCAATGCCACTGTGACCCGGGACCCAGTTAAGAGTGACATTGAGGTCAGTGTTCAGACCCGCAAGCTCATCCCGGCATTGCTGGACCGATTTGGAGGATGCTGTAGCTGAAATAATGGCTTTAACAGCCGCTTGACTGTCTGTAATAATAGCTGAATTACGGTTCTGGTTTGGATCTGCTTTTAGTAACTTGCAAGCTTCCATGATTGCCAGCAATTCAGCTTGAAAGACGCTAGCAAGGTCAGGTAGCCGAAAGGACTTAGATACATTTAGAGACTCAGAGAAGAGACTAGAGACTCAAAGAAATTTAACTTTGAAATCCTTACTGATTCTCATTGTAGGGGTGCAGTAGTCAGTGGGAGTCTAAAACATTTCCATTGGAATCAAGTCTGTGATATTGTTGTGACCATAGGGCTCGGCAAACCAAGAGTTTGATTCTTTAAGTCTTAAAGCGCTGCAAGATACTAGATATTTAATATGTAAATCAAGTGGTAGAAGGTGCAGAAAGACACTAAAGGCGTCAGTCGGGCAGGATCTTATAGCCCCTGTCGTGCCAATGCTAGCAGTTCTTTGAATCTTCCTAGGTCTATCGATGTTATAGTTTTTGTTAGGTGCAGGCCCACCATACAATCGAACCGTATGTGAGGATCGGTCGTACCACGGCTGTGTACGTCCACAGGATCGTCTTCGACTGAAGCTCCCACTTTTTACCAAAGGTTTTACTACAGGCATAGAATGCTATGCAGGCCTTCTTGACCCTTTCTTCAATGTTCAACTTCCAATTTAATTTGGGGTCGAGAATAACACCTAAATATTTAGCTTTAGAGGAGAGTGAGAGTGTTTGGCCGTTGAGTCGGGGTAGAGTGAAGGGTTGTATCTTAGTCTTGGTACTGTGAACTTTATATAATTAGAATAAAAAATAAGTTCTTGCAACCTTTTGCAACTCCCATACAATTAATTTTATTTTACAGAAAAATGAGTAGGTTGCATGTTTTTGAAGTTTGGCACCAAACTCCAAGTAACAAAAAGTTTCGAAAAGTCATCAGATCGACTGCTTTCGTTAAGATCAAGGTTTTCAAGAACTAAATTTCATGATCTTCCTGAAGAAACAATTTCAAACTGACTAAATTTCAAATTATTTTCAATAATGTATTTGTTTTTATGCTTTAGCTAATTTATTTTTAGTTAAAATAAAATTAAAATTAATTATTAAATTTATAGCCCAGTCGAATTCGACAATAAATTCGCAAATCGCGATGTAGTTCTGCATTTTTGAGATGTTGTTGGGGCATGTTAGAGTAGTCTGTAGCTATGTTTGCAACTTCGAAAAATCTGTGCACGCTGCAGGAAAAATGCAACAATGAAAAAACGCCATTTTTTCCGACATTTTCCTTTATAACTTTAAAAATAAACAACTTAGGAAAAAACCATCCACCATAAACTTGTTTGTTATAAGATTTTCTACAAGACCACATTAGTTTTAAATTCATGCATGTTATATTTATGTTTCTATCTAACCAGGAATTCAACAAAAAAAACTGAAAAACAAAGTTATTTTGAAGCACTCAAAAAAAAGGTCAAAAATTGTTAAATTCTGCTAAGAATTTGGAATCGAATAGTCTAGAGTATTACAAGACGAAATTCAAAAATTCGATGCAAATCGGTTAAATAGTTTTGGAAAAAAACATGATGTTAACTAAGTGCAACAAACAATGTTTGCATCATTGCTGTGGTCAAAGTTCGACACTTAAGTTGGCACTGATTTTTGTACACGTACTTGGAACCCTTAACTATCATAAAATATAGTTATAATATTAATATCTTTTTTTAAAGCAACTTTGGTAGTGAATTTAAAAGTTTCGAAAATGTTCACGAAATTACATATTTACATGCCAAGTGAACAATTTTCGGAACTTTTAAAATCGCTACCAAAGTTGCTTGGGAAAAGATATAAATATCATAACTATATTTTATCATAGCCAAGGGTTCCAAGTACGTGAACTAAAATCAGTGCCAACTTAAGTGTCCTACTTTGACCACAGCAATGATGCAAACATTGCGTGTTGAACTTAGTTAACATCATCTTTCTTGTCATACAGAATTTTGAAAAACAGTATTATGACCCGCTCCCCTTTTTTTTTGTAATTATTGACTGGGCTATGTATATATGTATTAATCTGATATATATAAATCATTTCCACGAAAAAAAAGATATTATTTAAATTTTGACTTAAGTTCCGCTAGAATTGAAAATTTCACACTGTGCGATGGAAACGGCGCTTCTAAAATGTACATCTAAACATTGAATAGAGAAATAAAATAATTTAAACATTTATATCTAATATAATAACAATTACACGAATTTACCGAACGAGGCACCATAAACACGTCTTTCCTCAAGAATACCGGCACAGCACTCTACCTACCCTTGCGAACATACATATATCTTACTCCCTTCGGCACACATGGTTTCCAGACGGAAAATGCTGCCAAATAAATTATTGTTACGTGTTAAGTGTTTTTTAGTTGTTCAAAAATAAATATTATCAATAACAAAACGGATTTAAACTCAGAAGAATCAGTTGACTATTAAGAGGTTTTTTTTATTGTGACAAGATCATTGGGTGACATTGGCACAGTGGATATAGTGTTTGACTGCTAACCTGGACGTGTGGGTTAGAGCCCCAGTCAAGGTGGCATTCTTTTCTACATTCCCCAGTTTAAACTGGATGCAACCCGTGGAATTTAATGAGTTAATTAACATCTTATTCTCAATCCACTGTGCCAACAAAAATCTTTCCTTTCCTTCTATTCCCTCTAACTAGTGCCTTGCATTTAAAAGACCTGAGGTCTTACAGGCATATTAAAATTATTGTATAGTTAAAACTATTATTATTATTAACTCAAATATGAAGAAGATCAGTTTTTTTTTATATTTATTGAACAAAATAATATTTACAATTTGACTTATGTACATCTACATATCTAGTTAGAAACGATGATATTATACATTATATATTTGCACATAGGGGCCTAATCTTATACTTTGTCTTAATTTTAAAGGATTATAAAATATAAAATACATGTCAAAAAATTAATTCTAAAAGTCGCTTGACTTTATTTTCCTCGGGGTGTTCCGTCGCGGTTGTCAAGTTGTGGTTTGGGGGGGGGGGGGATTGTTTGGCATTTAGCCTCGGTGATATGCTGACCCTGTGTCAGCGTAGAACGAAACTGTTTGCTCGTTGCCCGTGATGATGTTGTCGTCCAGGATTGTAGTAGGTCATGGTTAGTCGCCCAGTACACATAATCTTGTATCTTGAGGGCTAGTCACCTGTTATGCTTCCTGCTGTTATGTTAATCAACATAATACATATACAATATACATACATATGCATATTAGAATTAATAAGCTGTCAATTTGAAACACTAAAATGGATGAAACTAATATATAAAGAATATATTTTTTGTTTGCCAAATGCCAATGCGTTTTTCTGGCAAAATTACATATCTATTAATTAGGTACATTACTTAAAAAGATATTCCTTAATTTAATTTAATTTTGTTATTCCAGGTAAAAAAAATAAATCTAACTCGACTGTGATGTACTGTTGCTAACGTTTACTTAGCATTGGATAAAATCTTTGGTACGATTTACTCATACCAACTCAATTTATCAAATACAAATAAAAGCAAAAACACAAAATGGCAGTAGCGAGATCCTTCAAAATGTACCTGAGTATTTTCATAGCAACAACATGTTTTTACATGGTACTGTATCAGTATCATATGTCTAAAGGCAATTCTGTGCTACCAGCAGAGGAAATAAAGGTAAGTAGATACAGAATAAAATATATTTATATCAACTATGTAAATTTACACACAAAAAATGAAAAAAAAAATGTCGTAGGCGACAATTTTTAACAGCTCTCCACTTTAGGACATTTAAGTGTTTTACTTATTGATTTTGAATTTACTTTACTGCACCATTCACTCCGTGACATATACTCTGAATGTGAGTTAAATTAAAATATAATATCTAGTTATTATCAAATTTAAATGATGGTATCACTTTAATGGAATGTTTATAAAAATACACTTTATTTATCTTTCCAATTGTACGAGTATAAGTATATCCATCAATTTTGTTTTTAATTATACAATTCTTACAGGCTTCTAAAACACGAGCCAAAAACAGATCAATTCAAAAATACAATGTAAATGTTGGATCAACTCCATCGGTAGAATCCCTTGGGACCAACAACAGTAGCTACATTATAAAAGATAGCACTCCTAGTGCTACCACAATAACTACAACTACCACCTCCATCAAAACAATCATATCCACCAATGCCCATACAGTCAAAAACAAAACTGCTGAAAATTTGCCCGTAAATAAAACAAAAAACTAATCGTCTTAAACTTAAAAATAGTCTACATTATCATAAATATTCCTATTTCAGTCAATGAATGGATCCGATACCACTGTGCACGTTTTTAAACACTATTGGTTAGGAGAATATGTATACCAACATTCTTTTGGGCCTAAAAGAGGGGCTAACTTCAGAGTTTGACCTTATGTTTCTCTTTATTTTATATTAATTAATAATCACTAGTCATAATTAATCAGAAGATGTTACAGAATTATTTTGAATCCATATTTTTTTTTTAACACGAAAAAGTCATGTACCTACATTAAAAAAATGTGGAAGTTTGAACTTGAGATATGAAAGTTTCAAAGTCGAAAACCGCAAATAAAATGATTCATAGAAGTTATTATGATATTCATAGTAAACTAGCTGTCCCGTCAGACCTTGTTCTGCCCGTTCCAGTAGGTAGCGCGATGATATATACATAGATACAAAATTATTCATAAAGAAAAAATAGTTATATTAGCTCCCCTGTTTATGAAAACTACACCATGAAATACGAATTTTCTGGGCTCAAACTAAAAGCAATTGCTTACTGCTCAATTTGAGTCTGGAACATTCTTATTCCATGGTGTAGTTTTCCTAAACACGGGAGCTAAAATGCGTCGGCTATATATTCTTCTCGCTCTTTAAAAATAAACCTAAGAACATCCTAAAGATAAGTATAAACTTTCAAAATAAAAAGAATTTTTAAAATCGGAGTTGTGGATTCTGGCATAAACCTATACTCTTACAAACAAATGTAGGGACTTTTCAAAGATTAGATTAAGGACAAAAATATTGGATAGCCGCGTGCAACCTGCGGACCTTGCTACATTGTTTTAAGAAATACAATAGCATATGAGTGTGTTTAATAATACAAATTCTGTATACTACTGAAATACATCAGCAAAGTAGATGACTTAGCATTATTTAATTGGACTTGTTGAATTATTGATTCAATATAGCTTTTAACGGCCTTTAGTCCATAAAAATTGGCGTTTCGTCCCGGCGTTCTCACTTGGACTCTTCAGTTGACAGTGAGGGCTTTGTCAAGACGCAATTTTTATCAAGTTCAGTCTAGCTTACATCAATTTTACTGCGAAAATCAATTGTGAACTATATCCAACCCAATTAGTATTTCTAATCAAGAATTGTTGGAAATGTTGTTACCCGTGGCCTGGCATCGTTTACATATGAGTGTGTTTTATAATAAAAATTCCTTATACTACTGAAATACATCAGCCAAGTAGAAGACTTAGCATTATTTAATTAGACTTGTTGAATTATTGATTCAATATAGCTTTTAACGGCCTTTACTCCATACAAATTGGCGTGTCGTCCCGGCGTTCTCACTTGGACTCTTCAGTTGACAGTGAGGGCTTTGTCAAGACGCAATTTTTATTAAGTTCAGTCCATAAAAATTGGCGTTTCGTCCCGGCGACTGAACTCAATAAAAATTGCGTCTTGACAAGGCCCTCACTGTCAACTGAAGAGTCCAAGTGAGAACGCCGGGACGAAACGCCAATTTTTATGGACTAAAGACCGTTAAAAGCTATATTAAATCAGAAATACAATAACTGCAACTGCAATTGGGCCCACCCTGTGAACCTTATATGGCTTTTTAAAAAATACATTAAAAAAGATTTTTATCAAAATACATTTTATTTTTTCAGATGCAATTGCAACTATAACTTCAACTGCTTAGTTTTTTTTTTTTGAAAATAAATTAAGAGCTTTTTCTCACAATAAATTTTGTATTCACATTTAATTTCAACTAAGACTGCAACTGCAATTATTGATTGCCTGTTCAACCCTTGGTTTACTTTTTGGAAAAAAGAAATAAATTGACATTTTTCTCATAATTTCTATTTTTTAAATGCAACTGCTAATTCATTTTTGGATAGCCGTGTTTATGATCATTCGGCGAACTTGGTCCTTTAGTTAATCTTAGTTCCTCTTACTGTTATGGAAGAAACTGCAACTAAAACTACCATCCACTTTTATTCAATCTTCATACGCGGTCCCATAATGAATTATTGTACACAATTTCAAGTCATTCTATGCAGTTTTTTAGATGTCCTGTGTGCTCTCGCGTTTCTCACAATAAATAAGATTTTAATAACCTTTTACTTCAAATGCTACTATTGATGGACATGTGCATCCTGCTAACTTTGGTATGCTTTCTGGAAAATACATTTTTCCTAAAATATATTTAATGTCTTTTAACTGAAACTGCACCTATAACTGCAACTGCAATGCAACTGTTCCTTGAATTTTTTTCATATACGAATCCGACAAATAAAAAAACATTATAAACGGTCCAGCCGTTCTGGAGTTATAAGCATTTTATAAACCGCGATTAAAAATTGATTGTTTGTAGCAGTAGGGTGAAATTTGGGGCTAAACATTTTTTGTATGTCAATTCTAAAATAAAAAAAATCTGGATTGAGACACCCTAACCATATATATACTTTAAAACCTATTCTCTTACCAACCAAATTCATAAAAGTCGGTCCAGCCGTTTCGGAGGTATTCGACCACAAACATCGTGACACGAGATTTTTATTTATTAGACGATATGCGTACCTGTACATTTTGGATTTAAAAATTATTGTTTTAATTTGTTTTACGCTTTTCTTTCAGTGGGGCGCATCGAAAAACCACAGAGAAGCCTCTGAATATGATTTACAAGTCAAATGAACTTTATTCTCCTTCTCTTTTTCTCAAAATTATTTATTTCATGTTCATGTATCGTACAATAGAAAAAAAGTCTGACTTTTTTGATGGATCAATGGAGAAATCATTTGACGCAAATGATTTAACTAGCCCTTATAAATCTTAGTTGGTTTCTTCTCCTTCATTTGCGTGTATAATTTATATTGACAGGAATCAGTTATTTTTGTTATTCATAAACCTCACTTCTTTAAAATTCTGAATATTCTACCAAAGCATGCATATTAGTTGGGACAAATTAGAAAATATCATTTAAAAGTGGCCTGAAAAATTAATAGAAAAGTTTTAGAAGACCAATAAAATTAAAAAAAATGTACGCATACGCCCGAGTGAATTAGTTTTAATTTTAGTTTTAAAATTAATTTTGTATATTTGGAATTTACATCAAAATAATTATTGAACTTGATTATTTAATGGATGGTACATTATGTATGTAGGCACATAAAAACCATTCTGAATAATATGTCAAAAATGGAAAGAGATAGAAACAGATTAAAAAGTGCCGTTTTACGTAGGTACATACATATACGAAAATACGAAATATTGTTCTACAATTATTTCATATCAAATCAAGAGAAAAACGCAGTTCGATCAAATTCTTTAAAACAATGTAGGGATACACTTTGAAATAGTGTAATATCTTGCAACTTTGATTTAAAAATTAAATTTTCGCAGCCAAAAAATTCCTTTGCTTTAACGTTGTTTTTGACCTAAGTGGTCAAATTGAAACGCTTCAAATTATAATTATAAGAGAAATCTACGTTACTCTACGCTCTTAGGTTAGCTCACTCTTCAACCCAATTTTGCCTCTGAAATTAATTCATATTAATGTTTAAACAGATAGAACAGATAGAAAAAGAATTTTGGGGTACATCACAAAAAATTTTTATAGTTTGGACTTTGCATTTAATTGTTGCTTGCATTCTAATGAAAATATACACATTTTCCCACCGATCACTTCCCCCCATTGCACCCCTTTTTTTAAATCGATATATTTTAATTCCTATCGGTCTGAGAAAAATCGTGTGTGGACAAAAAATATTCAGCTCACAATTTTAAACATAAGTTGTTATTATATCCGGCTCCCAAGACATAGCTCTAAAAAAGAAAGGGGACATCAACATTTCACAGTGAGAACCGTGAAGAAACTAATGCTTGTAAACTTTGCCGACTACTATCTTTTTAAGCATTATCCAAATAGCATCGCACTTTAAGACAGCAAACAATAAAATCTGGTGCCCGAATATTTCCTGCTCACATACTTTTTCTCTCAGACCCCTAAGAATTGAAATAACTCTATTTAAAAAAAAAGGTGGTTGAAATAGTTAGAGGGCGAATGTGCCAAATTTTGTGTTTATGATTTAGACTTTGAGGAACTAAAATTTAAAGTCAAGGCTTTCACAAGTTCGTGCGATGTCATTATCTATTTTGATTGTAATGTATCCAATTTTGAACCATTCATTGACTGAAACTATTAAAAAATCTTGATTATTTTCTCTAAAATACCATGCATGCCTCCATTCTGCTATAAATGATCTTACTAAAAAATACATACCACATAATTTTAACTTGTTTCTTTTGGCTAATATCTGCTTTGGATGCTGCTTCTTTGCTTCTTTTAACAGAATTTGGGATAGCTATAACTAACCTTTTAAAGATATTATATGACTGCATGGAAATACTTTTGGTTAACAGCTGCATGATTGTGCACTTATAGACCTTATATCACTTCAGCCTTGTCAAGTTATGAAAAGATATTTTTTGTACGTTTTCTACTCAAATCAAAATGCATATACAGTTAGATACATTATTGTCCGCTAACATTACGATCTATTTCCAGCCTCCATTGTATATTATAACCCCAACTTATAGGAGACCTGAACAGCTTGCAGAATTAACCAGACTAGGATATACCCTTAAGCATGTTGCCAACCTGTTGTGGTTGGTAATCGAAGATGCCAACAAAACATCAGACTTAGTCAGCAAGACTCTTATACGCATAGGTGTTCCTTATGAGTATTTAATTGGTAAGTAAATTGAATTTCAAATTTATTTTGCAAAGTGCTATTGTTATTAACAAAAAATTATACTTTTGACACAAACTAAAAGCTCCAATGCCAGAAGAATATAAAAAGAAGAACAAGGCGAAACCTCGTGGAGTATCAAACAGAAATCGAGGCCTGGACTGGCTGAGAGAAAATGCAACCGAGGGAGTTTTTTATTTTGCTGACGATGATAACACATACGATATTTCAATTTTCGAACAGGTGAGAATGAATGAAATTTACAAAAAAGAAATGCATATTCTACCTAATATTGACGTACATACATATACATAAGTACACTCTAGTAGGAAGAGGAACTTTAATACACAATACATATCTTATTATAAGAACTCATGTAATTAGCTAGAAAAGAAAAACATGTCAATAAAAAAAATATAAATGTATTGTTGACCACCATGGGTACAGCTAAAACAAATTATACAAACAAAAATAAAACCATTCACTTATCTGGAATATGAACGAATGAATAATGAATATGGGGTCTTGCACTGCGACCTAAGGATCTATTGTGCCCCCTACTGGAGTTGGATGAGGGTACAAATCTTACAACTCTTTAAGTATTTGGAGTACATTCAGGGATGGTAAATCACTCTCTTCCACCTGGTAACGTCCCAGGTGTTTGTGTCTTTGGTGCACAAGTGCATCACATTTGCCTAGAATGTGGTCCGGTGTTTCCTCATCGATATCGCAGAATCTGTATGTGGCACTGCTTACTAGGCCGAGAATGCTAAGATGTCGTTTTAGTTTGCAGTGTCCGGTGAGGAGACCTATTATTTTTCTTATGCTGTTCCTACTTAAGCTGATACAGTTTAAAAACCGCTATTGGTTGTAGTTCCCAAGTAGTAGTTTAGCCTGTCTCAGTCCTGGTAGATCTTTCCAATTTTTGGATCTAATGGTCTCTTCTTCTTTGATTTTATTTTTAATCACATTTTCACCTATTCCGCTATAGGCTCAGGCCCTGTTAAGGGGGACATTACACCTATTTTTGCTAAGGAATCCGTTTCTCCATTGTCCTGTATACCTACGTGGCCAGGTACCCAATGAAGAGTGACTTTATTGTACTTGCCATTCCCACACCAATTTAGAACTAATGGTGTATGAGCTTAGTGCTTTGAGTGCAGCTTGGCTGTCCCACATAATGGCAATGTGTTGGTTTCTGTATTTTCTTTCGAGATTTCGATCTGCACATTTCCCTATTTCGTGTACTTCCGCTTAGAAAATGCTAGAAGAAATTCCTGCACCAGTCCCTTCGTTCGTTCTCGATCCATCAGTGTACCACTTGATGGTGTTTGCTTTAAGGGAGTAGTTACTCGTTTCCCCACTCTTTCTTGCTACTTAACTCTGTTTGAAAATTTTTCTTGAAGTAAAATTTTTTACTCATGACATCTCTTGGAATGTCAATAAGGTTTGTTACTGAAGACTTCAGAATGCTAGCTCTTTCTCTGAGACCTATATATTTACCAGTCTCAGTTCCCTCTTTGGAAAACCTCATAATGGCTCCCTTTGCAGCACTTTCAATAACCTCGTGTAGAGGAGATAGATGGAGGATAACCTCCATGGCTGATTTTGGGCAAGTACTCATTGCTCCCGTTATACATAATTATGCGAGCCTTTGGACTTTTCCTAGGGCTTTCCTAGTTGTTAAGAGTTCGGTTCGTTTGTGCCATGCAACCGCACCATAGGTAATGATGGGTCTTACCATCATGGTGTACATCCATCTAAGGATGTGTGGCTTGTAACCCCAAGATTTCCCTGCAAGTCTCTTGCATATCATGAGGGCCTTTGTGGCTTTCCCGACAGTTATTTCTGAATGTTTGTTCCAGAGGAGTTTGCTATCTAGTGGTATTCCTAGGTATTTTACCTCCCTCTTCGTTTCGATTACTTCACCAGCTAACCGGATAGGTTTCATGCATGGTAGAAGTATTTTCTTGGTAAATGGTACAAACGAAATTTTTGTAGGATTGATGTTTAGTCCTACTGATATACACCATTTCCTTGTGATTGCTAACCCTCTTTAGATTATATATTATATCGCATAGAGTTCCTTCAAACTTCCCTAGGGTTGTGATTACAATATCATCGGCAAAGCCAATAACGCGTATGCCTTGGGCGGTTAGATTTTCTAACAGTTCATTCACTACAAGACTCCACAGCAAGGTCGATAGAACCCCTCCCTGAGGACAACCTTTTGTGGTGATTATGTCCTGTGTATTCGTTCCTGCTAGTGCCTCTACTGTTCTGGTACCTAACATTTCTTTAATACACCTGGTTATGGTGATGGGAACACCCTTCCTTTGTTAACTGAGGCATGAGAGGTGTTGTCAAAAGCTCCTTCTATATCTAGGAATGCGGCTAATGACGTTTCCTTAGCGTTTAGGGTTTTTTGTAAGGTGTTCGTGAGTTCGAACAGAGCAGTTTGTGTAGATCTTCCTACACTGTAAGCATTGTTGTCGCAGATTGAGAGGCATATTTATTAAAACTTCTGATCTTATGAAGTTTTCTATTATTTTCTCTAAAGTCTTCAGTAAAAAGGATGTTAAGCTTGTTGGCCTGAAAGACTTTGGATGGGTTGTATCCTTTTTCCCGATTTTTGGAATAAAGATTACTTTAGCCCTTCTTCATAGACTTGGTATATACCCAAGAGCAATGCTACTTCGAAGAATGCTAATAAGATAAGGCATAAGATCTTCTTTACCATTTTGCAGAAGGGCTGGGAAAATATTATCTACGCCTGGTGATTTAAAAGGTTGAACGGTACTAATTGCCCAATCTATCCTTTTACTTCAGCAGATAGTTGCAGCTATTTTCCAGTCTTCTCTGTTTGGTCTGAGAGGTATTCTCTCTGTCGAGTTTCCTACTAAAGGTAGGCTACCTGGAAAGTGTGTGTTAAGAAGCAGAGATACCCTCTGCTCTTCGTTTTCAGTGAAACTTCCATCATCATACCGAAGTGCTAATGATGCAATTGTCTTTTCTTTTGCAAGAGCTGTGTGTAGTCTTGCCTCAGCAGGGGTAGAAGAAATACCCTCACAGAAAGATGTGAAACTATTTCTCCTGGCTTTTCTTAACTCTTTGTCTGTAGAGTAATTTTGCCATTCCCTTCTTCTTTTCGCCTCATTGAAGAGTTTTCTTACCCTTGATCTTAGTTTTAAAAGATGTTTGTTCCACCATGGAGCGTCTTTCTGTCTTGTTTTTGGCTTCAGTGGGCAACTGAGTTCAAGTGCCTCCACTATGGCACCACTTAAATCATTAACTGAAACTTCGAATTCTATGTGACTATTTGTCGTACTTACTGAGCCCACATGTTCTCATTTGGACTTTAGGACAGTTTTATACAGGTCCCAGTTTGTTTTGAAAGGGTTCCTTCCAGAGGTGTTCTCTGTTAGAAGGCCTTCTAAGGTAAACTCTATAATTCTATGGTCAGACATTGATGATTCATTGGATACTCTCCAATCCATTATTAGACAGCCTATGTTTGCAGTTCCAAAGGTTATGTCTAAAACTTCTTTTCTTGTTCTAGTAACAAAAGTAGGGGTGTTCCCCACATTAAATATAGCTCACCCCTTTGGTTTATGTCGGTGCTGCCCCATATTGTATGGTGTGCATTTGCATCACAACCAATCAATAATGGTAGTTTGCGCTGGATGCAATAGTCCACAAACCTTTGTACCTCGTTCGGTAGAGTGCCCCAGCACTCTACCGAACGAGGTACTACTGCTCTGTATTTCGCTCCGAAAGTGAAAATTTCCGAAAAAGAATATTTTGTACTCTCTATTTCTAAAGCGGAATGAAATCTACTACTCTCGGAATGGCAATTCCGAAAAAGGAATTTTCGTACCTGGGAACTAATACGGAAAATTTTTTTCTACAACTAATGTGATAACGGAATTGAGAAGGAAAGTCTTAAAATGTAAGTTTTTTTTAAAGAAAATCTTAGTTTTTATAACAATTTAAGCAAATAAATTTAATTACAGGGACAAAAAGTGCATACAAAACACAAACAATTCGAGATGCTGGTGAAGTTCATGTGTGCTCATCCCGATTTGTACAAGACTAAAATAATAAACAATAGTTAAATAGTGAAAAGAATCTTTGGCACCAATAAAACTTTACCTTTTATCACTCATTGCCATACAATTGGATTTGTCCCGTATAATTTTCGTTCAATCCGTTCTTCATAATTTTCTGCGTCCATCCAAAGTGAAAACTGAATCCATTTCCTTTTGATTTGTTAAATTCTTTCTTTCAAAAAAACATAATTTTCTTACCCGCCTTGTTTGTTTTCTTGGCTTATGGCATGAGTAGGAAATGTATTGCCTACTATGTTTTCCTCCGCGTTGAGCTCTGGCTCATAGAAGGAGTTTGGTGCGGCCGACTTCTTCAGACCTATGACGGTGACTTTACCAAATTTGCAGTGAAGTTGGTGGTTCACTTTTATTATGGCCTCTGCCATGATTGGACGTCGATGCTTAAAACCAACAGCTGTCCTTTGCCTTCTGTCTTGCTGTTCAGCAACCTCCATCACGCTTTGACATTGATGTTGTTTTCCTTTGGTTTCACTCAAAGTTTCACTCATTTTGAAATCCAATGGAACAGTCCAAGATGCTGCTACTCAATTCTGTCGAATAGTATCACACAAAAAGCGAAATGTAAAACACGAGTGTATCAACTCCGAACGTCCAAATAATATTTTTTGTAATATTTTTTCTTAATTTGTTAATTAAAATTTACCAAAAAATTTGATTTTGATGCAATTAAATTAAAATGAAAAATTAAAAAAAACTTGAAGTACATTGCAGTTTGTTGTGACGTTTGAGTTTGAATGTACATATAAGTGCTTCTTGAGTGGATTCTGATTTGAAATCAAGAATCGGCCAAAAGTAACTTCGTTCTGAAATGCAGGCCATTGAATTTTAGCTTGTGCTTCCACCCAAGGGATACTTCCTCGATAATCGATTCTTCCAGTGTCGACAGTTCATCGGTACTGAGAGTCCCTTGAGAGAGAGGTTAGTCTCTTGGTAGACCCGCCAATCTGACACTCGTGGGCGCACCAGCATATGAGGGTTTTACTACTCCAGCTACGGTATATTTTCCCTCTGAATCCAAAGTCCTGGGTTTTTTGGCATCTTGCCTCTGGGGAAGAGTAATTTGGTTGCTCTTCCTCTTACCCTCTACCAGGCTTTTGGAAGGTCCATTGTTTGGGACCGATTTCCTCTCATCGACCTTTTACCTGATTTCCTGCGGGGACATCCCTTCAGCAAGGAACTTCAGATACCATCTTGATCCCGCGCCACTTATCCCTTCCTTAGTGGGCCGTCCAGGCCACCTGGCTTTCCCAATTCCGGACGTGGTCTAGTATTGCGGTTTGTTTTTTGTTGGTGGTTTAGAGCTTTCTCATGACAAGGGAGGTATTCTCTCTTTGTCTGTGGCCATCTTCCATTTGGCCAGGAGGTATTCTCCTTTGGCTAATGGTCGACGGTCCTCCTTGAACTGCCCAGTTCTGTAAGTACCCGTGAGGTTTTCTCTTCAGGTAAAAACTGCTTCCTGGTCTCGGATCTTCACCACGGAGGGTTTTCTCCATGTGATCCGCATACTCACTCGCGGTGACATCCCGCGGAGTGTTAAATTTTGTATGGTTTTTGTCGTTTTTTTGTTTATTTTGTTTCTTAATATTTTTCCCACGAGTAGCTAGAGAAGGGTTGTTCCGCCATATCAGAGCTCCGCATGATATGGTAAGGTCATAGTAACTCTTTAATTCGACCTGGTTTCAAAGAGGTACCGTTAGAATACAGCCAGTATACCCCCTGGCAAACCATCCAATAGGTACGGTCCACTTTACACCCTGGATTAGGGGGGGTAGGTTTTAGTCGTAACTCCTCAAAAAATCACTACCGCTTTTGGTGGTCCCAAACTACGGCGGGTCAGATGAATCTTTGAAACTTAAGCCTCCGCACCACGACAAGGTGCCTGCCACGCGAAGGTATCTGGAATAAATTTGAGCTAAAAAAACATTATAATATTATTAATTTTTTTAGTTGGAAAATAGTAAAAACAGGACAAATGAGATCTTAAAAAATATTTTTAAACCACATCTCGGCTAGTGACAAGTAAAACAAATATTTTCAAATATTTTTTTAGGAGTATTTTATTATTAAAATTACAAAAATTTAAGGAATAACATTAAAATAAAATATTATACTAAAAATATTAAATATACTCACAAATGCTGGTACTTAGGTATTATTTAGCGCATTTAAATCAAAAATATTAGGTATTAATATACATTTTTAAAAATTTTAACATTTTAAGTTTACAAAAACTTCTTTAGAAATAAATACTTAATTTTGTATTTAAACTTTTTGTTGTATATATTCGTGTAGTACCTGTCAAGAAGTTCTGTAGAAACCTTATATTCATAGCATATTCGTTCTTAACCATGCTAAACATGCATGTAACAAAACAACCCGTTTAGTGAATTAATCTCGATTTGGTTGTTACCATGTTAACTTCAGAGAAAATGCATTTCGTATTGGCTAAAGAACGTGACAAAGAAAATATTTCAAATACAAATCGGGATAATTTTGGAAAGGCTGGAGTGTCATCTGGTTGCTTTAACTTGCTTACGCCTTTACAAAATTCTTCAGAATCTTGACATAAATTCAAATCAATGTTTTTCAATGCTCTCAACTCGTTGTCAATTTCTTGAAGTTCATCTTATTTTACTAAATGTGGAAAATGTTTAACTACTGAAATAATGGAGTTATTCTCCGAAATATTTTGTGGAGCAAGAATTTCCAAGTCTTTAAGGATAGTGTCTTTAAAATTAGATCTGAGAACAATTTGCTTAGTAGCTTCAATTAAAAAACTCAAGCAATCACATTGAAAACTATGTAAAACGCTCTTTTCAACTTCCACATTTTCCAAAAACAGTCAAAGCGCCATTAAGCTAGGTTTATTTTAAATAAATACAGTCGTGTTCTTGGTTTCTACATAGGTTGTAGGGTAAGTTATACATATTTTTACAAAGCGATTATAAGAAATAATAATATTTTTTTTGAAATTGATTAAAAAACATTATTTTGGACTCGAAAACATTTAAACAATTTTTGGGTCCAAAAAACATGAAAATAATGTTAAAACATTGGGCCCTATTGCGGTTGTCGATCGTCGATCGATAATCGCTAACGACCGATCAACGATCGACAAATTGAGAAATCGGTATTGTGGTTGTCGATTGCGTTCGACAATTATCGAAATTCCGATCGCTCGTTGTCGACCGCATTTTTGGAATCGACGGGGTCTATTCAACAATTACAAAATTATGTAGAGAACAAAATGTGAGTGTTTTTATTTAACAAAATGTTTGTTTATAAATAAAATAGGTAGATATATTTAATTACTTATTCTTAATGCAGGGCGAAACAAGTTTCAACGACAAAACATAAAAGCCGTCAATGCACCCAATAACTCCTGAGAATCCGAATTTTTCAAAGAAGTACATTTTTGTTCGTCGTATTTCACTTTTGTTTATTTTGGACCTACATATTGAGCCAACCCAAAGAACAAATAATTTCCCAAACTTAGTTGATATAATGCTTGGTCACAGAATCGTAACGCAGAACACAATTTAAGGATGTTGGTAATCGATGATTTTCTTATTCCAGATTAAGTTTTCTATCAATTTCAGAAAGTAAATCCATAGAGGCTGGCTTGGATTATCAAGTAAATCCGTACAATTTATTATCTAACTCCAAGGGGTTGAATTAATTTCTTATATTGCGCCGTTTTCTGATGGCCTCTAAAATTCTATTTATAGTATCTTCTTCCGTTCATTTAACAACGGGTCGATGTATCCATTTCGTATTTTGGGTTATATTTTTATAAAAATAACTATTTTATTGCAAACTTCACGAAACGAGATAAATAAAAAACAATCCAGTCTGAAAAAAAAATCAATCTGTCAAACGTCAAAGTATGAATAATTCACAATTTATACTTTTTCATTCACAATAACTCAAATACTAGTCGATCAAGTTACGCAATACCGATTGAGAAATCAGTCGTTGGTGATGATCGTTGAAAGTGCGATCGCTGATCGACAACCGCAATAGGTCCCATTGTTTCTGGCAGCCCTGATTGTCAAAATATAAAAAAAAATATGGAAACATCAGAAACATACATACACATATGAATACAAATTAGTACAGACCTTTCACATAACAACGAATATACCTCAGAACAATAATTTGACATGAGTATTGAGCACACATAATTATTTGAGATCAAATCGAAAATACAGTTCCTTTGGTTACAGTTTTTAAACGGTAAATGCTACCGAAAAATTGTTCAAATAAATTTTATAGATCATGAAATTTTCTGTAAAGCTAAGAAAAAATATTCTTAAACGGTACTTTTTATCGAAATGCAATAGGTAATATTTACATTATGGATTGTGGGTTGGCAAGCATATGAATATTTTTTTAATTATAATGGTGATTTTTTAAAAGCTATTATAGCCCGAGAACCCACAGCTATTTTTGGAATGATTGAAAGCAACTCTTTACTGCTATTTTGAGATAGATCTATACTTTTTGTATGCAAATGTGAAAGTCTTGCACGATGCTGCATTGAAAATGCATTTTTCCTCGAAGCCACAATAAAAAGTGTTAAAAGGATAAATATTTTATTCCGGTTCTTGGAAGCATAAATGTAGGCTTCATGAAGTTTTTGGGCTATTTTTTTTTATTTCTTTGTCGCGCAGTAAATAATGTCCGAGGGGATGGTCTTATTTAATCAATGCTATTAGGCGTGTACCATCAACTGAGCGCTCCGAGCGCTCAAGGATTTTTTAGGTGAGACAAAAAATATCAACTGAGCACTGAGATTTTTTGCGGAGATTTCTGATCCAAAAATTTCTTGGATTCATTACTCAATTTTTTTTTCTCAGACGAAACAGCTGTTTTTTTGACAACAAAGTTATAATCTTTTGAAGGTGTGCAAATAAGAAAGTGGTAAATAAATACAAAATAAAGACGAAATGTTGGTGATAACTCAAACTAATTGAATTAGCTATAATAATTTTCATCAATTTCAATAATTTTTTTGCTTTAACAATTAAATGTTTAAAGAAAAGTTAAAATTTTATTTCTAAACTTGTATGAGAAAAATAACACGTGTTTTTTTTTGAAAGAGAGCGCAGAATGTTGTTCCACCAAATGATTCTGCCTCCGTTAATCTGACATTGAGCGCTCATTTAGCACTCAGTTTGTGGTACACGCCTATTGTTTCTCTTATGCCACGTCCGGAAGCGTCCAGAAGCGTCCGGAAGTCTTCTGAAACCATTCCATTGGCACAAAAAGTACGCTTCTGACGATTCTGAGAAGAGAAATTCGATTCTTGATTTCAAATCAGTATTCACTCAAGAAGCACTAATACATTCAAACGTCACAACAAACTGCATGGTACTTCATGTTTTTTTTTATCTTTCCATTTTAATTTAATTTGCATTAATATCATTAAAATAATTTTACCACTTTCTGTATACCTAGAATTTATAATTTTTTTTTTTTTCTAAAAAGTACGATCGGGAAATTCAGATGAAGAAAAATTTGTTCCTGTTGCTATTGAATTTATTCTTCTGATATAGCTTAGCTGGAAATTTAAAAAAAAAATGTATCTGTGGTGTTTGGTATATATATAACTCCATACAAAACAATCCGTTTTGACGCCCAATTTAAATCGAGCTAGAGCCTAAACGAGTTGACCAATTTTCTTCAATTTTGGTGCAAATATGCATTGAATTGAAAACAAATGATTCCTTTATTTTTAAATGAGATTTTCCAACATTTTAGAACAAATTTAAATACCTTTACCTTAATAATACGTTTATGGAGTTATAATAGCACCACAGAACAGATATATTCTTATAGACTTAGGTATACAGGAACACACAATCTATGTAGAAACATAACCTGAAGTACTTTTGTATAAACCAGAAAGTACCGTTTTGGATTAAGCCAACCAGAGTGATAATCAAACGACCTATCTTCCCTTTTTTTTGTTTTGCAGTGGATTTTAATAATTTGATATCTTAAAAATGTATTTTCATTTTAATTAAAAGTTTTCTGGTTTTTAGTCTTGCGTGTGGAAATTTTACAATTAATTTGAATCTAACATTTTGATTAAAGAGACTTGAAACTTTAAACAATCACTTAGTAAGTCGTCTTATCTGGGAAATATTCATAGTTTCTGATAAACTCTGTGTTAATAGACCACAACTTAGGACAAAACTGGCTTAATGATTAGGTACAGTCCGTTTCTATAAACAAAGTCGTTTTATATTATTATTATTATTATTAAATGTATTGACTAGATAAACTACAAAACATATAATCGACGTACGAAAATCGAATGGAAAATAGACATAATAAATAGACAGATAGGTATAATAGAAAGCGGTGAATTAGCAAACATGAAACTTCAAACAAAAGTTATGAGCTTCATATTATGTTTAAGTCTTAAGTCTCTAGCTCATCGGTAAGTTAGCTTAAAATTGCTTACGAAATTTGTACCCAACAGACATAGAAGATAGCGAGTTAAAAAAAATGTAATATAATCAATCATACTTCCGAGTATCTAGTATTTTCATTATTTTGAAATAATCCTAAAACACGAGTATTTGTCCAATAGAATTTTATTACTGACCAACTGTGTCTGTTATTTGTTTACGGAGATGGTTTAAGATAATTATATTGTTATCAGGTAAACATTAAATAAATTATCAATGGAACTATAGCCATTTTTTAAACAAGAGAATATTATATGTATATAACAGAAGCTAGAAATAAATATTCGTTTAACTTATGTTAAAAACTTGTTTCCGTTTTCAAGGAAGCCCTTTATATACAACTACAATACAGTACAATGTATCTTATATAGGTACATGTAGGTTAAAGGTATCTCATAACAATCTTAAAATATTTATTGCAATTGTTGTTTATATTTTAAATTGTTTGTTTTTATTTGTTTTTGTACATATACAGATGCGTTACACTAAAAAAGTGTCTATGTGGCCGGTTGGGTTGGTGACAAAATTAGGCATCAGTAGTCCAATCATACGCAATGGTAAAATAGATGGATTTTACGATGGATGGATAGGGGGACGAAAATATCCTGTCGATATGGCCGGATTTGCTGTTAATGTCAAATTTCTACTTGAAAGGCCCAAAGCAAAAATGCCGTTTAAACCAGGATACGAAGAGGATGGTTTTTTGAAGAGCTTAGCGCCTCTTAATAATACTGAAATAGAGCTCTTAGCATCTGAATGTACTGAGGTATTTATAATTCTTGTATTTTTTTTAAAATCAATATTAATGTGTATATTTTTCTAATTAAAGATCTTAACATGGCATACACAAACCAAAAAGAATCCACCGGCGCAGATCTTAAATATGACAAAGTATCATCATACAAATCTAGTTAGACTAGATGTAAGTTTAATTCGCACATAAAACTTCGAAAAATAAAAAATAATCAAAGCACCGTTAAAGCTGTTTATGAAAGTGTAAAAAATATCGCCTTTAACATTCTTTTCCAAATTTTTTTTTAAAAACTTATTTTCCAAAGTAAAGTACATTATATTATTTGAGTTTCTGATAAAAATGCGACTAGAAATTTTATATCCATTGATGAAAATAATTTTAAAGTTATCCATCAGTATTACAACAATAATATTCAATTTAATTCGATTATATTTAACTATTAGTTACTTGATTGAAAAGAACATACTCGTACTGCCTCTGCGAGAGTAATTTTTTAACTAAAAACTTTATATAAAATTTACACTTACTTTTGAAACAAAAAAAAAATATAAGAAAAATTCCTATTCAGCAAACGGAATACCGAAACAAAAAACAATCTTTAAAATTACTTTTGGTACTTAACATAATTCTGTATATTACTGTAAAATTAATTAGCACTAGTGTTTATAATTATTTTTATTACCATTGTAAATTAGATAGGAATTATAAATTTTAAATTTTTAAAGCACTAATTACAAATTAATTCTACTAAAATAAAATATAAAAAATTAATTTTACAATATTTTGCTAAGTAAAATAAAATAAATACAAAATTAAAATAATTTAAAACAGTTATTATTTATTTTCTGACACGTGTTATTGGTTAGGCAGGTACTTACTGCCTCATTTATTTCAGTTCCATTTTATCTAAGAACTACTATGGAATACTTCTGAGGGTCATTTTGAAATTTGAATGTATAAAACGACCATAGTTTACTTAACATTTTCTAAAGTTATTGGGACATATTCATAGTCGCAGATAGACCCAGGTTTAACTAAACTACAGTTTAAGACAATTTTGGCTCAATGAATAAATACAGAACGATTTTAATTACTAATTGTTGGTTTTATATTTTTAAAAGATAATTAACTTGGTAAACTACACAAATAGCTTCAAATATTTTGAAATGATAACCTTAAAAAAATAGAATCAACGTCCGAAAATTCAACCAAAGCTATGTTTAACATACCCAGGGCTCAACTACCAAAAGAGTTTTTAAAAACAATAAATCTACTATCAATAAAAACATCTTGTTCTATTTTTGTTGCGTCCAAAAGTACCCCATCAATTTTCTGATTCTGTCCTACCGATGCCGATGGAGCACAGACAACTTTTTCGCTCAAGACAACTTTTTTTAAGATGATCATAATTTTTCAAACATGACGCTAGTTCGCAAATAAAATGCAAATCCAAAAAGTTAAACCAATATTTTAAAGAAAAATACCATATATTATGTATGTAAGTATACATATAATAGTACTATAGCATTTAATTCTTTTTAAAGTTGTTTTAATGTGCTATAAGTTGAAGTTCATAATATTTATAAATATAGTGTTTTTAATGTCTAGTGCAGATAGATATTCACTCATTGCTTGTGATTCAAAATATGATTATTAATCATAAACGATTTCCTATAACTTAAGGTAGTATTTATGTATTTTCAACATTTAATTGCTGAACAAGTAGCGCACGACCGAAGTTTGACAATGAAAGGTAATGTAAGCATCCTCCCATTTTGTATGAATCAAGTGATGCAGTGGCGTGTTCGTCGACTCCTCTTTTCTTTCAGCTGGACTAGGACCAGACAAACTTGAAGTGCTTTCCAGTTGCTGATTATCCATAGTTGCAGGAAACTCATTTAATCCCCTGTTATCAATTGTCATTGAAACTTGACTCCCCGAACAACTGTAGTACAGCAAATCAAATCGACTTTCAGCATGGTAGTTTCTCAAAAGATCTTGATTATTGTTGAAAACAACTCCAAAATGTCCAATACAACTGGTTATCCATATTGGAAGGTGGGGAGTTTTTAAACGCGAACCCGGTTGAAGAGCTGATGTCTTTCAGAAGATCATTAAAAAAACTTCTATTAGAAAAATCATAAATATGTATACGACTAGGTACCTGCTTTCTTTCGTTTTCCCAAATAAGTAGTCCAATTGAGCAACGATTTAAAGTGCCATACTGTGGAGCTGCCTTTAAAAGCATAAATCTGTTATGTTTTGTTTTTTAAAATTTATTTTAAACCTATAATACATAGTTCATTTCATCTCCCGCATGAACAACACCATTATGGATGTATGGAGTTGCCCTTCCAGTCAATAGTAGTGTCACGATATTTAATGATCCCTCTTCTTTGTTCCCAACTAAAGAAACCGTTCCTGATCCTTTGATATCCAGGTCTGAACGAGTTCTTTAAGTTTCAAATAACAATTTTACAGTTTCTAGACAAAGATCAAATATTTCGTATGTACTACTTACTTTCCTATAGACCTCGTCAAAACTGCACTGTAGAGAAACAGCATGGCTCCAGGGCTATCTTCGGCAGTAAACTATAGAATATTATTTGTTTAACAAACTGAACGCCGTGGTTTAAACAAACTTACAAAATTTATATAACGTTTAAGGAACGTTTCTAAAGCGCCTTTGGACTCAAGCTGGAACAAACAGAGCTAAACACAAAAAATAACTATATTAAAATCTTTAAATAAAAATGTTTCTTACTTTTTCAGTAATTGTGTCCTGAAAGTAGGTGATACTGTGTGCAATGAAGGACTCTTCACCAGGTAGCGCTACAGTAAATTTGCCCTTTTCGGATATTTGAGTTAAAATTTCAACCATTGATGCTATCAAGGCATCAATCTGTTGTTCTTCGCTAGGACGTAGTAAGCTTTAAAAAAGTGTTCAAGCATACGTAACATTTTTATAGTTTAATAAATTTAAACTAACTCTGCTGCTGAAGGCACTCCGGAACTGCGTGATAATGAGCGCTTGAAAATTAGATTTTTTAAAATAAACCCCTGAACGACAGACAACAATCCTCGAGTTGCGTTGCGTGGTGACACCAATCCATATGCTTGCTCTTCTTTTGGTGGTGCAAAATTCAATGCAGTCGTAGTCCATTCACATCTAACCGGTACTGCTGCTGTTCCAAAAATAAACTGCCTTAGATCCTGTTCAAAATTAATACTTAAGTTTGAAAAATATTTGTAGGAACTTTAAATTTTACTAACAATTGCCAGTTCTGGAGTTATTGGATTTCCACCTTGAGCCCGAAACTGTATATCCATTGTGAGTAACTTTGACAGCAGTCAACTGATAAGGTCCGCTTTCTATTCTCGTCTGAATAGCAGTCAAAAAACTGATTCGTAAATCCCTTATGAAAATATTTTTCTTTGGCACTTAAAGGAATTCGTGATTCCATTTTCACACGACGCACCTTTATTATAAGACACCCGTAACATGCATCCTATGTCGGATTCATTGTTCAAACGTTTTATATATGAAATTCAATAAACCGATAACTTGTCTATCCAAAGTTATGTATTTAGGTTTTATGATAGTAGTTTGGGGGGATTTAACTATTTGAAAAGCAGTTAAAAGCGTGAATTGAATTTCGTGCTAACAACTCTTGCTGTAAGCAAAAAAAAGAACGAAATTAATTTCGAGCAGTAAGAGAGTGGTGTTTGAGTTTTTTTTTATGAAATAATAGACTCGTCACCTATAGTACCAACTAAGTTAATTCTTTAGAGTGGGAGGATTCAAGGCTGTAGCTTTAATAAAGTCACGTGAATTATGTTCATAAAAACTAAAAAAGCAAACGCTAAATGTTTATTTTCACATAAATACCCAAATTATGCAGTCGTTCTTCCTGAAAAATATGTTGGTCTATTTTCAGGGATTTATTAAGTGCTTTAAGTACCACTTCGAAATATTATTATTTAAAGGACGATTTCATTGCTTTGCTACTACCAGGGCCGGTCCAACCATATGTGAAGATGTGCAAATGCACAGGGCGCAAAATTCTGGGGGCGCATTACCAGGAGCAAGAAAATGTAATCTGATCTTGCGCAAACAAATATGTGCTGCCATTTGCATTTTAACCACAAACATTCTTCAAATAATCCCAAAATAACATCCATCAGAACCGTGCTAAGTTATTTCTTGCACACTAACTAACATCACTTTCATTGTTGCATTCAAGGAAAATTTAACTCAAGATATCGTAGAATTAAAAGTCCCACTAGACCCATGCAAGTTCAACCCTACCTACCTAATTTCTAAATATTTCACCCTGTTCGTACAAAAGAAAAGAAAAAATCTCATGCACACTGAGTCCCAAAATTAACATAGAGAATATGACAACGAAAAATACTTATTCATACTGAATCATGTGGGCTAGAACGTGGAGGTTTTGTACCTCTGTATGTGACTTCTCATCTACGAAAAAAAATGTCTCCGAAAGAGAGAACAGGTAGGTTGGTGTGTGCTACCTACTACTACAATAGCATAGATCTATTGTGGATTTCCTTTCGACAAAAAAATCAAATCTGTGAAGGTGAAATTTTATTTGTTTAGAAGAAAAGATCAAATTTTCTAAACAAATCAAATCGTTTATTGTGGATTTCCTTTCAACAAAAAAATTAAATCCGTGAAGGGGAAATTTGATTTGTTTAGAAGAAAAGATCAAATTTTCTAAACAAATCGAATCTTTAATGCGGATTTCCTGTCAACAAGAAAATCAAATCTGTGAAGGGGAAATTTGATTTGTTTAGAAGAAAAGATCAAATTTTCTAAACAAATCAAATCTTTTATGTCGAATTCTTCTGAACAAATCGATTTTTTTCTAAACAAAATCGATTTTAATGCTGTCAAACAAATCTTGCGTTTTTAGCTAGATTTCACATCCAATCGCACACACACTATCAAGATTTGACATTTCTCATGCATCAAGATGGAATTAAATGTTCTCATTACAATTTTGTGACGAAGTTAAAAAAGAAAACAAATGTTTAAGTGTTCTTAGTTGTTTAATATTTCAGTGAATGATGAAAAAAATTAAAGATAATTGTGCGTATCTTCAAGAAACAAAAAATCTTATTAAAATAACATACAATTCGCGAGGAAAACACGTTGGAAAATTATTTTTCTTCGTCCCCTAGTGAAATATTCAAAATAGATCCTCGCTCGACCCTCGACCAAGAAATTTTTTTTAATGAAATTGACTTCAAATGGTTGTAAGGAATTCCACATTACAGCACAAAAAAAGATTTGATCTCCAATAGTTGAAAAGAAATCGACATATGACAATAGTCAATGGATGTGCAAGTTGTCGTTTTCGGTTGGAGGTTCGGAGTTACTCCTTTTTGACTCCGCTAACTCAAAAATAATTCGATTAGCTGTTCCGAGTTAAGTTTTCGGAGTATTTTTCTGTTCCAGAATTAATAAATAAAGGAGTAGACCCGGAACACACAATATACCCTTGTCATCGGATTATTTGTCAAATTTGTCAAATATCAGACAGTTTACTCTCACACATATAAATATTTCATAAATTAGTCTCGGAACAACAGAAAATCATTCGAATGGAATCAAAAAGGAGTAGTACTGTTCCCAAATCTAATCGAAAACGACATGAGTATCGAAACTTACATAAGAAAATATTTAAAAAAAAACTTTTGGGTCAGAGAGTGCAGGTTTTCTTATTGCACACTGTAACTGTGTAAGGGTTAAGTGCCTGCTTACACTGGAGATGGAAAATTTAATAGAATGGAAAAGGTTAAGTTGGTTAAGATTAAATAAATAGCTATCAGTTTTTAATAGAAGTGATGTATTTTGTGAAAGTGTTTATGATAAAAAAAGCCTTCGGGCAGAATTTAGAAAAAGGCGAAGGCTTGTTGAGGCCGAAAATAAAGAACAGAGCTAAAATTTCGCAAAATTTTTAAAACGCAGATGGGGAAAATGTAAGTGTTATAATAAATATTTACGCTCATCCCTGACTGTAGGTATAACGCTGCAATGCGATTTTACAAAAAAAAAACTTTTTGTTACAAAAAAAAATTAACTTTTTTACAAATTTTTTTTTAACTTTTTACAAAAAAAAAAAACTTAAAAAAAAAATACTTTTTTACAAAAAATAAAAATAACTTTTTTAACAAAAAAAAATTACTTTTTTACAAACAAAAATTAACTTTTTTACAAAATAAAATTAACTTTTTTACAAAATAAAATAACTTGTTTACAAAAAAAAATTACTTTTTTACAAAAAAAAAAATAACTTTTTACAAGAAAATTAACTTTTTTACAAAAAAAAATTAACTTTTTTACTTTTATTTTCTAAATTAAATTAACTGAAGTGCCTATTTATTTTTTATATGTATATACAGGGTGTCCCGTAAAGGATGGTCCAAACTGAAACTGGTGAATGGCCAGGTCATAACCTATAAGAATTTGGTAGCTTGTTCATACCGAATCATAACGGTTTTCGAGTAAAGGCTATTTTTCGAAATTTAAAAAAAACTTTACTTTGAACCAGTTTTTTGGTCACCCTGTCCATAATTGACTTTTGTTTTTTTACAACTTTTACACTTAAACTTTGGCTAATAGTTTGACTTATTTTATTGAATAAAAAAATGTTCATTTACATCACCATTTGCCTACAAACTAAATGATAAACTTGAACTTTGTCCAAACTTAATTTTTAACCTCAACCGTCTTAAGAGCTCCATGAATAAAATTCGTATGACACAATAAAGGTTTTATCTTCCAAAAATATCCCGTTTTTCTTTATTTTTTAAAAAGGTATACAACTTGCTAAAGCGGTGCCCAGATAGAAAGTTACAACCGTTTGAATCCAATAAAACAATAAAAAAATAAAACAAAAATAAAACATTTTTGTTTAAGTATATCGATAAAATTAAAATATCTTTTCAAATATAAATCAGACAAAGCTGAATTTTGGTGGAGAGCTTCATTTTGATGACTTACCCATTTTTTTAAATAAAAACCTTAAATTTGGCAAGGACTTTCGATTTTGTAGGGTGAAAGGAGAAAAGTCCAGTATTTTTGAAAATTTCTCGAAAATCATCAGGTTTTTTTAGAACTGATAGATAGATGGATTTTATTCAATTAATACAAAGTTGTTAGTACATTTTTGTTTTGGTTTCAAGAATAAATATTATTACATGACAAAAAATTTCGTCTGCCGCGGTGACAATTTCTTGTTCGTTTTCTTTTTAAATTAAATTATTAAACTTTTAGTTATTTCAAATAATGCTGGCTAATTTGAATACAATATTATTAACTTTTAATACAATCAAGCAGATCAAATTTTATGTTAATCATTACATTATTGACTTTTAGTTTAGTCGAACTGTTTTTAGAAAAACGGTAGCTATTAAAATTCCGCACAATAAAGATCAACCACTTTTTTCGCCGGAGCAAGAGATTTTGAAAAAACAGGGACAAACTGTGGCCTTACTTTAATATGATATTTTCCACACTGTTGCATTTACGCTCATTTGTCTCAAAATCCATTAGTCTAACAAAAAAATTATGATTATCTATTCTTTGGAGAATATTATAAGCTACAATTTTTCCTAAGATATTTCTTAAAAAAACCTGATGGTTTTCGAGAAATCTTAAAAACTACAGGACTTTTATTACATTTGATACATAATTATATATGTATGTAAGCATATTTGTTTGTTACTGAGGATTAGGCCTACCGGGGATACCCTTATAAAAAATGCATTGAAAGTCTACCTCCTGGGTAATTTAGAAAAGGCTTATGCATGTGTATCAGTGTATGTGTGAAAATATAAAAAAAGAGCGCTTTCTACAAATATTGCACAGGGCGCAAGTTTGGCTGGGGCCGGCCCTGGCATCATTGAATAAATATATATAGAAGGTGATACTCCACAACTCAAAGCATACTTACCATACCTTTCTCGTAGTAAATGGGAAAAAACAAATAGGTAGTTCTCAAAAGGACATTTAATTATTTAATTGTTCCTTTTTGTAAGATAACAATTGCGATATTACTTTAATATTTAGAATTGTTTTGAAATTTGTTTACAATCAGCTTGAGAAAGGAAATTTTAGTTTTATTTAGGAGCTCAGCGGAAAAGGTTGTACTTCTTGTTTCTTTTCGTTGTCATGACGATTTTATCCAATATTAGTTTAGTTTTTTAGTTTAATAGTATAGGAATGAGAAAAAAAAGATATACGTATTTGCTTTCAGATTCAGATTATTTCACCTACATTTGTGTATACATATATGTAGTGGTACCTATTTTTGCTAGTAGTATTAATTTATTTGGTATAGTTTGTTAGGTTTTTATCGGGTATTTTTCATTATGAACAAAGTTTGTTTTTGATATCGTTAAGGCAGTTAGGGAAGGGAGTAGGGACTAGAGAGTTCATTTTTGAGAGATGATGGCCTTTGGTAAGGCCTAATAAATAACCTATGTTTTCGACCTCGAGCGGCGACCGCTTCAGGTTCCAAAATCAGAAAAACCGCGCTTTTTTTAGTTAGTGGTGATTTTAGTCCTAAATAACTAATTTTAAATAAAAGCATTGTTCTACGATTTCAAAGTAACTTTATTTGCTTCAACTTGAAACTAAAGTCAACTCTGTAGACCCTATGGTTTCCAAAATACAACAATTCAAAATCTAGCGATACAAAATTTAATATAGGTAACAAGTAAAGTAATCAAACAGTATAATGGAAATTAAAGAATAGTTGACATAAACGCATCAAATCACTGAAGCGATAAGGTTGGGCGAAAAGAATAGAACAATTATACCAGGAGGGGGGTCTAGATGGGAGGGGCAATTTTCTAAAAAAAAAATGACAATAAGTGGTAACAACACTATTGAAAAACAATCGATAGTTTTTGAAAAATTTATTTTTTAAACTCAAAACTTTTAAAAAGAATATTCTACTATCTTATAAGAAGAAAAATCCTTGGAACAAATTTCTTTTTCAAAGTTTTGAGTTTGGAAATTAATTTTTCAAAAACTATCGATTAAATCAACTTTATATAAAAAGAAAATTCAAGAATGGATGATTGGGTTTCAGATAAGCTATAGAAGAATATTGTAAGTGTTACCATTGTTTTTCAATAGTGTTGTTTTTATCTTTAGTCATTTTTTTTGATAATTGCCTTTCCCATCTTAACGGGGGTATAAAGACCCCCCTTCCTGTATGATTGCCCTATTATTTTGGCTCAAACTACAAGCCCCAGTGCTTTGATGAATTTATGTCAACCATTCTTTATTTTCCATTATACTTGTTATATTAAATTTTGTATCGCTAGATTTTGAATTGTTTTATTTTGGAAACCATTGGGTCTACAGAGTTGACTTTGGTCTCAAGTTGAAGCACATAAAGTTTCTTTGATATCGTAGAACATTGTTTTTATTTAAAATTACTTCTTTAGGACTAAAATCGCCAATAACTAAAAAAATCACAAAAAAATCGCGTTTTTTTTATTTTTGACTATGAAGCGGTCGCCGCTTAAGGTCTAATACTTAGGTTATTTATTAGGCCAATATCCTGTACAACTCAGCAAAAATCAGAAACACCAGATTTGACGCATACGTGAATGTCAATGAACAATTTGCGTTTTTTTTTTATTTATTTTATTTTTTAGTCAATACGCAATTAATATTTACTGGTTTTATCATTCGCATTTAAAAAATAAATATATTAAGGGCCCTCCCAAACCAACGCGGAACGTTTGCTATGCAGGGCCAATCATTCACAATGATACAAAAAATGACAAATAAATATAATGCTAAACAACAACAAATATTGCCGTCGGCGAATGTTCCGCGCCACTTTTCGCCCGAAATTTGAAGGCATGTAATTTAATGTAAGCCAAAAGATTGCTAAAAAATTGAATGCCAAATAAAAAAGAACAAACTGCAGAGTAAAAAAATGCATAACAACAAAATGCCAAATAAAAATTGCAAAACAACAGCATGCATTCAAAAAGCCAATTAAATAAAAAAGAGAATAACAATTGCACAGTGAGCAATTCGAAATTAAGATTTGTCATATCATTAAACCGGCGAAACGTAGTTTTCAAAATGTTAAATACGAAATAAAAAAAATGCGAATCGAAAAACGGCCCAATGACCTTCCACGAATCGTTAATTTGCTTAACAATTCTGGTGATACATACATATATCTTCCCCTTATTTTAATATTTTCTCTGGGCAACTATTTCAGAATATGTTCTTCACAGTACCTACGTGTTTTGGTAATAATTCCAGCTAAACAAGTTGGCAACGCTGGGTGAGTTTTACTCATGTAATCTCTTATCTAAGAGAGTCTGCAAAATCATGTGCAGGCTCGATCGAAAAGACTTTCATTTTCAATCTTTCACTTGGATCTTAACCTCAGCAGTAACCACACTTTTGGCCACAAGACAGCGATAAGTATCATTTATAATATTTGTACATATTAAAATAATTAGTTATTATAAATCTACTTGGCTTAATTTCCTTTCGTTTTTGGTTCTTTGGCGAATAAAATAATTTGTGGGGTTCGATCCAATTCAGCTTGTATTTAATGGTTAATTTTATAATTATTTTTTATAAATCATAGGTTTCTAACTTAATATTAAGTTTTTAATTAATCATAGAAATTATGACTGCTTTACATAGATATTGTATTGACCTCAAACTAGAAGATCTTTTAAGGTAGATATATTTTTACTGTTTTATATGCATTTTTTAAAATGAATTTTTGGCTTAATTCCCCACTGGTAAAAAAAAATTAACACCTATAGCCTGTTCCTGCATTTTAAGACCTTACATTTAAAGATCAGATCATTAGAACTCAAGTTACATTCACCTAAGCAATACAGCTTTCGTTTCATGTACATAAATCAATAACAAGGACTAACCCCTGATCTGAGTTTAACTACAAATTGAATTCTACACAAATTCAATAAAAAATCAGATTTTCAAACAAAATTAAACAACACAAAATTCGTTTACATTCATATACACATCCTTATATGTATAAAATAAATTTGAGTTTCAAAAAAAAAAAAACTAATACCAAGAATCGTTTCCATAGTAATTTTTAAAAACAATTAAAATTCCCTCTCTCATAATAATGGGTGATTTTTTAGCTGGTTTGTTTTGGCAACACTGGTTTTGACAGCTGACGTGTGTTTAGTACCTTGTGTCACTGTCAAACAGCTTCAGTTTGGTTTGCAATTTAACCATGGATCGTCTTACAAATGAACAACGCTTGCAAATTATTGAATTTTACTATCAAAATTCGTGCTCGGTTCGAAATGTTCATCGCGCGCTGCTTCCATTTTATGGTCGGCATTCTCGACCTTCTGAGCAGTCTATTCGGAAGATTGTGACCAAATTTCGCACCAAATTTACTTTGTTGGACATTAAACCACCAACACGTTTAAGTACTGTGCGTAGTGAAGAAAATATTGCGGCCGTATCAGCTAGTGTGACAGAAGACCGCGAAATGTCGATTCGGCGCCGTTCCCAGCAGTTAGGCCTTTGTTACAGCACTACGTGGAAAATTTTGCGGAAGGATTTGGGCGTAAAGCCTTTTAAGATACAGCTGGTGCAAGAACTAAAGCCAGCCGACCTACCACAACGCCGAATTTTTGGTGAATGGGCTCTTGGAAAGCTGGCCGAGGATCCGCTTTTTTATCGAAAAATTGTGTTCAGCGATGAGGCTCATTTTTGGTTGAATGGGTACGTAAATAAGCAAAATTGCCGCATTTGGAGTGAAGATCAGCCAGAGTTACCAATGCATCCCGAAAAAGCCACTGTTTGGTGCGGTTTATGGGCCGGTGGCATTATTGGGCCATATTTCTTCAAAGATGATGCGAATCGCAGCGTTACTGTCAATGGTGAACGCTACCGAGCGATGATAACAAACTTTTTTTTGCCCGAAATGGAAGTTCTTGAGTTGCATGATATGTGGTTTCAACAAGACGGTGCCACATGCCACACAGCACGCGAAACAATGGCGCAATTGCGAGGCGAGTTTGGTGAACAGTTAATTTCACGTTTCGGGCCGGTCAATTGGCCGCCTAGATCGTGCGATTTGACACCATTAGACTATTTTTTGTGGGGGTATGTCAAGGCTAATGTCTATAGGGACAAGCCCGCTTCGATTGACGCACTGGAAGCCAACATCCATGCATTCATTCGTGAGATACCGGCCGATATGTGTGAAAGAGTATGCCAAAATTGGACTCAGCGGATGGGCTACCTGAGACGCAGCCGCGGTCAACATTTGCATGAAATTATCTTTAAACATTAAATTGCAAGGTTCAAACTATCGATTCAAATAAATATTTCATTCATTTTTTCGAATTTTTTGTGTGTTTTTTTTTTTTTTAAAGTTCTAAACCTCTTAAAAAATCACCTATTATAAGGGACATTTATTTAAGCGACACTAGCGCCAAGCTAGCAGCCAATGGTCATTCTTCCGAGTGTCACCTTCTATATATATTTATTCAATGATTTACATTTTACCTTATGACGCGTTTAAAATAACGGTGGCTTGGAACTCAAAACTCAAAAAGTAAATTGTTTTTAATATTTTAAATAATCCAAAATTAAAAAAAAAAATGGCTATAACTTGGCTCTTAGACATTGCCTTTAAAATACCACTCTTTTTCATTCAAAGTTTAATTGCAACAAATGTACATCTTTAGGCAATCCTAAGGCCTGCTAAAAGGCATAATCACGTTTACCACTTAAGCGTGCTCCTTAGTCTATCGCTTACCTTCGTTTTGGAACTTAAGAAGTTGGTAATTCAATTAATTAATTTGTCTTATTAACCATTTTTTTTTAAATGTTGTTTTTACCTATATCATAAATTAAAACTATTTTTATTATTTTGACATTATAGTTTAATTAATTAATCTTGTCTACCATATTATCCGCTGAATATTGCTATATTCCGCCCAGTAAATTTCTTTTTTGAAAAAAATAATCAGCATTAAAAAATTAATAATTAAATTCCATATTAGTTCGAAAACGATATCTCTTCGCCTCCAGATTTTTAAATTTAATCTTAAAATCATATATGGTATGAGGAAATAACGAACCTCTAGAAGTTTCTGGCCACATAGAGCAGTGAAACATGAGAGCCAGAACATAAGTTGGAAGCCACTTGACAAGTGTGCTACAGATGATTGAATTATTTTCAACGCTAGCACATAAATTGGAATAACGGCAAATTTAAACCATTCATATTTGCCGTAAAACCGATTCCAAATGTAAAATGTATAATGTCGATTATCGGCCAGCAGGTAAGGGTGAACCAGTGTATTACATGCAACAACTATAGCAAATAAAATTAAGCTAACAGCATAGAATTTACTCGATTTTGTAATGGCAACCAGAGATTCCCTTGACTTTTCAAATAACATTGGCCCTCCAAAGATTAGTGTAAAAACTCCAAAATAAAAGAGCTAGAAGAAAAAAAAACTAGGTACTGATGAGGACAAATAATATTATTTTTGTAGCTCAACCTGTGGAATATGCAGAGTAGCTTCATGTGCACTTTTATCCCCAACAACTATGGAACCGTTGGCAACCACAAATGCTATAAAAACGACAACGACAACGATGTATCCATAGAAGAGCTTCAGAGTATTAACAATGCTTTGCAGTACTACCCCCCAAGAACTAGCGATATTCCATACGGTCTAGAATGGAATTTTATTAGAAGTAAAAAAAAACAGCATTGTATTCGCACCTTGCCTTTGCGTTGCAAAAAGAAATGGCAGATTTTCTTTTGATTCCCTTGCGGTAGGAATACATCTCGATGAGCTCATCCAGAAAGCAAATGCCCAGGAGCAACACTACCCACACTATGTTTGTCTGTCGAACAAGAACACTCAAAGCTCCTAAAAATCATTGTTTGAAATGTTTTTCTTCAAAAAAAATTCTAGAAGGTATACCAAAAATTGCAGCTAGGCCATGAGACTGATTGCTCCAAAAATAGTACATGGCAAGGAAGAATGTCATGGACATCACGTCTGTGTAGTATATGTGACTGAAAAAGTACAACGGAGGCAGGAGTGAAATCGATATGGATTCTAGAGCTAAGGCTAGACCACTCTGTTGCGGCATCATACTTTCTCGTATTTTAAAAATAAGGTACACGTTGCAGGTAGAGGCGAGTAATGACACTAATCGCAAGCCGTAGACGTTGCACATATCAAATGGAATAACAATGAGCGAAGCGATGTATAGGCCAGGGAATGTAGTAATTTTAGCATCCCACTGCAGATAAAAAGTAAAGCTTATAGAAAATTAGAATCGATTAGCTTACTTGCCTCTGAGAAGCGTTTGTTGCAATAGTGTAATCCTTGCCGAAGATGGAACTCTTCATCAATAACGGACTGTGTAGTGCCATAGAGTTTATTGAATATTGGAACAGAAGCTAAAAAATATATAAGTGGTGATATAAATTTTAAAACTTTATAAGCCATACTAAATTCAAAAGAAAAAGAATTTTTTAAAAAGAATTATCAAAAAAAATATTATGCCGGTAAATAAAAAAAAATATTAAATGTCAGATGGGCAGTAACAGGGATGGCAACAAATGGACGCACGCACGTAACACCTAGCGGTGAATAGCAAGACCGCTTTCACACAGGGAAACTGAGTTGCCGGCAACTGGGCGTTTGTTGTCGAGAAGGGCGTAAGAGGAAGAAAAAAATCTCCCCTCTCACCCTTCTCTCCGACAAACTAGCTAGTTTCTGGCAACTCAGTTTCCTTGTGTGAAAGCCGTGCAAGTATTTTTGTTGAGTTTTAATAGAGACTGCAATGTTCCGATCTACATTGCCCGATTTTTCCACGAAGGTTAGTCCAGAAATCGTGTGAAATGTACCCACAAACGATTTTTTCAATGAGATTTTTTCCTTGTTTTCTTCATTTTGTCATTGCTGTGCTCTTCATATTTAATTGATATTCACTCACACCATCAAACGAACGACACACAAAAACCTGAAAATTAAGTGAAAGAGAACATAAACAGACTGGAAAAATCGTTCGAGTTTTGTGGTACAAACGATTTGATCCCTACTCACTTTTACTCCCTTCACCAAACGAACAAAAGATCGGCACAACAACAAAGTTTTTTAGGCAATTTTCAAAAGGCTACTGTTACACGTAAGGAATTTAAACCCTTAAGCCCCTGCTTAACTGCCGTGAATCATTTGCTGATGACAGTTTTTTGTTGTTGATCAACAATAGAAACTTTTTATTATCCCCCAGATCTGGGGTGGAATAGTCACAGCATCTTTGTAAGGTGATTATCACTTGCGACAGTCACATTTTTATGATTTTTTTTTTTTTTTTGTGATAGCCTTTGAGTTGTCACTTTCATATAAAATTTAAATTGGTTTGTATATTTTCTGAAGAATAAAAAAAATTAATGTTTTTGTGCCCATGCAGTTGTTTTTCAAGCAGAATCTACAATCCAATCCACAATCTGATTTGTATGAATATGTCACTGCTTGGACATGGATTTTTGCGACTCCATGGGACTTTTTTTTAAACATGTTCCATAGTCCGGCCATCGCTCATGGCCTGTGCAGTCGGAGTGTTAATGTCGGGCTCTTGAGGATAAACCTCCGAAACAATATAAATATTTTAAACCAGCCAAATTCAAAGTAAGTAGAAAGTTACACATATACAAATTTCTTTGTTTTGTATGTACTAATAAATAAATGGTAATAATTTAACAGATTCATATAAAATTTTCGAATTAAGCCTAGAACGCTGCTGATGTGAAACGAAAAATCCCATACAAAAATGACATGACGAAATCATAAACGAAAAATTTCGTTCTGCTTTTCGTTCTGTGGTACGCTGTTTGACCAACGAAATTGATGATTACCCAGATCGCTTTGACAAGTTTCCACTCTTTTTTGACCAGACAGTTAATTGTGTGCGGAAAATGACATTTCGGTTTGTTCGTGTTTTTTATTTGTTGTTACTTATATTTTCGTTAAATTTTGTTCTATTTATTTGCAATTTGTTAAACTCTCCATAAATATTTTTCCGCTGTGTTTTCGTTGTCTTTTTGGCGACCACAGGAAAATTTCGTTTCGCATCAGCAGCGTACTAGGCTTAAATACTATGATTGTATGTTAATTTCTACACTCTTTGATGTATAGCATAATTTTTGTATTCATTCAAGATTTGTGATGAGAAAATGAAAATTTTTTCAATAAATTCAAAATACGGTGGAAGTGCTCACGATAGTTTTGTTTGGAGACAGAGTGCCGATAGAAAAAAAAATTGAATTTATATGCCGTTTTCACTAGGCCAAATGAGGTAATTTCGTTACAAATTTCCAAATGAGATCCGAAATTACCTAATTTCCCATACAAAATCACATTTCGAAATGAGGTAATTTCAACCTCATTTGCACGAAATTAGGTTGGAAATTAGGTGAATGCATCCAGCGGAAATCAGTGTCAAAAGCTCTTAAAATCTTGAAAATATCAATACACTATACTCAACAACACAAAACAGAAAACAACAAAAATATACGTATTTAGGTTAGACCGCACTAGGCGGAACTGCACTGCAGCGGAACTGCGATTCAAAATAATTTGTATGAAATTGTATGAAGTTCAGTTGCCGCTTAGTGCGATATAGCTCATACAATTACATACAAATAATATTTTGCCGCGTCGTGAAGTGTAGTTCCGCTGCAGTTGTGTGCGGTCTAACCTTAAATTCGATTTTCCTTAACGCTCTTATACTACGTTTCCACCAACCACTAAACCGAGATTTAGGTAATGAGATTTGTTTGGTGTTTCCACTGCACAAGAAGAGGATTATGGCAAAACATTCAAATGGTGTTTCATTTTTTTGATATGAAGTGGAAGTGAGATAGATAGTTTTTGTTTACATTTCCATCTGTCAATAAACGAAAATAGGTCGGTTCCACAATTATTCTTCGAAAAAAAAGTTTGTTTGATTTGACAAACTAATGTTTTCAAGTAGATTTGAATGAGTTTTATTTGAAATCTTCATTTGAGGAGATTAAAATTTGTATGGTAAAACTTGTAGATTTCAAGGAGATTTGTGATAATCTTGCTAAATCTCGGTTTAGTGTCTGGTGGAAACGTAGTATTAGCCAATATTTTTGGTAGTCTGTTGTCTTCATAGCAATTCGAGAATGGGCTTCATTTGGCATTCTAGCGTAAGCCGTAGTTTGGAGTTACTCTTGGTAGGCCGAGAACTTTTTAAAAAAAATATCTTTGTAGCTTCTCCACTTCTTCATATTTTGTGTGTCTCCAGACCTGTGCTCCATATGTTACGACAGCCCTGGTGACCGCGTTGAAGAGTTCTATCTTTGAGCAAAGACTAAAGCTGGCCTTAAACTTTCGTTCTTCATTCGTTGTCCGTTGTTTGGTGTTCGTTCTTCTCTCAACAACGAACAACGAAGAAAGCATTTACATTAGAAAGTTAGACCCTATTTACAAAATTGTTTATTTATATAACTAGGCTTCTTTTGCCATTCAGTAATTATAAAAACTTCGAAAATGTCCCTACAAGTTGCACGACGCTCCAAAACAATGTTCATTTAAACAGTTTTCGCATTTAAACACAAGTTGTTAGGGTAACAACGAACAACGAACACCGAAATTTCTGACCTGATTTGAATTTGCACGTTCTTCATTCGTTCTTCGGTTTTATCATTTAAATTGTCGTTGTTCCGCGTACGAACAGCAACGAACAACGACACGGATGATAACACCGAAAGTCTAAAGCTAGCTTAACATCCTTATTGGCAATGAAGTTTGACCATGTTAAGTTCAAACTTTGTTTGGGTAGCTTTGTCCTCTCCTTAAAATGTTCGCTCAAACTCAAACCAGGGGTCATCCATACTCCGAGATATTTATATTTTGTTGCAATTTCTATCAGCTCGTTGTTAAGCGTCTATTGTTCCTGTGTACTAAGTCGTCCTCCTCTTTTTCTGAATACAACAATTTTTGATTTTTCGAGGTTGATTACGAGGTCCCAGCGTCTACAGTACTCAGCAATTTTTTCTATCATTCCCTGAAGAACGATTGCCTTATCCGCCATGACCACAATATCGTCTGCGTACATGAGTAAACGTATCAGCGTTCCATTCACGTCAATCCCTCCACCAATATACTCGTGCAAATCGTTGATATATAGGGCAAAGAAAAGCGGGCTAAGAAGACATCCTTGCTTTACACCCATTGCTGTTTTAAACCACTCCGAGAGTTTATCTCCATCCCAAACCGCTGACGTAGTGTCTTCATACAGGTCTCTAATGACTTTTAAATTTTTTTCTGATATTCCAGACTTTTTTGGCTTATACATGAGAGCTTTGCGGTCAATGAGATCAAACGCTGCCTTAAAATCTATGAAGAAGCAGTACACTTTCTTTTTTTCATGCATTTTTAGTTTTATTATGTTGAATAAATTGAAGAGATTATCTGCAGTACTATATCCTTCTCGAAAACCGGCTTGATATTCGTTTAAAATTCCATATTCTTTTTCCCATTTCTGTAGCCTTGCCAACAGAACAGCAGCGAAGGTTTTTGCTACACAATCCATAAAAGATATTCCTGTGTAGTTTTCCACCAAATTACAGTCGCCTTTTTTGTGGATGGGAAAATTCAATGATTTATTGAAGTTTGGCTCTACCTTTCCAGATGAAAGCATACGGTTTAATGCTTTTTCTAGAATTTCGATTGCTACATCCGGCGCGTTTGTTATAAACTCGTAAGGTACTCTGTCCTGTCCTGGCGCTTTATTACTCTTCGTATTATTCAGAAAGTCACGTATCTCTGAGTTTGTTATAGCTCCATCTAGCAATGGAATACTTGTGCAGGCGGTTATGTTTTCTATTTCGACGATGCACGTCGATGGATTTAGCAGACCATGGAAATAGTTCTTATAAAGATATCACTTGTTATCACTTTGAGTTTTTCTGCCAATGTTTCAAAATATTCTTTTTTCTTGTTTTTGCAGAGAACTTTATATGTTTTGTTGCATTGCAGATACATTTCTTTTGTGGTCGGACCAACCGAAAGAAAGATTTTTCTCGAGCACGTTCGCAAGCTTCATCGTACCATTTTTCCTTTCCAGCAGCTCTCTGGGTGTATCTCTGATTCCCAACTACAGTTTTTATAGCATCAGTAAGGTTTTGGCTAGTGTATTCCGTTAGTTCTGATGTGTTAATATATTCGTGTAGCTTTTGTGTATAGCTATTTTCAAGGTTATTGGTCCATCTTAGTTTGGGAAGTAGATTCATCTTTACAGATTGCTCATCATTAGTATTTAGGTCCAACGTTAGTACTATGGGCATGTCCGAGTGAATCTGGTCTTCTACTCTGAAGCTCTCAACGTACTGAAGCACATTGTAAGACGCGCAGCACAGGTCGATCGTAGATGAACCAACTCTTTCCACGAAAGTTAAGCTGCCGTCCATATCACCTCTTGTCCGTCCATTTAGTATGGTCATTCCAAAATCCTCACATATCTCTAAAAGCCTTCTACCATTACCCTTTACTACCTTGTCCTTTGACTTTCTTTCGTTTGATATCTGGCTGTTAAGAGCTGTAATTTCATTTGGTATAACTTGATTTCCCCCTATGCTGGCATTGAATCCCCAATAGCAACAAAATGGCGAATATTTCCTTCTTGAAGAAAGCTACTAAGTCTTTGGAAGTCCTCTTTCCATCTATTACAGTTCAAGTATATAAGTATAATGTAGAGCTGGGATCCTCTTTCACCTATACAAACTAGATCCCTTTCCATTTTTTTGACGAAACTTGCTTCAAAGCTAACACATGATTTTATCCCATAAACTGCGCCTCCATTTGCCCTTCCAAAAGTGCACTTTTTACGGCAGGTATCCACAGAAGATTAAAGCCATTAAAAAATTTGCATACCTTTCAAAATTCTCTATTAAAAACGTTTCAAATAAAAAGAAAATTTCATGATTACAAATATATTTGAAGAAGTTGGGGTATAATGTTTTATTGCCAAGGCCGTGTACATTAAAGGTTATAATTTTAATTAGATTTTTGACTTCATTTACATCGCTATAGACTTCTAATTGCTAGTTATTTATTAAATTGAAATTTATGTTTGAGAGATCATTTTGGTAGATTTCTTCCAGTACATCCTTTGCTGCTCTTTCCCCGCATTTCAATTCACCGTCCAATATCTTGAGGATGTTGCCTTCTATTTCTAGGTAATTGCTTTTGAACGTAATTTCTTTAGCCCGGTTGACTCTTTTCATATCACGTCTGATTCGGAGAAGACAATTTTGATGGCTGCGCTCACTTTTGGTTAAATCTCGTTTAATGCCATAAGATGTGTTTGCAAGATTTGATGTGTTTCTCAGAATTTCTGCTACTACTCTGTTGTTTTGAAACTCCACTAAGTAGATAGGATGGTTTAATTTTCCGATTTGCATTATTCTTATTATTTCAATGTTTTCAGTGACTCCCAGAATATCTCTTCAAAGGACTAGAATATTTTTTCTATCCACATTTTGCGTTCCGAATCCGTGAAAAATTAGATTGTTTTTTCTCATATGTTTATCGAATTGTTCGTTTTCCTTTTCACTTTCGGTTTGAAATTCTTTGAGTGATTTTATTTCCTCTTGTAAGGCTTGATTTTGTGTGTTTTAAAAGTTGTATATCCGTTGCTTATATAAACATTATAGCAACCCGAGCAAGATACTAACTTTAAGGATTGCATTAATATTTCTTTGGATCACTATTGGATATGATTAAAGAAACGTCAGTTCATCGCATTGTGATGATGATGTTATTGCTAATTGAAAGTCTAATGGATCAGTTATTTCACCTTTGACTCCTATACCTTTGACTCAGAAGGATTTCTGGGTCACTTAAGAAACGAATGACACTTAATGTCTGAAATCGGAAGCAATTTTGTTAGTTGGGTTGTTCACTAAAATTTTAATCGAGGAATCCATGATTTCAGAAGTTAATTGAAGATATCACTAATCAGCCGAATTTGCTTGATTAGCACCATTTAATCAAGGATTTACAGGAATTCAGTTTGTTCATGCTTGATTTACGCACTCGCATGACAAACAGAAATACGTATGCCCATTAGATATACCTTTGTCGCCATCTTGGGTTTTCTGTGACGTCTCAATCATCTTTCATTATTATTTTAATTTTTAAGTGAAGACTTATTTAATTTAGCATTTAAAGAAATTCAGCCTTATTTAATAGAATTCGCTAAACAGCTCTAAACAGATGAATAGTTATGCAGTGTATAAGGATTAATGTAGCCTCTATTCAACGTTGCATAAATAGTGATTTATAAAACATTTCCCCACCCAGTATAGTTATACAGGCTTTGTGTCAAATAAAGTACCAAAAAGTAGAAATCTATTACGTTTTGCTTCCAAAATTGACAACGAGACTCAGCTGTTTGTGAAAAATCAATAAAATAATTTTTCTGACTATAGGTTTCCTTTTGATTTTTTCTTAATTTCTTTTGTTGTTATTAGTTATCGAATTGTTTTTTTTTTTTTTTGTGTATACAAATAATTTAATAAAAAAAAATTGTGTGAGTACCGAGACTCAAGGGGATGATGTGTAAACATGAGTGTAGTATATAGTTTATATTATAGCATACAATATATAGTAAACTGATAGGTTGCCAAAGGCACCCGTCGAACATGTTATGTTATTTCATGTGGTTCAGGGCTGAGCGTAAATATGTATTTAATTTAGTTTATAACCTTACCCTCCACTTACAAAAAAAGTTACTTATAGAGAATGTGGCAACCCTTAAAATCATACCCAATTTAGGCCTATCTTCTGACATATTGCCTGTATTTTTTTGAGGGAAACACCTTTAATCCCCAAAAAAAATATCTCCATCGGACGAAATCCCCAAAAAAATGCAATCCAACAGGAAAAAATTCCCAAGGGAAAGACGCCCTATGGACAAAATCTCCAATAATTTTTTTTTGCCAAAATCTCCAAAAATCGCAAAACATTTGTTTTTGCTTAAGTGATGCAGTTAATAAATTACAGTTATGATTTGACACATTTTAATCCAGCATGAGTTGCGTGAGCTTTCCGGAGAAGCAGGATTGTATTTAGGCATGGGACAGGCGAATGAAGGTCATCGTTTAAAAAAAGGCAGTTGTTGTTTTTTTTTTTTTGTCTACTACGTTTTCATTAGAGCCGAAATGAGGTAATTTCGAAATTTGGCAAAAAAGTGTTTTCATTATCAAATTTTCTAATTTCACTTTTAAGAGCTTTTGAAACTGATTCCCGCTGGATGCATTCATCTAATTTCCAACTTTATTTCGTGCAAATGAGGTTGAAATTACCTCATTTCGAAATATGATATTCTGAACTATGAACTACAAAATGCACGCCAACAAACAGCAAAACAGAATTCGTTGAAGGTTGAACACAGAAAATGTTAAGATGACATCTGACATGCAATATTCCTGAAACTTTCCGACGTCGTAAGATCGTAAAGTTTCCGACACCCCTTTCATGAACGCCCCTTTATATTATTGCATTATGATGCGGTGAACAAATTCGGCGGATTTAATTTATTTTGTTTAAGCGTTTGAAAAAAATAATTAAAAATGCTCTGTGCTACTAAAATATTTGTTGTTGTTAAATTTTGATACATAAAATGTCATAATACTTTTATAAAAAGTTTTCCGTGTTTACTATACTTTCATTTACGACGTTTACGACACAAATTCGTGTGGGAAGGTTTACGATTTATCGTAGAAGAATTTTCGTACAAATTGTGACAGTTTGTTAACGACGTCGTAAACTTTCCGACGCTTACGACGTTTACGATGGTTTTCCGACGCTGCATGAATATCCTTATTATTAATGTGGAAAACCAGGCCACTTCGCAAGCGTATGACGGTCACGCCAACAGGAGGAGAGGCCAAAAGGAAATAATCAGTTGCAGATCTATAGAGGATCAAGGCAGAGTCGCGTTAATGAACTAAGATATGGATTTAGTTCCGATGAAGGTAATAAATTATATCAGAATAGTAATATAATAGGGGTACTCATGCAAACGCAGAAACCCATAGAAAGCTTTAAAACGATAGAATTTTCTATAGGTGGAAATGAACTATCAAAATTTGTATGGGAAAAATTTTCTGCAAAATATAGAATTTAATCTCACAAATTTGAAGCGAAAAGCGTAGAAAAGACCCTTAGAAACTTTGTGACGTTTAATTTGACATTTGACTTAACTTAGCTGTTTGTTTCCATCTTTTACACAAAAATTTCTAATGAGGTGTTCATGTAACCTTCTGCGTAAAATTGTATTTTTCTACAAAGCGAAAAATTATCTCGTTACATGAATACCCTTAATTATTCAAAAATATGTGTTTAGAATAAATACCAGTGCTAAGGGTTGGTGCAAAGTATTGAATGTGGGTTGTGCGGAAGTTGAATTCAAACTAGATACGGAAGCAGATATCAGCTGTCTCCCAATTAAATACATTAAACAAACTAACAATAAAAATAAAATTCAAGAATCCAATAGTCAATTATTTGCTTAAAATAAATGTAAGATTGAGACTTTTGGAAAAATAGATTTAACTTGTATTGTTTGTGATACACAGTTAAAAAAAGTTGTTTCATTTGAAATTGTTGGTGATAAATTTCAGCCTATATTGAGCAGAGATTCATGTGATGAATTTAATTTGCAAAATAGAACTAATATATTCCATATATCTATGGATTCAAAAGAAAAGTTCATTGAGCAGAATTTAGATATATTTGATGGTATGGTATGGTAGTAGCCCGTAGCGTAGCGTAATGGTTAGTGCGTTCGACTGTCACGCTTGAGGTTCTGGGTTCGCTTCCCAGCCTCGTCCACCTAAAAACTAAAAAGTTTTTTTGTCAGGTCTACTACCTCTTGCGAGGAATTAACAAATCCTCCAAGAGTATCACTTGTCACGAATAAGTGCTTTTCGTCTAGCCGTTCGGATTCGGCATAAAATTGTAGGTCCCTTCCATTCCTGTCGACCTAATGGATCATTGAGAATATGTCTTGATCCGATACCATTAAAAGAGTGATTTCGTTGGGAACATTTTTTAATTCCCACAGTGGATGAAATAATAAGTAGGTTGTCAAATAAATAATTTTTTACAGTGTTAGATCTAAAGCAGGGATTTTGGCAACTATCACTTCATAAAAAAAGTTCAGAATTAACAACCTTCATGACGCCATTTGGTCGCTACCGCTGGAATAGAGTTCCTTTTGGAATAAGTAGTGCGCCAGAAATGTTCATGAAAAAAATGGTTGCTATATTTGGTAATATATCCAATATTGAGGTTTATTTTGATTTTGATGATTTTTTCATTTAGGGAAGCACAAAAAAGGAGCATGATGGAACATAAGAATTTGTTATAAGAAAAGCTTAAGAAAATGGGATAAAGTTCAATAAAGAAAAAGTGCAATTACAGAAAAAGAGGTTAAAATTTATGGGACAAATTATACAAGAAACTAGGGTTGAACTAGATCCTACAAAAAATATAAGTCAAACACAAAATAAAAAAAAGATATTTTGCGAATATTAGGTATGTTCAAGTATCTGGCGGTGTTTGTTCCAAATTTGACAAAGAAATCAGCTAATTTAAGAAACTTGATACGTCTGGACACAGAGTGGAAATGCTTAGATGCACATCAACGTGAATTTGAGGATTTGAAGGAAATCCTTTGCAAAGGCACTTCTCTGAAAATTTTTAATCCCAAACTTCGTTTGATCATGCAAACAGATGCATCCAAGGATGGCTTGGGATGTGTCTTAATGTAAAACAATCAATCAACCAATTGCATTCGCTTCAAAAGTCTCACTCACTATTACAGAGCAAAAGTGGAGCACAATGGAAAAAGAATTATTGGCCATCGTTTTTAGTTGAGTTTAGTTTAGTTTATTTTGCCAAAAGAATAGACAACAAATTAACAATAACATAACAACAACAAAATTGAATACAAAAATATACAAAAAATAAAAGTTTTAAACAACAGAATAGAAAATATGTACAATTATAGATATAATAAATGTATGTAATAAAAGAAAGATGTTCAAAAGGGTAGTTATGTGCATTCAAGAGGACACAAGCGTCCACAGGTTTTTCTCAAAATCCACCTCTGTCTACCAACTCCTACTCTCACCTCCACGTGGTGAACATCGGGTGTCTAGTACCTCAGCTGGAGACGGGGTTTAAATCCCCGTGGAAAGCTGTTGGGGACAGCCAACGAGAGAGGGGGGGAGGAGTGTTCCCACTAAGGCACTTCTCCTTTCATCGAGGCGGCAGCGGACGAATTCTCCAGATGGAATCAACGGTGGCGTCTACAGTTCCAGTTAGGTTGAACTACTTAGTGAACACCTTATATGGGCTACTACGACATATTTGTAGCTCAGGCCTATAAGGAGCGGTTTATCCGGCTCCCTACCCTTGGAGTCATACGAAGGGTCTGGTCCTCCGGGTCGGGGGTTGTGCGTCGGGGTAACTTCCCTACCACGTAAAAAAAAGTTGTTCCGAAACAACAACAAGCCTCGGATATGGATGATTTTAAAGTTGACGACCCCAGCAAACGAAACAAGGACAATGAATTTCGGATCTGCACGTGGAACGTCCTGTCCTTATACAGAACACGTGCAGCCGAACAATTAGTGGAGAACCTGGACAGGCTAAAGGCTGACGTAACAGCCATCCAGGAAGTGCGATGGGATGGAGAGGGCGTACGGAGACTGAAAACGTGTGACATCTACTACGGCGGGTGCTTGAAGGAACAGGGTCAGCGGCTCTTGGGTTGTGGTTTTGTGATAAGGGGAAGACTTAGGCAAGAAGTCTTGGGCTTCCGAAGTGTAAGCGAGCGCCTGGTCACAATCCGCATCAAAGGCAAATTTAAGAACATTTCGCTGATTTGTGTTCACGCCCCCCATGAAAGGAGAGAAGACTCAACCAAAGAAGCATTCTACGATCTCTTGGAGACAACGTATGATATGTGCCCGAAGTACGACGTGAAGATCATTCTTGGTGACTTCAACGCAAGATTCGGAAAGGAGGGCATCTTTGGTTCGATAGTCGGAGGACACAGCCTACACGACGAAACTTCCGGCAACGGACACAGGCTGTCAGACTTTGCGGCGGGGCGAAATGTCATCATCTCAAGCACCTACTTCCCACACCTCAATATACACAAGGGGACTTGGCGGTCGCGTGATCAAGTAACCGTCAACCAAATCGACCACGTTGCGATAGACGCGAGACATGCTTCCAGTATCTTGGACGTCCGAACGTTCCGAGGGGCCAACATTGACTCGGATCACTACCTGGTGGTAGCTAGACTACGTATGCGGATATCCATGACGCGACAACGCAGAGCAGATGCTGTGAAAAGATTCGATGTCGAGAAGCTTAAATCGCAAGAGACTGCCAGAACTTTTGCAGACCACGTAACTCTTAATCTCTCAGGAGGTCCGCTACCAGCATCAAGTGCAGAGGACCAGTGGGAACACTGTCAACAAGCCATTAGAAGTGCCGCCTCTGATGTGCTGGGTTTCACTAGGCGAATACAACGAAACCCCTGGTTCGATGAGGAGTGCCGGCTAGCGCATGCAGCTAAGGACGAGGCCTACCAGGCAATGCTGCAGACTCGAACAAGAGCTGCTGAGAGAGTGGCCCGGGAGCTCTACGGGCTGAAACGAAAAGAGGAACGCCTACTTCTCAGGAGGAAAAAGAGAGAGCACGAGAAGCGGGCGGTAGAGTCTATTGAGGGTTGTAGCGGTAGGGGAGATGTTCGAAAATTTTATCAGAGGGTGAAGCGATCCACCCAAGGATTCAAGGCTAGAACGGAAGCCTGCCGAGATGAGAGTGGGAATATGGTAGTAGACACACAGTCAGTGCTGAGGATCTGGAAAGAACACTTCTCTAGACTGCTTAATGGCGAAGACAGCCAAGATGCCGCTAATAGGCAGAACGCTCCATTCAACTTGGACGATGATGGCCAAGAGTTCCGTCCACCCGACCTAACCGAAGTTCGGCTGGCGATATCCAAACTTAAGTCGTACAAGGCTGCAGGTGCGGATGGCTTACAAGCCGAACTATTTAAATCAGCGGGAGATGAATTGGCTAGGAGCATACACCAGCTCATCTGCAAAATTTGGTCGGAGGAAAGTATGCCCGATGAATGGAACCTCGGTATAGTGTGCCCCATCCATAAAAAGGGAGATGTTCTGAAATGTACCAACTACAGAGGAATTAGTCTCCTAAACGTCGCTTATAAAATCTTGTCGGCCATCCTGTGTGACCGCTTAAAACCTTTTGTCAACGATCTGATCGGCCCTTATCAGTGCGGTTTTAGGCCAGGCAAGTCAACCGTCGATCAAATGTTCACACTCCGACAGATTTTAGAAAAATCCCGGGAATTCCAGATCGATACACACCACCTTTTTATCGATTTTAAAGTCGCGTATGATAGCGTGAAAAGGGACGAATTATACAGAGCCATGTCGAGTCTCGGCATCCCTGCCAAACTCGTCCGCTTGTGCAGGATGACGATGGAGAAATCTCGCTGCTCCGTCAAAATTGGTAAGAACACCACCGATTCCTTTGATGTTGAGAAAGGATTGAGGCAAGGCGACGCGTTATCATGCAACCTATTCAACGTCGTTCTTGAAGCCATTGTACGCAACGCACATGTCAACACCAGCGGTACAATCTATCAAAAGTCCGTTCAATTGCTTGCATATGCGGATGACATAGACATTGTCGGCAGAACGAAGCGAGCTGTGGCAGGGGCATTTGCGAGCATTGAATCGGAGGCGGCTAGAATGGGATTGGCGGTTAATGAGGACAAGACGAAGTATATGCTGTCATCGAGAGAGGAATCTCAACATCGTCGACTCGGGAAAAATATCACGATGGACAGATATAACTTCGAAGTTGTCAAGGACTTTGTCTACCTGGGCTCCACTATTACATCGCAGAATGACATCAGTGCAGAGATCAAGCGAAGAATTACTCTTGCCAACCGCTGTTTCTTCGGTCTAAGAAGGCATTTAAGTAGTAAGGCCCTCTCTCAGAGAACCAAGGAGACTTTATACAAAACCCTAATCATCCCGGTCCTGCTTTATGGGTCAGAAGCATGGACACTGAAAGATTCGGATAAAAATCTGCTAGGGTGCTTTGAGAGGAAGATTCTTCGTGTGATTTTCGGTCCGGTGTGTATCGAAGGAGTATGGAGGAGAAGATTCAACGACGAGCTATACGGGCTATACAGCGACGTTGACCTGGTCAAAAAGCTGAAAATACAGCGGCTTAGATGGCTGGGGCACGTGGAGCGTATGGACAGCAACGCACCTGCCCGACGAGTCTTCGAATCCAACCCCGATGGGGTACGCAGCAGAGGAAGAACCCGTAACAGGTGGCGCAATCAAGTGAATGACGACATCAAAGCACTCGGTGTGCGCAACTGGAAGCGGCTAGCTAGGGACAGAGCTGGCTGGAGGGTCTTGTTAGTTGAGGCCGAAGCCCATCCTGGGCTGTGAGCGCCATCAAAAGTAAAGTAAGTAAGTAATAAAAGAAAGAAACAAAAATGAATTACAAAAATAAAAGAGATGAAGACAAAAAATAGTATATTTTTGTCAAGATCCTTCAACCGTCATTTTTTGCAAAATTTTATTTTTAAATGCGTCTCTAGACATATTTATTACAAATCTTTAAACACCGATTATTAGGCTCGTGAGTTGCATAATTTGTCTTTGAAATTACTACCTTAACAAAATTTGTGTGTCTTAAAGTTCTAACATTTGGATTAACGGATATTTTGGAACATAAAAAAGACGATTGAATATTGCCTTTATAGAGGTCAAACGCAAGTAAAGCCTCAGATAATTCTCTGCGATTCTGAAGACTGTACATATTAATAAGCCTTAGACGATGAGAATAACTTGGCAATACAAAAGTGTCAGAGCTCCACCCTAAACTTCTTAAAGCAAATAACAGAAATTGTTTTTGGACAGACTCAAGCTTCTTAATATCGACATCATAAAACGGAGACCAAACAACACTACAATATTCTAACAGAGACCGAACGAGTGAACAATAGATTGATGTTGTAATGTAAGAGTCGTCAAATTCTCTAGATCTTCGTTTTACAAACCCTAGCATACACATGCTATTAGAGTGTATTTTGTCTACATGGTGCATAAAAGTAAGTTTTCTGTCAAAAATAACTCCTAAGTCGTTACTAATGTTCTAATTAATTTTTGCGCGTCAATGATATACTCAAAATTAATAGCACTTTTTTTCTTAAAAAGGAAATTATATTGCATTTATCCACATTTAGCTTCATTCCGTTTACTTTACACCAGCTTACAAGCGCGTTCAAACATTGTTGCAAAGAAGATCCATCAGTTGAATTATTAACATTTTAAAACAATTTTATGTCATCTGCGTATAAAAGATATCTGCACCCTGTGAACAATAAGGGCAAGTCATTTATAAATATTAAAAATAAGAGGGGACCAAGATGGCTTCCTTGGGGAATCCCGGAAGTCACATATATTTTACGGGAAATAACATTACAAAACCTTACACACTGAGTACGTTTTGACAAATAAGAAGCTATCCACCTTAATGAAGTAGAATGAATGCCATACTTTTCAAGTTTAAAAAGAAGCAGGCCGTGGTCAATCCGTGGTCAGTGTAGATTGCAACAACCTGGTTTCCCTAATCCATTTCTTGAATAATATAAGAGGTTTAATCAATAAGATTAGTAGTTGTGGATCTACCCCTAAAGAAACCATGCTGATGCTCACTTATGACCAACTTCAGTTCAACACTTAACTTGTCAGTCACCATTTTTTTAAATAACTTGGGAATACCTGACAAAATGCCAATTCCCCGGTAATTATTAATATTTGATCTATCTCCGTTTTTGAATATTGGTATTAAAAAAGAATTACGCCATGCATCCGGAAAAATACAATTGGATAGAGAAAGATTAAAAAGTTCAAGCAATGGTTTGGCAATAGTTGTCTGCCGTTTTTCTCAGGAATAATGGTGGAACACCATCGGGACCACTACCTTTATTAATATCAATGGATTTTAGTTCATGAACTAGGTCGAACATTGTTATTGTCAGAGAACTCAAATTAATCCTTTTTTTCCATAATAGGAGTGAAATCATTACTATCAAAAATTATGGAATCATTATAGACGGTCTCAAAAAACGATGCAAACAATTCACATATATCATTTACTTTGGAGCAAATCTCCTTATCGGAATGCATTGTCGAAGGAAAATTGCAAACATTGCGTTTTGAGTTTATAAATTGATAGAAGTGACGAGGATTATTTTTAATAATAGATCCTGTTTTAAAACCGTATCTGTCGTAACACAATTTGTCGTATCTTTTATATTCATTGTAGATACTTAAAAACATTTCATAACAAACATTTTATAATAAATTACCCGAAGCTACCCATTTGCGATGAGCTTTATTTTTCCGATTTTTTAAGTTGGTTAATATTGAATCGTACCAAGGAGGTGCGTTATTAGATGAAATTACTTTTTTCGGAATAAAATTTTCAAAAACAAAAAGTAAAACTGTAGAAAGTTCAAGAGCTTTGTAGTCAACCGATGACAGGTCAATAGACCAATTAAAACTATTCAAAAACAAATTTATTTGGTCGTAATTGGCATTTTTAAAATCAAAGACTAATTTATTCTCACAAGCCTTCGGTTCAGTTTTATCACGATAAGGAAAGAAAGACTTATGAAAAATACTTGTTTTGTTAGTAATAATAGATGAAGTCTCTTCTTAGACAAAGTTATCAAAAATATTTGTAAATACAAGATCAAGAACATTTTTAAAATTATTTTGTAAGCTACAAATTTGGTTATATCCATTTTTATAAAACAAATTCAATAACGAAGATTGGTCGTGAAGTAATTGTTCAATCAGACCATAAGCCACTGGAACAATTAATTAGAAAATAATTATATGATGTCACTGTTAGACCTCAAAGAATGCTCCTTATGTTATTGAGATATCCGGGTCTAGAAATAAAATACAATCCTGGAAGTAAATTAGTCATAGCTGATTGTCTATCAAGAGCACCGTTCAAGGAAACAGGCTCTGAAAATGAGGAATTAAAATACGTTATTCACTTACTTACTTACTTATGCTGGCACTACAGTCCGGTGTGGACCAGGGCCTCAACCAACAAGCCTTCTCCAGCCAGCTCTGTCCCTAGCTAGCTGTTTCCATTTTCGCACGCCAAGTTGGTTGAGGTCCGCTTCCACCTGCATGCGCCACCGGTTTCGCGGCCTTCCTCTACTGCGCTGTCCCTCGGGGAGGGATTCAAAGACTTTTCGGGCCGGAGCATTGTTGTTCATCCGCTCTACGTGACCCAGCCACCTGAGTCTTTGCCTTTTCACTTCTGTGACTAGGTCGACGTCGCTGTACAGCGCGTACAGTTCGTTGTTGTATTCGGTCCCCGTTTATGCATACGGGACCGAAGATCACCCGAAGAATTTTTCTCCCAAATATTCCTAAAGCGTACTCATCTGCCGCTAAGAAGGTCCATGCTTCTGCACCATACAGTAGGACCGGTATGATGAGTGTTTTGTACAGGGACACTTTAGTCATTCGAGATAGGGCTTTACTTTTCAATTGCCTTCGTAGCCCGAAGAAACATCCTTCGTTTGATCTTAGCGCTGGTTTCATTGACTGAATATATAGCGGAGCTCAGGTAGACAAAGTCCTTAACTACCTCACAGTTATAGCTGTATATGGTGACGTTCTGTCCAAGCGTTCGTGTTGAGCGCCCTTTCTAGATGACAGCACAACTTTATTTTGCCCTCATTCACCACTAAACCCATCTTTGCCGCTTCCTTCTCAATGCTTGCAAAAGCTCCAGTGTATTACGCTTTGTTCTTCTAATTATGTCAATATCGTCGGCGTATGCAAGTAATTGGTTGGACTTTTGAAAGATTGTGCCTCTAGAGTTGACGTGAGAGTTTTGCACTATTCTTTCAAGTATGATGTTGAAGAAGTCGCATGATAGCGCGTCGCCTTGACTAAATCCTTTTTTGACATCGAAGGTATCGGTGAGGTCTTTGCCAACCTTGATGGAGCAGCGTGCGTTCTCCATCGTCATCCTGCACAAACGGACGAGTTTGCCAGGGATGCTAAAACTAGACATTGCTTTATATAGCTCGTCTCTATAAATACTGTCATAAGCGGACTTAAAATCGATAAACAGGTGGTTAGTGTCGAGTTGAAGTTCCTGGGTTTTTTCCAAGATCTGACGTAGTGTGAATATTTGGTCGATGGTGGACTTTCCTGGCCTGAAGCAACACTGATATAGACCTATCAGGTTGTTGACGAACGGCTTCAGGTGTTCGCATAATACGGCAGAGATGATCTTGTAGGCGATGTTAAGGAGACCGATTCCTCTATTGTTGGCGCAGTTTAGGGTCTCCTTTCTTGTGGATCGGGCAAACAATGCTAGGATTCCATTCATCGGGCATGCTTTCCTCCGACCATATTTTACAGATGAGCTGGTGCATAGTCCTTACCAAATCATCTCCTGCTGCTTTGAATAGCTCGACAGCGAACCCGTCGGCTCCAGCAGCTTTGTTGAACTCAAGCTTAGATATTGCTATCTTCACTTTCGTCGAGGTCGGGTAGACGAAATTGTTGACCTTCATCGTCTAGTTTGAATGGTGTAATCTGCCTGACAGCGGAATTAGATTCGTCATTGCCATTATACAGTCTACAGAAGTGATCTTTCCATATTCTCAGCATCGACTGCGAAGCTACTACGATGTTCCCTCGCCTGTCCCTGCAAGCTTCGGTTCGGGCTCTGTAGCCCTGATAGCTCCTTTTTACCTTTTGGTAAAACTTCCGAACCTGATTCCTGTTATGACATCCCTCAATCTCCTCGATCTCGCGCTTCTCATGCTCCTTCTTTTTCTTTCTGAGAAGCCGGTGTTCCTCTCTCTTCTTTTGCTCGTATAGCTCGCGAGCAGCTCTGGTCCTTCTGTGCAGCGACGCCTTGTATGCCTGCTGCTTCGCTGCATGTGCTTGCCGGCAATCGTCGTCAGTTAAACCCAGCACGTCAGATGCGGCATCTCTGATGGCTTCCTGGCAATGTTGCCACTGGTTTGCAACACTTGATGCTGGCGGAATAGGACCTCTTAAGAGGTTGTTTGAGACCCGATCGGAGAAGGATCTAGCAATTTCTTGCAATTGTAGCCGCCCGACGTCAAACTTCCTCACAGCAATTCTTTGGTTTGGCTGAGTTCGAGATATCCGAAGCTGTACCTCTTGGCTACAACAAGGTAATGGTCCGAGTCAACGTTGGCTCCTCGGAAGGTTCGGACATCCCTGATACTGGATGAGTGTCTTGCGTCGATCGCAATATGATCATTCTGATTGACGATTGATTGATCGAAATGTTTCCAGGTCCCCTTGTGGATATCGATATCGCCCCGCAGAGAAGTCGATCGGCCTGATTGCGTTGTCAGAGGTGGTGTCGTGCAGGCTGTGCTTTCCGATAATGTCACCAAAAACGTCCTCTCTTCCTAGCTGCGCGTTAAAATCGCCTAGGACAATTATAATGTCATAGCTAAGACACTGCTCGTACGTCTTCTCCAAGAGCTCGTAGAACTCGTCTTTGGTGTCTTCATCTTTCTTTTCATGCTGGGCATGCACGCATATGAGGCTTATGTTGGCGGATTTAGCCTTGATGCGGATTGTCACGAGGCGCTGGTTCAAATAATTTAAACTCAAGACTTTTTGCCTAAGTCTTCTTCCAACGACGAATGCACACCCAAATAAACGCTGCTTTTGCCCGTGTAGCAGTCACCGTAGTAAATGTCGCAGTTTTTCATCTTCCGTATGCCCTGACTGCTTTGCAGCAGTCTAGGGCCTCCACTAGTTGTTCGGCTGCACGTGGCCTATATAGGGACAATACATTCCACGTACACATACAAAAATCGTTGTCCTTATTTCGTTTGCTTGGTTCGTCAACAATAAATCCGTCCGTATCCGAGGCTTGTTGGTGCTTCGCAACTAAATGATTTTATGTGGCCGGGAAGTCACCCGCAACCTGGAGGACCAGATCCTTAGCATAATTCCAAGGACGGGTAGCTGGATTTACCGCTCCTTATAGGCCTAGGCTCTGAATATGTCGAAGTAGCCCGTATAAGGTGTTCACTAAGTAGTTCACTTAGTAAAGAGAAAAGTTTGCTTATCAGAAAACAATAATGAAATTTATGTAATGGCGACTTAAAATGATTCAGAACTAGTTGCAATAATAGAAAGCGATCCGAAAGACTCGGAACCAATTTGGTTTGCGGATATCCGACTGATTGAAACTCAAATGGTTCAGACCCGAAACGCATGTCTTCAGGAGTATTTAGTATGCAATAAATAATAATTGTTAGTTTTTTTTTAAAACAATGTAGGTATACTCAGTTAAAAATAACAATCAATATCGTAGTAAATATTGTTTGAAAAAAATATTTATAACTTTTTTGAGTTGGTCGGCTATCTAAAGTTCAGACACCTTATAATTATGACTGGAATTCTTCACATCACAAAAAACAACAACAATTGGATAGTTTTAACAACAAAAAAGTTAACATCCATATTATTACCTATGGAAATGTAACCACCCAACTAAAAGATTTTTTGTTTTTTTCTTTTTTTTAAATTGCAGTTTAATACAATATGCAAATATTTGTATATGTACATGTACATACATAATGTACGTATCTTTTCTTTTTAACAATTGTGTTGAACCTACTCAAAATGAAGCGATAGTTTTTTCTATAATAAAAGCTCTCCAAAAACTATTTCGAAACACTCGGTGACGACGCCGAAACAAAACAAGATATTGTTTAAAAACATTTAAAAAAATACGTAGTTCTTGTTTTTTCGTCGTCAACTCGGTGTGTTTCAAAAATAATTCTGAGCGCTCAAAACCAGAACACGCTTTGTTCAGGGGATGTTCAGAGCATGCTCGATATGCTCGGACTCTGTTCAGAACTCTTTTCTGAGCTAAAAAAGAAAAACGCCTATTATATTCTTAAACCACATTTGTTGAAAAAAGAAGGTACGTATCTACAAAACACATTAAAAACACAAATATACGTGAAGAACTGCTTAGCCGCTCACGTTCTAGCAGCAAAGTATTTATTGAATTCTTCAATTCTTGATTTTTTTTTTTTTTAGACATGCCGCGCACGTCATTAGACATGACAAGTACAATGCGAGCGTTATACTACGTTTCCACCAACCACTAAACCGAGATTTAGGTAATGAGATTTGTTTGGTGTTTCCACTGCACAAAAAGAGGATTATGGCAAAACATTCAAGTGTTGTTTCATTATTTTGATATGAGGTGGAAGTGAGATAGATAGTTTTTGTTTACATTTCCATCTGTCAATAAACGAAAATAGGTCGGTTCCACAATTATTCTTCGATTTGACAAACTAATGTTTCCAAGTAGATTTGAATGAGTTTTATTTGAAATCTTCATTTGAGGAGATTAAAATTTGTATGGTAAATCTTGTAGATTTCAAGGAGATTTGTGATAATCTTGCTAAATCTCGGTTTAGTGTCTGGTGGAAATGTAATATTAGCATTCCTTTCTTTTTTCTTACACAAATATTCGCCAGAGCCAGAGTAAAAATAAATTTTTAAAAGGAAAAACTAACGGCTTGTGCTAAGAGTGGATCTTAAAATCAAAATCCAAAAACAAAGCTGGATCTTGAGTTGTTTTTGTAACACATGTATTTTCAAATGTAATTCCAAATCGAATTGGATCTGAGGGTAAATGAAATACAGCTTTGTTCTTATGATTAATTAAATAGGAGCGACGCTAAAATTGATTATATCGATTTTTACAAAAATTATTAAAGGGCTCTGTAAACGCTAGAAAATGGTGCGAGCGAACATGGGTTGACCTAATTGCGCAGTCAGTTGAAACAAAGCTGACACTTAACTACTCGAACTTCGTTGTTCCTTACGAAATATGTCATTCTCTCAAAGAATTCCTCCCAATTTTTACTTTTTTTGAAAATTGAAATTTAACTTAGCTGTCATTAATAATTTTTGTTTTTTGAATTTACTATTAAAATGTTCGAGTTAAATTATGTTGAATTCCTTACAACCATTTGATATCGATTTCATTCAAATTTTTTTCTTTGTAGAAGGAATTTTTAAAAAAATGTGTTAGTGCCATTTGATAGGAAATTTGTCACCGCACAAATTCCAAGAAGTAGTGTGCGCTGAACAAATATTAATAGCCCTGTTTTGCCGTTGTGAGGTTCACAGGTCATAAGTTTTTGCGAGTTTGTTTTTGTGAGGTTTTTTATAAGGCGGTCAAATTTTCGTATTATGTGGAAACCCTGATAAGAAACCTCACAAAAACAACGTGAGTTGTGATCTGCCAAGGAGCAGATCATAATTTTTAAGTTGTTATAAGGAGAGTTTACCACGATTTATTAGGTTAGCTTGAGGAATCAGTGAGGTTGCCAGAATAATGCTGTAAAGTGTCTTTAATTTTTTCGCGTTGTTTTGATAATTTAAAACCGAACATATTTCGTCTGATAATTGATAAACAAAACAATTGTGCGCGTATTAAAGTAAAAAAATTACAATCCAAAATCCATCCAGATACAGCGGCGAGAATCTATTCTGATTATTTCACTAGGGGACGACGAAAAATAGTTTTGCAATTTTTTTTTCTCGGGAATTGTAAAATAGGAGTTAAGTAATTTAGTTTGACCAAAATAATAATTCAAGTCAGTTTTAGTGTGCTAGTGCATCAAAATTATCACTAATTTTGCTAAACACATCAAAATTAAAAACTCGAATTTTTAATTGTTCAGTGAGTGTATGCAAACTATTTTATGGCATAATTAAACACAGTCACCGGCTCAGTCAAAATCCTTAAGAGGCATAGTTTTTTTCGTTTTCGCTTCCTTTTCGACTCCTATCGATTGTTATGATTTTTGATCTCGGTTCTTTGAATTGGCTTTAACTTTGCCGAACTACAACCTATTCTTGATTTTTTTTTTATAGATATTTACACAAGAACAGTTACCAGCTGTTTTTACTTCCCCTACAGTTTTTTTCTGTGGGGATTACGGGTTTCCCGCAATTTATTATCAATTCCATTTCCAACCGACTTGTTAAAAAAATATTTGGTATTTTTAAGAGAACTAATTGGGTTTTCATAATAGATGGACGAAAGGTACCTTCTTTAAACTTCATTTTTAGAGTTTAATTTCCGCTATCATCACATCCAGTACATTACAAAATTATCTGTAAAAAAATGTGCGTAAAAGTAAACTAAAATAAAAGATAAATTAACTAAAAATGTATATTTTTACTTTTATTTCCTCTATAATAAAAAAAATGGATAGTACTATTCGATTGATTGGTTTCCATCATTTCTTTTTATATAGCATCGGCGCTGATCGGTCGTTTGTTTTAGTATGCCTCAGCTTAACTGTAGCAAACTGTGATGCTCTGTGAATTGAAAATTAAATAACAAAAAATAAATTCCAAATACCAATCAGGATCAAACACAGAATTAATTATTTTCTTTTATAAAAAAAAAAAATATATAGAAAATATAAATCACAATTAAACTATATAAGTAGGTATATTATTTTGTGGCAAACCTTATTGGAGCAATGGAGGTGGACGATTAAATCTATTTGGGGACGTACATTATTTTTAAGTTAACTGTTTGTTTGTGGTGTATGTTCTTGTGTAGTGCGCAGGAATAGTTAGAGGGATGTTATTTCGAGCTTTAGGACGGTTTTGTATCAGAAACTTATATAAATATTCCTAAACCGTCCTCCCTTTCTAGAAAAATAAAAAAAAATCACAAAAAATACTTGATTTTTAGTCCAATTTAATTAAATTTAAAACCGATGCATGAAGTATGTATATTGCGTTTCCATATAAATGTACCTAAAATAAGACCATAGCACTTGCTTTTAACAAAAAGCGTACAAAACAACAAATATAACAATTTTTCTTATGTACTATATATAATATTTAAATATTGCATTTTATATACAAAATAAGAAAATACTCATAATACAAAATACAAAATAAGCATCTAAGGGTAATTTGAATATACAATATTTATAGATATTATTTAGACTGTAAACAGTACACATAAGACTGGTGAGTTTATGTGTCGACATATAGTTTCGTATATTCGAAATAAATTTAATTACATGTTACTCAAAATTATTAGAAATATGAGTATATAAGTGGGTTTACATCTTTCCTGGCGGGGGCTTTATAGCCAATACAAAAAAATATTCAAAAATGTTTGATATTTCTAAATCGAGTTCGAAATTATATTATAGCTTTATGTTTGGAAATTTAATAATAAGACCACTCATGATACATAATGTACATAATTATGTATATAGATATAGAGGTTTCATAATCTAAGGCCGTGAATGCAGAAGTGGTACAAGAGTTCGGTTATTTCGTCTCTTATTTTCCACTTCAAGGAAATAAATGGTTGTAGAAATCGTTTTAGATTCTTGAATGTATTTAACCTTTTCTAAAAAAAAATGACCTGGCTATTTTAAACATTCATGTATGTACATTTTTTTTGATATTATATAGATAATCACAAACCGAAATGGGGGTTACATCTTACATCACTTCTCTGCACTTACAGCCTCGTTTCTACTTTAGCTTCTACCGAAGTAATATTTTTCATGTATTTGGTGTAATACACTGGGCCATGCCATTTACCAAATTTAGTGATGACTTAATAGTCAAATGAACCATATGGTATTGATTATAATTCATAAATAATGAATCATGCATGGATTGTTTCATGTTTTAGAGTCCATACATGTATGGGTTATTATTTAGGGTATGAACCTTCATACCATTATGTTGAATTTAAGTCGTCTCTCAATTTGATTGTTGGTAAAAGGTCCATTATGTATGTAGATATGTATTTATATTCAATGTACAAACAAAATTAATTTTTAATATTTTTTGAATTTTGATTAGAATGGTCCTCAGACTGTTGGTCCTGGTGGTCCCAAAAATCATACCATGGACCATACGTCTTCGAAAAGCTTTTTGCGTTTTCGGCATTAAGGTTCGTATTGTTTTCCTTGGTCTTTTTCAAATTCTTTTCCAGAGTCAGATTACTGGATTTCACGAGTCTAGTGCGTGGCAAGATTGTAGCCGTTTGACCGATGGTTTTTGAGTCCCCCATAAACGACTCAGAGTTTCTTTTATGTTCATCATTTTTAGAACTACTATTGTTAAGTGCACTAGTAGATTTGCTGCTATTGTTACCCATTGATTTTTTTGGCACAGATCTGAAAGTTTGAAATTCCATTTGTTTTTGATAGGAGTTCACCACCTGTCTTCGACTTTTTTCATCCTTGCGAACTAGATGATCATTGATAACTATGCAGTCATATGGATCAGAACTTGTTGACTTTATGTCATTGTCAGATTCCTCGTCTTCACTGGTGTAATATTGCTTGAGTATGTCCTGTCGTTTGACAGTTTTCATCACCATGCCAGTTTCTTGGGCAGAAATTTCATCGAAAAAATTATTTACATCACTCATTTTCAACGTGCCATTATCATCGTCATCATCATCGTCATCATTGTCTTCACTATCATCTGAAGAGGGCAGTTGCTCACGGGCCTTGCTAATTATCTTTTGTTGAAAAAGCTGCTTGCCATTACTAGGTTTATTGTTTACTTTCTTTGTAGCCTTTCCGTTATTTAAACTCGAACCTGACTGAATTTTTTGTTTTTGCTGTGCTCTACTACTGACAGATTGTTGTGTATTTTCTCTAAAATCGTTATTTTGGCCATGTTTCAAACTATTCATCGGTTCCGCATCCGAAGGGTTTTCAATATCTATTTCAATAGTCTTCATTATTTTCATTCTAGATTTTGGCACGTGCTTTTCTTGAAAGCTATGATGCTGTTGATGCGAATTGTATTTTCTTTGAATAGTGTCTTCATTATTTGGAGCGATGCCGTAAATATTATCTTCTTCGTAATTCTCTACAGTGGTTGAACTTTCTTTTCGTTGTTTGGTGGTTTCATTCGAAGATACCGACTGGCGGGAAGAAGCATTTTTCCGTAAAAGAACTGAAGATCTGGGTGATTTTTGTGATTTTGTCTGAAGTCTTTCCAGTGTTTTATCATCTACTTCAGGTTCTGGAAGTTGAACAAGATCTCTATGACGCCATAATGACATTCCTGCTAATACTTCGTCAGATTTGCCAAATCTCCAAAAGGACTTTGTTCGTTTTATCCCTCCTCCATTGAGAATCTCATCATCACTTGCAATTATATTTTCAAAGCTTGCCGACTGATTCATTGGTTTTCGGAGAATTGTGGACATTTTTTTTTCCTTGTCATATTCACTCTTAAAGTTTCTACTTAAAGTCCAGGAGTTAACTTCTCGGGATGAATTGTAGCTAGCATCATTTCTACGTCTGAGTTGTTATGTATACAGGTTGTGTATATGTGGGGACATGATGGGTACAAAATAAAATGAAATTTACGACGAATGCATAAAAGGAAACAAAATAAAAATTACGACAAAATTAAAAAAAATAAAAATAAATACAGTAAATATAAACAACAAAAACTAAAATGAACGAAAATGAAATGGAATTGTGCTGTACATATTTTACTTTTAATATGTGTATGCATATTACACAGGTACCCTACAAACAAACACACTGTAGATATCAATATTTATAGTTCTTTTTTTAACGAGGCAGCATTATTATCTACATATAGTCCATATAATTATACATAAATAATATAAAGTTTTGTTCAACTTTTAAATGGATTTGTTTCAAGTATGATAGTGCCTACTCCTTACTTGTCCTTACTTAAATACAAAAATACAAATCTGGCAGTGAGTTTTCTAAGAGTGTTACAATACAATTCCAATTTTATTCCGCTCATAAAAGCTTTAAAAAACACAAATTCTTAGAAATCAAGCTGATTTTTTTTTAAGGAAAAATATCATCTTCTTCCACTTACCTTATGGGTACTCTATTCGAATGCTCTTCATCTGAATAATCAACCTCTGGCTGTGGAGGGGGTTCGTTTGCAAAACCACTGTCATTACTACTATGCAATGATGTTTTAGCAGTTCCCTCACGCAGATGCTTTTGGTGACCATGCATCATTGGCTGTTAAAAAGATATATTTTAAGCTAATAAAGGACTTGAAAATTATTTTTAACAAACCTGTGTCGGTGGCGGACCATTTTGATTCTTTTGCTTTCTTCGCTCTATCAAAGGAGGTCCATTGGGCAAGCAGAAGCTTTGTGACAAGTTAAGCATTCGATTGGAATTGCTACCCGATGGCACTGGTGCTGGCAATGTTGGAGGAGGACCTGGCTTTGGATTTCCTCCTGTGACACCACGATACTTCAAATCAAAATAAGCAATTAATATTGAACACATATCTTCATGTTACTTTTTACTTTTTTCTGATTTCTAAACATGATAGTATCTCCAAACATTCTCGTAGGTGATGATTCGTCTGCACTGTTGTTTCTCTTTCGATATGTAGAGTCACTTTCGGCAGCTGTATCTGGTTGGTTTGAAAGGTATTCCTGGTAACTTCGAATACCATTGCGATCAAACTGTACATTCTCATAACTACTATCACGTTCCCGGTCTTGTTTTTTTTCATTATTCTCGGCATTTGTATAAGCAATTGGAAACCATCCAAACATTTGGGTTCGTAAGTTTTCACCAAATTGCCAGCCTTTGGCTTTAGTGCCAACCAAAGCGACTCGATCACCTTCTGCAAATGGTAGTTGGTTCTCCCCAGATGGCATATATGCATATAAAGCCCTTACAACGGGTCTCTGATCCCAGTTTTCATTGCCTTGGTTGCAAAAAAAAGGTAAAATTTACGGTTTAATTAAAAATACTTAAAAAGAAATTAAATCACATTCAACACTCACTTATATTCGATGCTGAAGCTGTTAGATTAAAATCTGATTTGGCACGAGGCAGAGAATTTTGCGAATAGTTGTGTTCATTGAGTGTTCTCATGTCACCATAAGGAGCATCTACACTCCTGGCTTTTTTAAGCATTGACGACCCAGAATGACTTTCATCCTCTTTAAGTTTTTCCTTAAATTAATTTTTATTATCCTGCTGTCCATAGAAATATAATTCAAAAGTTTGCATTTACCAATCGCCGTAAAAAGTTGCTGTCATACACTGTAGGAATAACTTCCCTTGAGGAAGCAACTTCTTGCCAGTTATCCAAGTTATTTTCGATGACACTCTTCCCATGGGTATAAAAAGCCATCCAATGTTTCGATATTGAGCATTGTCTTTCTAATACAAAACCATATCTACGACGCTCTTGTGTCATTGCCTGCGAAATGGTTTGTAGTAGTTTAACAAAAACAACTCTTTATCAAGAATATTATAATAATTACAACTTACATTTTTGTAACTCTGTTCGCAAAAGTTATCTAGTTTCTTTTTTTGATCGTCTAAAAGTTGAAGACTCTATACGTTAAACCAAACGATGGTGCATAAAATATAAAAGGAAACAAAAATTTTAAATACATGTAGAACTAAGTCTCCGAAAGCTTAGAAGGATTATTTTTCCCCTAACGAATAGAAAATTTTTCCAGAAAAACTTCGATTTACATAAGTAATTCTTAATGTGATATTTGAAGAAAAACTTTTAAAATATAAATTTTTTCTATAATCACATTTTTATTAGAGTCTTTTAGTTAAAAATAAAGCTATGTTTATAAATTTAACATCTTATACAAATATCACATTAATACTTATGTTGAACTTAAATTTGTATATATGATGTTTTCAGCAAAAGGACCTAGCTAGACCTTTTGCCAAAAATCATCCGAGTTAAACTCGAGTTTGGTTAGTTAACTCGAGTGTAACTTTCATCCCGAAAACTGAAACCCTGAAAAACTGGACCTTAGATAATAGGTATATACATCTGTTCATACCTTGATTTCTTTTTCTGTATTCTCAGGACTGTTCTTTTTTTTACGTTGCTTTTTCATGGTAGATATTGCCTTTTGATAACTTTCCGTTCTAATCTTATGTTGCTGCATGAATTTCTTTTGTTCATGCTGAACGACTTTTGTATCTTTTTCTAAATTCGTCTCTAATGGCACAAGAAGGTCAACATAGAATGCCTTAAGCTTAAAAACAAAAACAAAACCATCAGATTCAAAAGAGTAAGATCTTGATAATATAACTTACAATGTTCATCTGTTGGTCTTGAATTTCCTTATACACTGTGACAACATTCATAAGTGATGAACCTACGTGCAAAAAATGTATTATGTTGAAATTTGTATTTTGATAGCAAATAAAAGTTACATATAACAAACAAAAATTATAGTATAAACGTATGTATATAGCTACCAATATCACCAGTGCCACTTTGTTGAGCATTCATAGCAATCTTTGCCAACGCCTCATTGAACATTCTAGAAGCTGAAGCAGCACCTATTGAAAAATAAAATATAATAGTATGTACATATCTTGAAGTTCTGTTTTACAATAAAAATTATTATATCGGAAGAATATAAAAGCGCACTCAAATTTCAATAATATTGAAACAGATCTTATTGAGTTATAATATACCATGTAGGGCCTTCAAGTACGCTTTGCCAGCAGTTATCAATTGCCTAGCACCAGGGTTAAACTTCTCTAGAATATTCTATAAATAGATAAATAAAAATTTTTAATGGGTTTACAACAGTGGTTAAGTAAAATAAGAATATATTGAAAGTTTACTTAAAACCAAATCTTTGTATTTTTGCTTTACCATACCTCTATTTTGTAAAATGAGTTACAAATTAAAAAATATATACTAGCCGTGTTTTGTGAGAGATTGAATAGTATATCAGCAAACATTTTATACGCCAAACAATATCAACACAAATTATTATAAAGAATTTTGTTTTTGTTTTCAGTTTAAATATTTTGCTGAGTTGCTCCGCTGAGTTGCTCCGTCGCTCCGCTATGCTCAGTCGCCTGGCAGGCGCCTAAGTTGTCAGTTGGTGTGCTTCAGTTGAAAGTTAAAAGCAAACCAACAGACATCATAGGCGCCTGCCTGGCGACAGAGCATACCCTAAGCGGAGCGACAGAGTCGCGTGAGCGGGACAGAGGACCCGAAACGGGAGTTAAAATCCTTGAACCCGCGAAGCGGGTTCACTCAAGGTACTGTTTAATACAAATATACCGAAAGCACACCAACTGACAACATAGGCGCCTGTCTGCCGACTGGGCATACCCTAAGCGGAGCGACGGAGTCGCGTGAGCGGGACTGATGACCCGAAAAGGGAGTTAAAATCCTTAAACCACCCAAGGTACTGTTTAATACAAATAAACCGAAAGCACACCAACTGACAACATAGGTGCCTGTCTGGCAACTGACCATACCCTAAGTGGAGCAACGTTGTATTATGCAAAAATAATTAAAAATTCGTGCGGTTTTAAGTGAGAAACAATTCCACAAAATTTAAGGTGAAATATATTCTCACTCTCGGTGGGAATTAATTCCACCTTGAAAAGTGGAGCAGATTCCCACTAAAAGTGAAATAAATTCCCAAGTGGAGCAGATTCCCGTGGAATTATTTCCCTGCACCATATTCAGAAGCTTATCAGAACGTTAACGAAATTTTCAGGAAAAAGATTTGCGAAATAAAAATAATCAAACTCACTTTAGCTTTTATTGAGAAGGTCAAAAATAAACATAACATGATGGGTGTTTCGCGTTGATAAAAACGAATAATTATTACAAGTAGGGGTCGGTTTAATATGCACTAAAAACTCAAAATACACATCTAAAAAATTAATTAAAAATGCTTCTAAAAACACTGTCATTCATATTTATTTTTAATTGAAACCTAAAAACTTCAAAAAAGAAACTGGTTCTTCTTCGGCTTTTTTGGTCACTTTCCCGACGTTTCGACAAGGATTGTTGTCTTCTTCAGGAGATCTTTTATTTCAACAATAAATCACAAACACAGTTAAATAAATTATTATAGAAAATTACAAAGATTAAAAAAAAAAACTTACTACAACGTTAATGAATTTGAACAAGTACACAGAGAAAAAAACAACGTAAAATCAAAGAAAAAACTTTGATTCTACTATTTTTCGGAACGATTTGGCGCCAACGCCGAAAATTCTCAAATCAAAGTGGAGCGACTTTATTTCAAATCGATTCCATACTTAAAAACGAACTAGATTTTACTACGTTTATATGTTGGTTTAAAGTGGAATCATAGTTAAAACAAATGTATCCATCTTTTAAAACAACATTTATCTACTTCGAATCAATGTAGATTGCACTTCGCTTGGTTAGGTATTGATTTAAAATGGCTATCCACGCCACGCTTCTTTGTTTAAATTTATGTAAGACAAAGACAAATGTATATTCATGCTCGATGCATTTCATTTTTGTGGTGAATCATTATTTTGTGACGCCTTAAAGTGAATCGTTTAATGCTATGAGTATTTCATAGTAATAAATATAGGAAAAGTAATTAAATATTATTTTTCGATTATATGTAAGTTAATTTTAAGTGCGCGTTTAATTTGTTCCCAAATGTAAGGGAGCTACCTCGAAAAACAACAACGCGCTCCCAAAATTCTTTATATTAAGCTAAGAAATACAAACAAATTGAGGTTTACTTAACTATGCAACACTTTGAAACTACGTTGATGACACTTTAAATGCCACAAAAGTGGATCGCAATGTCAAATGTGGATTTAAATGTAAAAATGAATACGTTTCACTTTGAAACAAGGTTGAGCGCACTTTAAATGTGGATCTCAATGTAAAAATGATAAAGTTTTACTTTAAAACAACGTTGAACGGAATTTAAATGAACAAAAGTTGATTTCAATGTATAAATAAACACGTTTTACTTTGAAACTAGGTTGAATCTGTAAAAATTACGTCGCATTAACATTAACATTGTTTCAACGCAAAAATAAAAATGCGCCACTTCATTTAAAATACTTTAGATCAAATACGATCGTATTTAATTTTAGATCTCATTTTTTCCCTCAGTGTAGGTATTTTAATGCATATTGCAAATTTAAAAAAAAAAAATATTATAAAAATTATAAATACAAAGATCAGTCTTAGTAATATTTGGTTTCAATGTCTGTGTTGGTCGCAAAATTTAAAATTTCTGTGCAGATACAAGACAGCAGTACACTGCAGAGATGTTTTGGTGTAGCGTTTCAACTTGGTCAAATTAAAAATGAATTGTTTAAATATACTGTAGGTATCATTATATAAATAAATAATAAAAAAAATAGTATTGTGTTTACATTTAAAGTTGCACGTTAGTTTCGCTAAACTGATATTATTTTCAATTTGTTTTTAAATATGCATTAATAAGAGAAATATAAATATAAAATATATTATTATTATATAAGTTCCCTTGCTGCAAATGTGTTCCAGTTGCGTGAAATTCCAATCCCTAGTTAAGAACATTATTAACAAGGGTACGTTCGGGCGTATACGTACTTTTTTTTCATTCTTTAACCAATCAAAAAAATAAACGACTGGAGAATGTCTTAAAAGAATCAACCTTCCTTTTGGACTATAATCAAATACAAACACCGGCTATAGCCACACAAAATTGCGGGACCTGGTTTTTATTTTATTCTAATCCTAATCCCTATTCTATCCTACATTTACATAAAGTAATTTTAAATATTTTCCATATCGCACATAAAGTTTTATATTGGATTTTTTATAAACAGATGTTTGTTGGTGTTAAAATGTAATTTATTTCCGAAAATATTGTTCTTCAATTCCCGCATAACATTGCAAATGTTTCATATTTATTTCCAAACTTGCCTATCCGTCACACATACAAATTTTACCAATCCCCAACTGAAAGGCACACTCGTCTGAATTTTGAGCTTAGACCAAGGCCGTAGCCAGACAAATATTTCGGGGGATGGGGGGATTTGATTTTCAAATTAGTATTTTAATTTTTAATCTTGATTCTTGAATTTAAATAGCTATCAGCAAGTTAGGAAAGAAAAACACTGGCGCAAAATTTCAGTCGATTTAGTACGATGTTAAATCATTTTTAGCATGACACTAGGTTAAAAATTGTATTTTGCTAATTTTAAACGAGTTTACCATCGTACTATTTCCTAACATTTTACTAATGTTAAAATCATCAAATGGCTATTTTATCTTTTAAGTATCGTACTAAACACATACGAAATTTTGACGTTTGTAAAGGTCGAAATCCGGGATGCTTGTGATTTTTTTTTCACGAGCTGTCATTTTTTTTGGACGTATTCAGCTGAAGTTTATGAAGGCAATTGGTTTCGTATGATACTAGCTAAAAAGTATTTAAAATTTAGAAAATTTTAGTAAACTGTTAACGAATTAGAAAAATGTTAAGTAATATCATACTTAACCCTTAGGAATAGGCTGTTTAAAATTGTATTTATTATTTAATATTTATTATCATTGTTATTATTATTATTTATTTTATTGTATTTGTGGTTCACCAAGAAACTCGTAATGGCATGAGAAATTCTTCGTGTGACGCTACTATATTCTCCAATAATTCAAATACAGGTCTTTTTTAATGCCGGGAAAACCCAAACTGTTTTTGATTGTGTGCGTTATGCCTGTTCAAAAACAGAATAGTGAATACAATGGAAATTGAGAAGGGCTATCAAGCTGAAACAACTAACAAACTAATTTTTTTTCCAAAAGAAAAGATCGTATTTGCAATACTAAATTGAGGTTTGAAGAGGAAAATTCGTTAACTTTTTTTTGAAAAATAAAAAAAAATTAATTGATATGAACCTCAAATAAGCAAAAGCGCGTTTGTTCCATTTTTTTTTTTGATATCTCGAAAACCACGAAATTAATAACGTAAAAACAAGGCAAAGAACTCAACGTAGGGGAGCGTTGCCAACAGTGAGACACTTTTTTTCAAATGACTTATATCTTAAAAAGTATTTCGAGTAATTATTTGATTTTCAATTGCGTTAGATAGGTTTATTATTTGTGCTGTTAATTGCATACTTAAATTTAAATTTATCTTTACCGATAAAATAATTTAAATCAAAATGGCCGAGTACCTTCTATGTCTCACTGTTGGTAAACCTACTCTAAGAGTGAGACAGTCCTTCCCTAACAGTGACACACCTCCCAACAAATATTTTAATAAATAAATTTTGTTTGAGAAACATTTATATTTTATTATGCAACAAAGTCTTATGAATAAAAATAACCAAATAAAAATAAAATACGAAAATTGAAGTCACAAAAAATTATTGTATATATTGTACTAATTAAATGAAAGACTAGGTCTTATTTATATATACAGGAACAAAGTTTTTATTAAGATTAAATTGGAAAGAAAAAGTTCATTTCGACAGAATAATATTTATATAAATTAATTTTCAATTAAAACAAAATAACAAGTAAACATTAAACGAGTGTTGAGTATCTAATAAAGTTTAATTTAACATATTCAATATTCAAAACTTCAATACTTTCCCTTGTTACATTAAACTATTTTTCAAAACATCTTGTATTTAAACATCTTGACTCATTTTCTTGCACAACATTTTTAGTCGTGGACTTGCTAATGGCTTAGTCATAAGATCTGCCAGTTGATGCTCAGTTGAAATTTGTTGAACCTTGATTTGACCCTCAATAACTTTTTCTCTTATGAAAAAGTGTTTTATGGCAATATGTTTCGTTCGTCGATGAAACTCTGGATTTTGCGAAAGTCTCACTGCCGCAGAATTATCAACTTGGATGACTGGAATATCTTTTAATTCGAAAATGTCCTTAAAAAGTCTTTTCAACCAAATGGCTTCTTTGGCTGCTTCATTTGCCGCAACTATTTCTGCTTCAGTTGTTGACGTAGCCACCATAGCTTGCCTTTGACTTAACCATGAAATAGCTCCACCAGCATGCTTAACAACTACTCCTGAGGTTGAACGTCCAGTTTTTAAGCAACCTCCAAAGTCTGCATCACTGAAGCACTCGATAATTCTCTTCTCTGCATCGTATCGATAAATGATTCCATACTCAATTGTTCCTGATAAGTATCGAAAAACTCTCTTCACTCTTGTTATATCTTCACTTGATGGATTTTCAAGAGTTCTTGATAAAAATCCAACACTGTAAGCAATGTCTGGTCTTGTACCAAGCATAAGGTACATCAATGTCCCAACTGCTTGTCTATATGGAAATATATTTTTGATTTCTTCTTTCCCTGGTTCTTGATTCTTCTCTGATTGGTTGTTGTTTTCAATATTCTTGATCATAGGTGTAGAAACTGACTTGCAATCAGAAAAATTAAATTTTTCTAGAATTTTCCTTACATGTGCACTTTGTTTGATCTTTATGTTCTTATCTTTATGTTCTATCTCTAGTCCCAAAAAATAAAAGGCTTCTTTAGAAACAATCTTGAATTCTTGCTTTAATTCGTTTATAAAAATTTCTAAGTCCTTCTTGTCTGTTGCCGCAACCAAACCATCATCAACGTACAAAACTAGGATTAACTTTTTTCCATTTCTTTCACGTATGAACAAACATGGATCAGCTTCACTTATTTTAAATCCAAGATCTAAAATATATTTACCGAAACATTTATTCCAGCATCTTGATGATTGTTTGAGACCATATAAACTTCTTCTCAGTTTACAAACCTTGTTTGAACCATCGTTATAGCCCTCTGGTTGCTTCATAAATATTACTTCTTCAAGTTCTCCATAAAGAAAGGCTGTTGATACATCAAACTGTGCAAGATGCATACCTTCGCTTGCAGCAATACTTAGGATTGACCGTATCGTTCCCAACTTTGCCACTGGACTGAACGTTTGACTGAAGTCTATACCATAACGTTGGCTAAAACCTTTTGCAACTAGTCTCGCTTTATACTTATCTATAGTTCCATCTGGATTCTTCTTTAAGTTGTACACCCATTTACAAGAAATTGGTTTAGACCCTCTTGGTAATTCTTCTAAAGTCCATGTTTTATTTTCTTTTAGTGATGTAATTTCTCTTTCCATTGCTTCCTTCCACTCGTGTTTGTCCTTGCAGGTGGTCGCTTCGTCGTAAGTTTCTGGATTTTCCAAATTATACACAAATTCTTCCGCCGCCATAATAAAATCTTCATACTGTTTTGGTTTTCTTAACTGTTCGCGATTTCTAAAGCTTCTACTGGATGTTTCAAAATGTTCTTCATGTTCCAAATCAGTGTCATTTCCGGTATTATATTCATCACTTTCAGAGTCATTGTTAGTGTTGTATTCTTTCTTCTCTATCATTGTTGGTTCTTCTTCTATTATTGTATCTTCAAATTCAGGTTCAGGTTCTTTGTTATCATTACTGTTTTCTTCAAATCCACGCAAAGGTAGATTGACGGTACTATCGCATGACTTGATCTTCTCTACAAATTGAACGTCTCTTGATAGTATCACTTTATTATCTTCTTTAATGAATACTCTATATCGTTCATCACCGTCGAACCCTACGAGATATCCTTTCACAGCTTTCTTGTCCATTTTCTTTCTTTTCTGAATAGGCACGTGTGTAAAGCAAGTAGATCCAATTATTTTTAAGTGCTTTATTCTCGGTTTCTTTCCAATCCAAAGCTCGTACGGACTTACTTCACTGATGGATGACTTTCCAGTTCTGTTCAAAACATATATAGCAGAATTAACTAATTCTGCCCACATAGCATCAGGGAATGTCACTTCAGAATTGGAAAATTTAAAAGTTCTTGCCATTTCTATAATCGTTCTATTTTCACGTTCGCTTCCACCATTTTGCTGTGGTGTGTATGGAGCTGTGAGTCGCTGTATGATTCCATTATCTCGAAGAATCTTCTTGACTTCTTTATTATCAAATTCACCACCGTTGTCACTGAGTATTTCCTTAATATTATGACCTAGGCCTTTTGCATGTGCTATAACTTCACGTAAAGCGTCCTTAACATCTGACTTATGTTCAATTGCAAACCCATAGCGATATTTCGTATAACTATCTTTGAATACAACTAAATAACGCTTATTTTTGAACGAGACACTAAAAGGTCCACAAACATCAGTTGACATGAGTTCACCTGGCTGATTTGTTTTTCTTCGGGTACCGAATGGTAATCGATGCATTTTTCCATATATACATGGTTCACAAATATTCTTATCTAGCTTAACTTTGATATTTAACTCTCTTTCTAACAATGATTTAATATGACGTTTGTCTTGATGCCCCCATCTCTCATGATAAAGCTGTAGAGTATTGCTGTCTGTTATTGCTACATGGCATCCTTCATTGATTGAAACTGGTCTCAAATCAGCTTTATATAGAGACCCATTTGTCTTACGATAACCATATAACAAAACTTGGCCATTTACTTGAAGCCAACACTTATTTGTTAAAGACTTAAAAATACTATTTTGATTTCTATCCTGTGATGCTAGAACAGAAAACAAATTTCTACAAACATTGGGTACATACCATACATCTCTCAGAGTGATTTCGATTTCTTGACTGTTGACTCTTGATTTCATTCGAATATTACCTTTTCCGATAGCTTCCAAAGTTTCTTTTCCTGCAGCTTGTATACAGCATGGTGTTTCAAATTTCTTGAATTCTTCAAAATAATCAGCACAATGTGTTACATGTTTCGTTGCTCCGTTGTCAATCCACCAGTCGTTGGGATTGCTTTCAAACGTAAGTACTCTTCTACATACTGAAACTAATGAAGCATTTATGTTGACATCACCTGAGTTGTACTTTTTGTTGAAACACGATGACTTGTTCTTATTGGGACGCCCATCGGCTATCCACTTTCTGCAGTCTTTCAGCCAATGACCCTTCTTTTTGCAGTAATTGCAGATGTCTTCATTTTTTGAAAAATTTCTCTTGATCTTACTTTTGTCGTTCTTCTCTCCTCTTGCTACCAGAGCCTCTTGAGATTCATTTCCTTCTTTTTCAGATTTTTGGAAATTTCTTTCGAACAAACAAAGCTGTGATGTTAATTCTTCAAAAGTCTTTTCTTGTTCTTTCGATAATAACATCCAGCTTGATTTGAAAGTATCAAATTTGCTCGGTAAAATGTGTAATACCTTGCAAACAAGCATCAAATCCGGTAGTGTTTTATAGTTCTTTGCAGCAAGACCATTGTTTAGTTCCATCCATAAATTTCTTAGCTGAGCGATGTGCGTTGATACATCATCGCCTGTCTTCCATTTAAAACTGAAGAGATCAGTGCAAATTTTGAAAAGTTGGTCCTTCGCAGTTGCTTCAAATTCATTCTTCAAAGCATTCCATGCTTCAAATGCTGTCTCTTTATCCATTATCTTTTGATAAACAACATCAGTAACTGAACTAGTTATCATGGATTTTGAATAACTGTTCGCCTTTCTGAATAAGTTGCATTCCTTCTGGTGTACTTGTTTTTGAATTTCAGACGCATTCCCTGCCAATGCTTCTGGCTTAACTAGAATGCCATCAATTACATCAATGGCTCCTTCATGATAGTCAAGAATATCCCTTATTTTTCTCTTCCATATAGGCCAGTCTGCTTCACCATTTAAGAGCTTGATATTCTTAACGAAGTCCATATCGAATTGTTTTCTTCTGAATTTCTTTTCTTCTTATTAAAATTCTTTTCTTCTATTTTGAATTCTTTTCTTCTAAATTCAATTTCAGAATTATTTTGCATTTATTTCTTAAGCGAATGCTGGGCCCATAACCTATTGTATATATTGTACTAATTAAATGAAAGACTAGGTCTTATTTATATATACAGGAACAAAGTTTTTATTAAGATTAAATTGGAAAGAAAAAGTTCATTTCGACAGAATAATATTTATATAAATTAATTTTCAATTAAAACAAAATAACAAGTAAACATTAAACGAGTGTTGAGTATCTAATAAAGTTTAATTTAACATATTCAATATTCAAAACTTCAATAAAAATGTCTTCAGTGACAGATAAATAGATAATAAAAAAAAATCGGTTTCATTGTTCATGAAATAAAAAAATTAGCGCACTTCAATTTGGTCAAATGTGATTCCAAAATGGATACTGGCTTGTTGCCGACTGGTGCGGATGAATCGGCTTTTCTTTTTTTTTTGCACTGTCTCACTGATGGCAACGGGACTTTGTTTCACTGTTGGTAAATCGCCGAAAATATGTAAACAAAAATTAAAACAAATAAAACATGCATCGAAATGCCTCAAAATCTAGTTAATTATTTTCTCTACAATATAATCTACACAACATTATAAAACATTGATTGAAAAACTCATCTGGATTGAAAGTTATTTTATTTTATTAATTCACTTAAAATTTACTTTTGAGTGTTTTTTTCCACTCTCCTATCACGGCGCGACTACTGTTCATTGAAAGTAAATACAAATTGAACCAAACGAACAAACATCTGTTGCATGACCTACGACAACAAGTTCGACGTGTTCGTTCATATTTCTTCGGAGTTATTCGGAATGTCTCACTCTTGGACGTGTCTCAATGTTGGCGAGACGCTCCCCTACTCGAAAACATGTTATTTACTTCCAGCAATAACATACACCACTGTTAACCTAAGGTTCTACAAACATTTGGGACAAAATTTGGTCATTAAAACTGAAAGGTAAAAGAAATTTTTCGCAAATTGCCAATCAATAAATTAGTTTTCCGAACTAAGTTGCTCTCGAGTTGCCAAGAAATGTCTAACTTTTAATAGATTTTGATGTGGAAACCAATTTATCATCGAATTTGATGACAATCACTAATAAAAGATGGGTCTATACTTTTTCAAGAAGAAAGTAGGAGCAAGATAAACAATTTGAAAAATTTCGGGGGGGTCAGACCCCTCTGATCCACGCCCTGGCTACGGCATTGGCTTAGACTACACAAACTTGTTTTTAAGCTCCACTTTTATCGATCTCAACAGAAAACAGACTTAACCCAGAAAAGACAAGTTGGGTTTTATCCCTAAATGCTGTTATTCTATTCTTCAGTAAAACTTCTGGTTTCATGTTTGTTTTAAATAGCCAATCTGTATATGTAAGGAATAATTCTGAAAAGTCAATAAAAATAAAATTAGTACCATTTGGGGTTTGCTCTAGATATACACAAAATACAAATGTACATATGCATGTACTAATATATATAGAGCTACAATTTCATTCAAAAATCCATAATACTATTAAAAATAAAAGAAAACATGCCTATTACATTCTCTTTCAATAAGTGTGTCGATTTGTTCCTGCCAAAGTACGGGTAAGTGTGTGGAGGAGGTATTTCAAGCATATATGTATATCTATTTCTTTGAACCACCCTATAACTACAATATCTGAAAAGAGACACTAAGTAATTAGAACTGACCACCCTCAATGTATGTATAAAGAAACCATTGAAAACTCACCTACCAACAATCTAATATATGCAAAGAATTAAAAGAATACTAAATCGGAACTTTTATGGATTCCTTGTTGTTCTTTATTTTAATTTTTCGTCTGTTTTTTAACGTGATAAAATAATGTATACAAGTACCTATAGATAATTGTTGTGCGGAAAAAAGTCTATAGAATCCCACACTTGGAAAGCTGATGTGTTCACTATTCAGTATGGCAGAAACCAACGCCAAACTTTGCTTGCAGGTTACTTGTAGGCTGATCTCAAGTTAAGCCTTCGATATTATTATGATACTTTAGATTTAGACAAAACTCTCAAACGCAAAGCAAATTACCTCTCTTTTTACTTTTAAGAATTTTTATCGAGTAGGTGCTGGAAAAATAAAGTACTTAATCGTATTTAGGTCTATAAACGACCCGCTCAGAAAAACAATCTAGTTTTTCACATGGCACTAGAACAAGCCATTTCACATAAAAGCTAGAACAAGGGCCTTGGCCAATATGAACCAATATTTTCCTCGTCAGAAAAAAAAATTGGCATATGTGGGACTTGATACCGCGATCTTCTGTTTGTCAGTCCAATGCGCTATCCACTGGGCTAACTCGCTATACAAAAATTCAATGTAAGTTTCACACTCTAATGTTTCATACCATATTGCATAACAATTCATATAATATACAGATACAGAAAAATCGTCAGCGGAAAGCAAAATTGGTCTAAGGGGCCAGTTATAGCTATCATTGAAAACCATCATTGAAAAAGTTGGCTGTTGATTTTGAGACCCTTCGAAAGTTTAATCATTGAATATTTTAATGCAGAACTATAGCTTACGACTTCAAAATTATTTCTCCTTCAAAAAAAAATTCATTTTGATCCATATCTTCCCCATAACGTAACTTTTAATTTTTTCAATGATCATTGGTAAGGTAGTTCATCATTGAAAAATTAAAAGTTACGTTATGGGGAAGATATGGATCAAAATTAATTTTTTTTGAAGGAGAAACAATTTTTAAGTCGTAAGCTATATTTCTGCATTCAAATATTCAATGATTAAACTTTCGAAGGGTCTCAAAATCAACAGACAACTTTTTCAATGATGATTTTCAATGAAAGCTATAACTGGCCCCTAAGTCATATAATCAAAATTTTTCAGTAGACGATTTTTTGACCAATGTTTGAAATTGAATTATAGTCAATTTTTTTGATTCATATTCTAGATATATATTTTATTTTAAGTTATTTCATTATATTTGTTTTCATTAATGCAAAACTTTTTTTGTTTTGCTTAACAATTTTAAATAATATTTCAAATTAAAATCACAAAAACGGAGATAGAACAAATTCCATACAACTGTGCATTTCCCCAAAAAAAAAACATGGACTTAGAACAAAACATGGTAGTTAGAACAATTAGGCACTACGTTGTTGAATTTAATATATATAACTCACCTCCTTTAAAATATTCTATGTCCAATTTTATTTATTTTTTTGGTCAGTAATATAAGGAAAAAAAAACAAGACTTAACATTTACTCAAAAATCATTTACATTTACTCAAGAATCAAAAAATGACGTGGATTGAAAAATAAAAGAATCGATTTTAAAGTGTGTCTCAATTTTCTTGGTTTGTTTTTTTTCTTTCTCATGAAATGGCTCCGCGCAATATTTGGGAAAATAAAGAAACCTTATAATTATGCTAGTGGTCATGGAGGAACTTAACGTTTCAAAATATTTTGATTCCAAAATTTAATTCCGCACGCACACAGTAAAAATTAAGTGTCACTTCAAGTGTACTTCGATTTTATTTGAATTCAATCCAGTGAAGTCGTATAGAACGAAATCTCAATCCGATTCAATTGTCGAATCCTCTCATGTAAACGGAGTAATTTTGAATAAAAAAAGGGCCTGTTTCACAGTAACAGTAGTTACTTAATTAAGAAATATAGGATACAAAATGCCAATTTTCGCAGTGCACTTAAGTGTCACTAACTCAGACTGCGAAAACTACAAAAAAGTACCACTAAGCAAATCTTATGTGCAACTTATTCCGGTAAGTGAATAAAAATAAAAAGGAAAATTCATTCAAAATCAAAAACAAAAATATGTTCTAAGGATTGTTTTATAAAATTGGATTTGAAAATTGGACTGGCATCCAATTAAACATGGACTCTATTCTCTATATCCTTTTTCTTTTCTTTGGAAATTAAACTTCCGATAGATGTTTTGAGTACTTTTGGCAACGTATTTATTTTATTGTTAAATAACGAAACGGAAGTTAAATCGTAATCTTCACGGTATTTAATTTGAAGTGGGTTATTTTGTTCATCTTTTCATCTTGAGTATGTGATGAAATTAAAACCCACTGTTGCAACAGTGTTTTGCACCTCCATGCTTTTGGGGTTCCGCATAAGTGAAATTGGACTGAAATAAGATATATTTTTAAAATGTCGGTCTATTACGCTGTGGACTGCATCAAGTTCCTAAATTCTGGAATGTACAGAAGAAAACGGTTGCGTAATCATTTCGATTTTCTGATACGTTTCCATGAATTTAAGTATGGCAATAGATGTTAAACGATTCCTGTTTTGAGGTATACATGAATCTGACCAGAGAATAAAAGTGGTTACTGCCAACTGCCAGTAGTCTTGCAGTACTGCATTTAAAATGTTTCTTAAAGTACTTGCGATACCACTCCTTCTGCTATAACGCTATAAGTCTCCTAACACTAAGAGCAATATGTTATCTTGTTTAAATTGTGAGATTAATATATAATAATCTCACTAGTGTGTACAATTATCCCCTTTGAGATAAACCAAATGGGTATTCTCTGTCGCTTAGATCAAAATGTCACTACAATTTTGTATATGATATGTAACTACGAATTGGTCTATGTGGAAATAAGAAGTGGACTTAGAATATTTTTTAATTTTTATTTTAGAAAGTGGAAAACGTATGAACAATTGTTCTATTCCATGCCTGTCCAAACAATTTGGAATGAATTTAACTTGAAAAATTTGGCCCTTAGAACAAATTGGCTATGAATAATCTACCAAACCGAAAGAGTTAAGCCAATATGGTTTTCAAATTCCCCACGAGTGTTTGAAAAGCCTCCCTCGTCAACATTTTTGGTACTGAAATCCAGCAAGGGCTTGCCAGATATCTGACAAGTTTTCCTCGTCTAGATATTCCCTACTGAAAACTTACTAGGGCAATGCCTAAACAAGATAGAAACTTGGCATTTTACCGGCCGGGGATGATTAAAATTTGCTGTTAGTGTCTTTATACGATGTTCATACATATATCGGGTTTGATGACAAATTATTATTTAGCTAACCGTATTTACAAGCTACAAACACTTTATACCTATGCAGAAAGTTGTAGTAGTGATGTACTAAGTGATGACTTTATTTACTATTTTCAAGTGTTTGCATAACCGCTGAGAAACAGCTAGATCTTTGCTTCACGATATAATGCACCAACCTGATGTAATCGAATTAATGGCCAAAAATTTAATAAATATCAACGATTCGACTGACAAACAATACCCTTAGTTATTAAAAACGGAGATATGACCATCCCCAGAACTCAAGAGACCCAAACAATTTTTAGTTATGTATATTAAGGGTATTCATGCAACGTCATAATTTTACAAATTGTGTAAAATGATAAGTTAACACAAAAGTCAGCATGAACGACCTATTTATTTATTTGGTTAAATGGTGTGTAATTGAATCAGCTGTTCGTTAAACGTCAAATATTAAAGTCAAAAATTATACGTGTTCAGATTTCGAAGTTATTTTTAAATGGAGAACCTCTCCCGAACCAACGCGAAATCGGAGTCGAAGGCCTCGGAACGATACATCTTTCATAACGAAATTATCTGAGAGGATTTTTTAACATTATGCGACGCATATGAGAAGATTCACTGTGAAGACGAGATTCTTGAACGTCGGTTGGCAGGTGTTGCATTATCACGTATAGTGGAAGATCTTTGCTACGAGTTTGACATCGAATTCTTAGCATGGTGTGTAGGTATTGGTACTGATAGCTGCTCTGTGATAGCCTCTGAGACAAAAGCAGGTGCAGTGCACGAACTATCTAAAAAAGCAATTCACGCTAAACGTTGTCCATGCCCTGAACAACTCCTTGGCAAAGTCTTCAAAAGTAACGTTTTGCCAGAATGCTTCAGCAACAATGAAAAAAGTAGCTTTTGCCTATGCTTCAGCAAAACGCCACAAAGTTTTCAAGGAAGAGCTTGAAGGAACGTTTTTGCAGGGAATATGTGAAACTCGGTGGGTAGAGAGGCATGATGGGCACTTGCAATTTCAGGGCAATAACTTGGTGAATGTTTGCAATGCCCTTGAAAGAGTTTACTCTTGGGAAGATTAGGCAATTAGATATCGTTTTAAGACGACCTAGAACAGTTTCTAAGCAAATACACAGAACAAATAATCAGCCAGGCCAGCCTGTGGAGGAGTATTTCCTAAGAGCCGTTTATATTCCTCTGCTCGATTCTGCATTGACAGACTTAAAGATCGTCTTTCTCCAAATGTGCTGGCATTAGTTCAGCTGGGAGTGTTACATGCACAGAATCTGACTTGGAATCTGTACGTGCATTCACAGAAGTGTACATCCAGCTTTTAAATCATCCCCCTATTTCAATGGTTGTCCAAGAATTCCAGCTATGGATTAAAAGATGGGAGAGAGAAATTGGAGAAGGTCGCACACTTCCAGAGACTCTACCGAAAACATAAGATGTTTGTGATGTAGCATTATATCCAAACATCTTTATAATGTTGCAAATACTGGGTTCACTTCCTGTAAGTGTCGCAACAGCTCAGCGGTCATTCTCTACTCTTAAAAAAAAATAAAAAAAATAAATCGGGTGGCACAACGGCTCATGAAGAACCAGGGCCTAGTGACTAACAAATCGCAACCATTCCTGTGTGCGCCTATCGACAGGAATGGAAGGGACCTACAATTTTATGCCGAATCCGAACGGCTAGACGAGAAGCACTTATTCGTGGCAAGTGATACTCTTGGAGGATTTGTCAATTCAAGAGGCAGTAGCCCTGAAAAAAACTTTTTAGTTTTTAGGTGGACGAGGCTGGGAAGCGAGCCCAGACCTCCAGCGTGACAGTTGAACGCACTAACCATTACGCTACGGGCTACTTCTCTTAGGTGCGTTAAAACTTGGCTACGGGCAAATATGGAAGAAGAGCACCTCACCGACCTTGCTTTAATGAATGTTCATCGAGATATCGATGTCGATGAAATAAAAACAAGATTTGCCCAGACAAAACAAAGACGGCTTGATTTTGTTATATAAATTCGAAACAAATTAAAGACATTTATGTTTTTAAATACAAACATATGTACAATGTACATGTACATACACTCCCTGTCACTTGTTTGAGGCCACTATTTTCACAACAGTTTTTTCTTGATAAATACCTTTAGGAAATATTTTTCCTAGAAATTTTTGATACCTGTGAGTAGGTAAATATATTTTGCAATAAAAAGTATAAATTTAAAGGGGTAACTTGGAAACTCCATAGGATTTTCACAAATTATAAGAATGGACTGCAAAAATAGGTATACAAAAATGCGTCACTTGATTGAGGCCACTTGAAAAATCTTATAAAAAATGAACAAAAATATAAAAATGTTTATTTTTTTTATTTTTAAACCTTAATGTATTATGTTTTTGTCAATTAATAATGAGTATGATCACCATTTTTTGAAATTAGCCCTATAACACGGTTTGGAATTAAATCCAGTGAAATATGGCTCCAGGCATCGCAGTTAGCTTCGACCAAGACGTCCTTATCCCCAAACTGTCTACCAGCGCTATTATTTTCTTACTATGTATTTTCTTTTTCTTTTTTTGTTTTGTTTTGTGTTCAGAAATAGTAGAGCGGGAGGTGAACGTTAGATTAGCTTTTGCATCGTGGCTGTTGAAAAATACGGTACCAACTTATACTTTTAGTCAAAAGAAAACAAAACCACTAGTATAGGAGAAATTTTTTCAGTTACTTTGGTTAAAATATGCACTTCTTCGGTTGAATTTTGATACCCCATGGTTTATCGATGTTACGATTATATATTTTTGCAGTACTAATTAAGCCTTCGCAAAAAAAAGCATATACATTTTTCTTTTCGACTGTGGGTTTTATCTTGGACATCTCCTTTATAAGTGACTATAAAAACGTATTTTTACTTTCTTTTTAAATAAAATATCAAAGCTTAATTTTATTTAAATGGTCAATAATTGATATCAACATTCCGACTCCATTACTAATCTCAATCAAGTATTAATACAAGGTGACAATAAATATATTCGAAATCAAGTTTTTTTACTTAAATTTACCAATCTAAATTATACTATGTATATACTGTACGTAAACGTAAGTACAACTAACAAATATACTTTGCCGGACAAAAAAATATAACAGCAATATACCTACAATAATAAATAATTTGAGTATTGGTGCGCACCTTGTAGACTCCATCAACTAGTTTTGTAATTTCCTCAGCTTCCATTATGGATATTGAATCTTGGTTTTTAAATCAACCGCAAACAGCTTTTAAAGTTTTTTTTGTATCTTGACGATATAATTTGTTATTTTTTTAAGTAAATGGACGAACCGAACCAGTTATGCCTACGTATCGTTGACCCTTTCACTAGAGAAAAATGCGATGTAGGTAGGTATTTGGTTTGTGATTTTGATTTTGTTATTATCATTAAAAGGTGGTTGCATTTTTCGATAACATTTTGAACCTGAAAAGAGAAACATTTATGTTAAAATGAAATTTTGGATAAAATATTGCACAAACATCATGTGAAAAAAAAAAATAAATACAAATTATAAATCATGTTCTTGCAATTATGTAGACTTGCAGACTATGTAGACTGTACTCATATTGATTTGCTTTATTTTCATAAATGCTGGTTAAACAACAAAGCGAAGCACACTGGTGAAAATTGTACTTTATAATGTGTTCGTTTATAAGTACCATAAGTATAGACAATTTAAACTCTTATGTGCGAATTGGTAATATTGAAGTTCAACATTAATTGTACGTATGTAGTACGAAATCAAATGTAATTAATCAAATGTAACTAGACCATTAAGTATTTTATTGTGTAAAAACCCTTAGAAAATATATTGTCATTGTGATATCACCTCTATGTGAAAAGATCTAGAATATTAAGTAAAAATCGAACAGTCTGTCACTTTTGAAAAGGACGCGACCGTTGATAGTTGTTTAAAACATATTGTGGAAAAAAAAATAAAAGTTTATAATTAAATTAACTTCGTTTTATTGCTAAAAGTATATTTAGCTCACACGTAGTACAATTTTGTATAGGTACTTCATTTTAAGATGGTCTTTTCTGTAAATCCAATTTGAATTTTAAATTATTTATAATATGGTTAGTCTTAACAATCGGCCCTTAACAGGCCGATTCCACAGCACGCGCTGAAATACAATCTAGTTTTCGACAAGGTACTAGAGAGTTTTACATAGATTCTGGCAAGGCACTAGCAGGAATTAGCAAAGGCTAGAACACGGGCCTTGGCGTTTATGAACCCTTTTGCCTCGCTTGGCAAAAAAAAAGAGCTGGATTATGTGGGACTTAATCCCCCGATCTTCAGTTTGTCAGTCCAATGCGTTACCCACTGGGCTAACTCGCTATACAAAAATTCAATGTCGAAAGTGAATAAGTCTCATTCCATATTCCGTAACAAATACATACAGAATAGAACCGGATTTTATGTAAAACAGGTTTTTTCTCATTAAACAGTCTTATAATACAAGTGTGATATGAAAAAGAAGACAAAGAAAAGAGAGAAAAAATATGAAGCTAAATTTTTATGGTGCTTAGAAAATGTTTGTTTTTGGTGTATAAGTGGTATTGCTGGTGGGGTACCGAAACATGTCAAAGTTTTCACTAGGCTGTGCCTCACGAGTTTCCCTCGTCTAAATTGTTGGTACCGAAATCCAGCAAGTTTTCCTCGTTTAGATTTCACCTACTGAAAACTTATTAGGGCCTTGCCCAAACTAGACAGAAACTAGGAATTTTTCCAGTCGGGAAGCCATACAGATGTCCAACATCACAACCATAATCCAATCAACAAACAGTGAATTTTTACTCCCTGGGCAAATCATGTCATGTCGTTCATTAGCCTTTTGCAACTGTGTACTTCTATATTACAACAAAATTCACTTACACATTCAAGAAAAACCAGAAAAAAAACTCACTCGCATATGAAACGTCATCTCATGGCCAAGCTTTGAACAGCCCTCCATGTCTTGTTCAAATCGTTATTTTATTCGACATGTTGCTGCATGGACATGGATTTTTTGGACTCCATGGGATTTTTTTTAGACATTATGTTCATAGTCCGGCCATCGTTCATGGCCTGTGGAAGTGGAGGCGGCTAATAAAATTTAATTTATTTTAATGACACAAACAATAACATAACTTGGCTGATGTTATATTGCTATTTCCAGAGTAAAAACCTGGGTTTGTTTGCAAGTTATATTTCGAATTAAGACTTGTTAGAAGTCATGGAATTAATTCCTTACATGATCTAACTAACTAACAAAAAAAACAATATTTATACAAAATGAACAGTCACATCAACAATAAGTTATTGAATCCACAATGATAGTCTTGGTGGTAGTGTTGCATTTAAAGTGAGTACATTTTTTAGTATGCTTATATAGTAGAAAAAAAGTATTTAATGAGTACACTTTGTGCGATTCGGTTATAAGAGTGTAAATCAACGTGAAAAAAATTTAACAAAAATGTGTTGAAAAAACTTAACTTGTTGAGATTTAGAATTATTTTATATCTTTCACAGCACCATATATTTTATGGTACAGAAAAAAAAATAATGGAAACCTGTCTTTTTGAATGTTAGAAAACACTTAAGTACAAGCAAGCTTAAGTTTGAAGAGCTGAAAACAATTTATTTACACGTTTTCCAGCTTCCTACTAGTCGAAGTGTCTAAGATTAAAAAACGAATACTATTTGCTATGGTGTGAAATTCACAGGACTAAAAAATTCTTGCTTACTTGTTGATCCAAAAGAGGAAATACTACAAACTACACAATATTGCGCTTATCAAACCACCTTTATTGAAGATTTTGAAACTTGAATAGAAGGTAACGATGACCTATTTGTAAAAAATGAAGTCTGCATTGTTTGCTGAGAATTTCGAAACTGTTTCTTCGTTTTGAAATTGATTTCTTTGAATTGATTCTGTTGTTAGGTAGGAAAATAACCCATTGCTTTTTTTTACATCTTATATTTGTATCATCTACATTATGTTCGATAAAAAATATTAACTCATCTTGCTTTATTTTTACCAATTTATCGACTTTTAATGATTATTGGTTCCTATTTTCGTGGCGTTTTTTATTTGAAACGTCATATTTAAGATAGTTTTATATTAAAGAAATTATCATGTAGAATATAGTTGAGCTCTACCTAAGCTAGTCAAAATTATTAAATTGCCTAAGGAAGAAGAATGATACATGTTAGAAATGTTTACGTTGCTTTTGAACAAGAAGAACAAAATTAATAAAGACAAACTCCTATACTGCAGTTGCGTTTAATTTAAAATAACGGAAACCCGCCTGAAGAAGGTTGATGTTTGAAATAAATTTAAGGTCAGGTCCTAAGAGCCTGTGACTACAGGTTGTCCCTTAATTCGTCAATATTATTCAAGGGCATGATTTTTGGGTATGTTCTAAGAAAAAAATCATTTGACGGTAAGGGTCTTACTTTGGTGTGCCCTGACCCATGTTAACGGTAATTGCTCTGTTAGTACTGTTCTCAAGGCATACGCTGGATTGGCTTTGCTGATGACATTGTTATAACAGCCTTATGGAAGTTTGAAGAAACCCTCTGTGATTATAATGCAAAGAGGACTGACAATTACTAGGAAATGGTGTCTATCGGTAGGACTAAACATAAACCCTACGAAGACAACAATCATACCACTTACTAAAAAAAGACTTCTGCCACGCATGAAGCTGGTAAAGTAATTGTAACCCAGAAGGAGGTAAAATATCTAGGAAATAAACTAGCAAGCTCTTCTGAAATAAACATGTCGAAATAACTGTCAGGAAAGCCACAAAAGCCCTAATGATATGCAAGAGACTTGCAGGGAAATTATAGGGTTGCAAACCAAAAATCATTAGATGGATGTACACCATGATGGTAAGGTCAATCATTACCTATGGTGCTGTGAAGAACTGAATTAGCAACAACTAGGAAATCACTAGACACAATACAAAGGCTCGCATGCATATGCATTACTGGAGCAGTGAGAACTTGTCCCACTGCAGCAATGGAAGTTATCCTTCACCTAACCCCACTTTATTTGGTTTGGTGGTAGAAAGCGCAGCAAAGAGGGCCATCCTATGATTCGCCAGGGAAGGTAGGAGAAAATGTGATTAAAAATAAAATCAAAACAGAAGAGGAGGCCAAAAGATCCAAATTATGGACAGAACTCCCCCACCTGAGACAAGCGAAACTACTTCTTGGGAGCAACAACCAAGAACGCTTTTTTTCCTGTATAGGCTTAAGTAGGAATAATCTCAGGGAAATAACCGGTTACCTCACTGGTCACTGCAAACTGAAAAGAAACCTCAGTATTCTTGGCCTGGTGAGCTGTGCCACATGCAGATTCTGCAACACTAATGACGAAATGCGATGCACTCGTGCAACAAAAACAAAGGAATCTGGAACGTAACCAGATAGAAGATAGCGATCTACCATCTCTGAAAGTTCTCCAAATACTAAAGTTTCTCAAGGAAACAAACTTGGACGATAAGCTATTGAATGAGCCTTCTCATATAGCTCTATATAGACGCACGCACAATAGTTCTTATGGTCGCAGTGTACTTAAACCCCTTACATTATTCATTCATTCATGGGTCAGGGTACACCAAACACTTTTCTTAAATCCCCGATTAATGATATCAAAATTGGAGATAGACCCTTACCGTTAAATGATTTGTTTCTTAGAATATACACAAGAATCATGCCCTTAATTACTATGGACGAACTAAGGGACATCCTGTATAGGTACATATTACTGTACTGAATTTTGAATTGGAATACATTTTTTGAAGCCTGTATAACAAAGTACAGAAACGTATGACCTATACAAAGAATAGTTATTAAGTCGACTTAGCATTTATTGAAATTGTAAATTAATTCGGGCACGAGATTCTGCTTAAGGCTCTTACAGGCTCTTTCACATCATATCCTAAAAAAGATAAAAATCAAAAGCCACCAAAAATCCATCTTGCTTTATATTAAGTTCTATAACGATAGCAAAACCAAAATGTCTTCCCAAATTACGTATTAAATTCCCAAGAAACCATGATCACGAATATAAATACACTGGACTGGAATATATTTTCTTGAATATGAATTATACCTTATTCTGAACGAAAGCTTACATCATCAGTTAAAGGTATTATCTTAAAAACAGATTTCATGCAAACCAATGCCATGAATCACTTTATTTATATATATAATAATTATTTCATATACAAATCAACGAGTATATATGGTTTCTAATATCCTCACTTGAAATTGCATTAAAATGAACAACAAGGTAAACTCTGAATACAAGTTTTACACCTGACATTAAATTTTCTTCCTCTTCTCCACACCACTACTTCCCTTTGCCATCATTTAAGTTATTTGTCATATCTAGTTACAATATCCAATGTACACATTTGAACATTATTATATTGCTTCCAAGGTTAACGCGATATAACTCAATGAATTATTATTTCTCACACACAATCGTTTTCATCTCAATGAGGTCGCTTTGCTCATATATGAACAAAGATACAAGTGTTATATGAGAATGCGTAGCTTTAGATATTTACATTTAAGCATTCTTGTGCTTGCCAATATATTCAAATAAAAAGCTATACTATGTTTGAATAGGTTCCAATAAGTATTATATTCACTTAACCTATTATCAAGTACGTACAGGTACAACATACAGTACAGTAGACGACGAATATAAGAAAATCAAAAATTCCAAAGAATTTATTTCTCATATCAGTGTATTCTAAAAAGCAAAAAATTGGATACACAAAAAGAAATTTTCTTTATCAGTAAGATGCATTTAACAACCAACTTTTTCAATAAATATCGCTAAATCTATAAGGGCAAGTTTATCATTGCGGGGTTAAAGTTAACCCGAGTTAACTCGCCAAATTTGGTGAGTTAATTTTGTATTAACTCAAAAACTTCCTTTAAAAGTTTATCTTCCATGATTTTTAAGACATTCTGCATTCATCGTCGATTTAAAAATTGCTTCTTGACGTAAATGTAGACAGATGTATTTCCAGAGTTAACTTACTCGGGTTCGACTCAACACTGGAAAACTGTGTCTAAGAAAAACACATTTTCTCATATTACACTTAACCTAAAACCAAGGCACCATAAGAAAAACAGAAACGAACAAATAAGTTGGTACATTGCACTTAATTTGAAATCATATTAGATAAGTAACATAGGTAAAAACAGTTGCACTTCGCATGATTTGGGGTTTGGAGGGAATACGTTCTTATTGACGTTTAGCTTTGTAGATAAGTTATGTACATATATCAAAAGGCCTTTTTTACTGGTAAGTGTATACGCAGCGTAGCAAAATTTTACACTGTAAACAACAACAAAGGAAAAGTGCGGATACTACATAACGTGTTATTACTTTGTTTTGTGATGTTTAAAAAATATCTAATATTTTTTTAAAATCACAAAACAAAATTATAACACGTTTTGTAGTATCCGCACTTTTCTTTTGTTGTTGTTTACAGTGTAAAATTTTGCTGCGCTGCGTATACACTTACCAATAAAAGAGGCCTAATGTAAAAATCTGTACCATAATGGGGCGAATTCATAGTCATTTTAGTGCTGTGTCAAAGGCTTAGTTGAATTTTCGGACGTTGTTTCTATTTGTTTAAGTTTATCATTTCGAAATATTTGAAGCTATATGGGTAGTACACCAAATTAATTATCTTATAAAAATATAAAACCACCAATTTGTAATTCAAATCGGTCTGTATGCATTGAGCCAAAACTGTCTTACACTGCAGTTTATTTAAACCTGGGTCTATCTGCTACTATGGATATGCCCCAATATGTTTCTTATGCCTACCAGTGTTTTCCTTATGAACTCTTTTTTTATAAAATATTTTATTTAACGCTCATAATTATTATATTGAAATGTGTGTGTTGTATTAGAATGTTTGTTCCTTATATATTCATATATCATATATGTACATATTCTTAAATCCGGTATCTACTGTACTCTTTACATGCATAGATATACAAACATATACGTCTCTAAAGTGGTCTTAATTAATCAAATATCGTAGAAAATAACACTCTGAACAATTAAGCAATAATCATATTTTCATTTTTGTTTTTGTTTACAAAAGGTATATTCATTGAGATATTTTGTTTCGAGTTTCAAAATAAAATGCATAACTTGGTTTTAAATGAATAAATTTCACGCAAAATATTTTCTTAAAACATTGACTTCTCAATAAAAGTGATGTTTACTTGCGATATAGGTACTATATGGCAAGTTATGGATTCCCAAAAAAAAATCGAACTCGAGATAATAATTTTGTAGAAAGTTGATCCAATTTCAAACAAAATAAAATTATTCAAATGAAATAAATCCCAGTTTTTATTGAACGAGAGCTTACAATCAAGCGAAAAAATAATAATATAAATATTTTGAAAGATAAAATAAATTGAATAGAGCTACTAAGTTTACAACATCCCCACTTAATCAATTTATTTAAATATTAAATTAAATAAACAGGTTAATATAGGTAACTAACATAAATATAACAAAAAATAAACATAAGAAACAAATTAATCGTTTGATAAACCCATATTTTGAGAACAAAAATTATGTTTTGGGTTAGAAACTGGTTTCGTTAAATTGTCGGCTACCATCTTCTCGGTTTCTATTTTAGCAAGTTCAATGGTTTTGTGTTGAATAACGCATTGACGCACAAAATGATGACGTATGTCAATATGTTTCGTTCGTTGACTACAGACTTCAGTTTTTTCTATCTTCATTGCACTTCCATTATCGCAGAATATTGTTGTTTTCTTTTCCAAATTTTCAAGTAACTCTCCCATTATTTGTCGAATCCAAATCGCCTCTTGTTTTGCTGCGGAAAGCCACATGTATTCTGATTCGGCAGTAGAGAGTGGGACTGTAGGCTGTCGTTTACTTGTCCAAGATATTGCACCATTTTGAAGTTTAAAAACGTAACCAGTACAGGATAATCGACCATCAACATCAGACGCCCAATCAGCATCACTATACCCATGCAACTTCGATTTTTCTTCCTTCGATCCAAAAGTTAGTTTGTAGGTACTTATTTTCTTCAAATAAAGGAAAATACGCTTAACTGCATTCCAATGTGGTCGACCAGGTTCATGATTAAATCTGCTGACATTACCTATTGCATATGCAATGTCGGGTCGAGTACATTGAGAAAGGTACAAAATGCTACCCACAGCTTCTTGATAATGAACATTCTTAATGTCATCCAGTTCATCTTCAGTTTTTGGTGACATTTCCTTTCTCAACTTGCTATTAGTATCTGCTGGTGAATCTATCGGATGACAATTCGATATTCCAAACTTCTCAAATATCGCCTTTGTATATTTTTCTTGGTCCAAAGAAATTGTGTCATTTTTACGATCCCGAGTTATACTATATGCATTTCAATGCAACTGCTTGCTTCACCCAGGTCTTTCATACTTAAATGTTTTGTCAGATTACTCTTCAGTTGATTTTTCCAGGCATTCAACATAAACATAAATATCATGCTCTTCCCTTCTCGTCGAACGTAAATACATGCATCTGATTCACATCTTTTGAACCCAGATTTTTGCAGAACATCGTTTAGTTTAAGATTCCATTGACGGCTAGCTTGTTTAAGCCCATAAAGAGCTTTCTTCAGTAAACAAACTCTCCCACTACCGTCATCGAAACGTTCAGGCTATCGCATGTATATTTTTTCTTCTACATCACCTTGAAGAAAAGCTGTTATCGCGTCCATTTGATCGATGTCCAAATTGTGCTTTACCATCAATATTCGAATAGAAGAATATCGAACTACGGGCGAAAAAATCTCTTCGTAGTCTATACCAGCTCGCTGACTACATCCTTTGGCCACTAGTCGTGCTTTCTTTCGAACAATAACCCCATTTGAGTCAGTCTTGATTTTAAAAACCCATTTTGAGCTTATAGATTTTCGATCCTTCGGTAGTTCAACCAGGTCCCAAGTTCGATTTCCCATTAGAGATTGAAATTCTTCTTCCATGGCATTTTTCCAATGAGCACTGTCCATACCAGATATTGCCTCCTTAACTGCCATTGGTTCGTCAAAGTTTTCAGATGTCATATATGTGACACAGTCAGGAAATTTTCTTTGCTTAGGTGGTCGCTCTGAACGTCTTAATGAATTTGATGCGTTGACACTATCTTGTAAATCAGGTGGTTGGTTATTTATAATTTCTGTAACACTTTCAGTGTAAACAGAGTTCACTTCCAGTTGGTTTGTTAAATTTTCTGAAACACACTCAGTTTCATTACAGTTTTCATCTATCAACATTCTCCAAGTTGAATCTTCATTGGTTTCTGGTACAACTTCATGAACTCTTTCTTGAAATTATACTTCAGTTTTATTTTCTTTACCATTATCGGATTCCAAGAAAATGACATCTCGACTTGTGATGGCTTGTCTGGTGTTTGTATCATACAATCGATAACCTTTAGTTCCTTCGGAGTATCCCAAGAAAATTAATTTTTGTGATTTAACGTCAAATTTTCTTCGTTTTTGATCTGGAATATGCACCATCGCAATCGATCCAAAAACTCTCAAGTGACTTAAATTTGGTTTGGAACCACTCCAAATTTCGATCGGTGTTTTGTATTCCAGAACTCGAGAGATAGAACGATTTTCAAATACTTTGCGGTTGACATTGCTTCAGCCCAAAAAGTTTTTGGAAGATTTGCATCCTCTAACATACATCTTGCACGCTCTACCACTGTACGAATCGTTCTTTCAGCGAGTCCATTTTGTTGTGGGGTATAAGGTGCTGAAGTTTGTCTCTCAATACCACAAGATTTGAACAATTTATTGAATTTTTGGTTGCAGAATTCGGTTCCATTGTCGGATTTGAACTTTTTTATGGTCTTCATAGTTTGATTTTCATCGTATGATTTGAATTCACAGAACTTTCGGAACACTTCATCTTTTGATTTCAAAAAGTGTGTCAATGTCATACGACTGAAATCATCAACTTAAACCAAGCCATATCTAGCTCCACCAATCGACACATTTTCCATTGGTCCTACCAAATCAGCATAAATCACTTCAAGCAATTCTTTTGCTCTCGAACCATTATTGCTAAAAGGAAGACGATGTTGCTTACCTTTCAAGCATGTAACACATACGTGATCCCCATAACTGTCTTCAACAAATGAAACACCATCAACAGCGCCAAACTTCATTTTCTTCAAATCTTGAAAGTTCAAATGACCTAAACGACGATGCCACGTCTCAGAACTATCAGTTGATGCAACTGCGATATTACTACAATTTCTTAATCCATTCAGTCGATAAAGCCCGTCAACCATTGTTGCCTTCGCTAGTAAACAGCCTTGCTGATCTCGAATCTCACAACGGTCTTTGAAGAATTTGACATCGTTCCCACGCTTTGTCATTTGACTGACCGATAGTAAGTTTGCGAAAATATCGGGAATACATAAGACAGTCTTCACATTTATTCGATTCGATTGACCATTCACCTCAACAAATAACCATACAGACCCACACATTTCAACTTTCATCTTGTTACTGTTTGCAGCAGTGATTTCGGAAATAATTGAAATCCAATTTCTGTTCATCGTTAGATGCTGTCTTACACCGGAATCTATATACCAGTCATTTTTGTTGAAATTTCCTGTCAGAAAAACTGCACTACATGAAGCACCAGATTTACTTCCAATATCATTCTTCTTGTTTGAAATATTGTCTTTAGATTTATAAGGACAATCGGAGACTTATGACCTTTTTTGTTGGAAGTATAACAACGAATTCCTTTCTGTTGCATACGTTTACCTTTCTTGTTGCTATTAAAGAAAGCAACTTTGTTTTTACTGCATCACTTGACAACTTTGTTTCAGTATTGTCAAGAGCCATTACCATCGATGTGTACTTTTCAGTCAAACCACACATTAAGAAAATTGCTAACCACTCATCATCAACCTTGAAGCCAATAGCGTTTAAACGATGTGCGGCTGTTATTATAGCTGATACATAGATATTCATCGAACTACAAATTTCTAATTTTTTTTCCAGTCAACTATTTGACTAAATGAATTCGATTAGTTCTACCTTTGTCTTCAAAAGTTGCTTGCAATTTTTCCCAAACATTTTTCGCATCTGTAGCACCTTGAACGTGAACAAATAGGCTGGGATCAACACTCAATATAATTGTTGTTCTAGCTTTTCTTATTTTAGCCTCTACGGTTTCAGTTCCTAGAACAGCATCCCAATGACTAATATATTCCAGATATGTTTGCATAGCAAATTTCCAGTAAAAACAGGAATTTTTCTCATTAGCCATTTTGATTGAAGATTATATACGATGACCAGAAAATTATGAAGCTCAATATTTGTTAATAAATAACTTTCAAAAATTCCAAACAAATTAGAATCTTGGGTTTCCTGGGCCCATAACCTGTAGAAAGTTGATCCAATTTCAAATAAAATAAAATAATTTAAATGAAATAAGTTCCAGAGCGGAAACGTTTTTATTGAACGAGAGCTTACAATCAAGTGAAGAAAAATAATATAAATATTTTGAAAGATAAAATAAATGGATTTACAAGTTTACAACAAATTTCCCCTACCATTACGATGCTAGACAAAGCGAAAAAAGTGGGTCTCGCAATTCTGTCTCCTCGGCCGTACAGCCTAAACGGCTGGAGGGATTTTCTTCAAACTTGGACCTGCCATACAATTTTTTTCACCAAAAAGAAAAATAATATTTTTCTCAAAAATGGGCCCGAGGATTTTGTAAAAAAAATTCAAATAAATTAAGTAAGGAAATGCTACTTTTTAATATTTTTTTGTTTCCATAAATTGAACATTTTGGGTACCTCCAGTACCAAACCGTTTTTTTGGTTTTTGATTTCCTCGGAAACACTTAAGTTGAAAATTTTCATTTTTCTTATAGTAAAACTTCTAAAAAATAAAAACATTATTGTGAACCAAAATTTAAAATTAAAAAAAATCAAATTTTTTTTTTTGAAAACTAAATATTTTTAAAACGACTTGGTCAATATTTTCAAAACTAGGTGTAAGATAGTTTTATATTATTTTGTAGAATACTTGAAAAAACAATTTTTCTAAATTCAAAAATAACGGTATACCTTCCAAACAAATTTTGAAAAACCGTTAAGAAAAAAAAAAAAATTATTTTTGGATTTTTAAAAAAATATTATTTTTTTTTTTTTTTAATTCAGTATCTTGAAAACAGGCTTATGATTTTTTTTTGTGTAAAATTGTTTTTTATTAAATACTTAATATTGGTATACTAGATTTTATTCTTGAAAATGGGCGAAAAATTTTATATATAAGAAATTAATTTTTAAGAAAACCGCTCCAACGATTTTAATTTTTTTTTTTCATAAATTTATATTTTTCAAACAAATCAGATGGCATACTTGATTTTGAGCTCTAGCTCTAGCTCTAAGCTCTAGCTCTAAAGTAATTTAAAGTTATAATTTATTTATTTTACTATGTACTTGTGCCCATTTTTTTATGTTTGTGTAAATACATCAATTACATATAAAAATAAAAATAATAGTACAGTAACTACGTATTCACGTAAAACGAAAACGATAGGACGATATCGATTTCAATATTTCTACCCGCGCAGAAAAACATTCTAGTTTTCGACATGGCACTAGAGAGTTTTAAATAGATTCTGGCAAGGCCGTGGCATGGCTGAGTAATGGCCAAAACTAGGGCCTTTTCGATTATGAATCCTTTTGCCTCGTCAGAAAAAACACTCTAAGCTCTAAAATTAGATTTGTTTATATTTTTGCTAGAAAATTTAAAAAATGGTATTTTAGTATGGGTTGTGATCCGATAGTAAAATAACTCAGATCAAAAATAAAAACCTGAATAATAAAAATAATAGCGCTAATTTTTATGAATTTAATACAATATTAAAGCAAATTTAGTATGATACTGGGCATTTTTGTAAAATACTCCTATAATCATATTATTTGATTTAGTATCGTGTACAAAAATGCGCTTAATCTAAAAAACATCCCACCACAAAAACAACCGGATATGAACCATCTGGTATTAATTAAATATAGCTTAAGATAGTGAATTATAGTTTTTGATTAATTTTAATGAAAAGTTCAAAAAGTCTTTGGCTGGTTGAAAATAGAGATTTTCGAAATTAAATACCTATATGATTATGTAGGTAGGATTTGCAAGAGCGCGAAATTTTTAACTTTTTTTTTAACCCAAAACTGATCAATTATAATAAAAATTAAAATTTGTATTTTTCGATTCATCGATTCAATTTCTTTAGTTAAAATTTAGCATATGTATCAATAACGATAGTGCTTAGTCTTATAGAATGCCGAAAACGGCCAACAAGTTCTTACTAGCGAGAACCTCATGAGAGTATGAAACATTTTCCTCGTCTAAATTTTACTTACTGAAAACTTGCAAGGGCTTGACGTATATTTGACAAGTTTTCCTCGTCTAGATTTCCCTAAAGAAAACTGGCTAAAGCCATATCAAAACTAGACAGAAACTGGGCATTTTTCCAGCCGGGTATCTTTATCACTTCAAGAGACAAATACAGACAGCTATCTGCAAAACGATATCGATATCGATGGTATTTCTGATTTTTTGCTGAGTGGTTCAGGGTATTGGCCTGGGAAATAACCTTAGTTTTCGACCTCGAGCGGCGACCATTTCATGGTCAAAAATAAAAGAAAACGCGATTTTTTCGCGCTTTTTGTCAGTTATTGGCGGTTTTAGTCCTAAAAAGTAATTTTTAAACTTTGCTCCAATTGGAGCCAAAACCATCTAGGTATGTAGATCGAATGGTTTCCAAAATACGGCATTTCAAAATTTAGCGATAAAAAAAATATAACAAGTAGTATTATCAAACAGTATAATGGAAAATAAAGAATGGTTGACATAAATGCATCAACTAACTGGAGAGTCCGAGTTTTTTTGAACTCTTATTAAAAGGAGAACACAATGATTATGATTAACAATATGTCCACCATATGATGGCTGCCCGTAGTTATTTATTATATTTGTTTAATCCCAAATGAAAGTACAAATTTTTACTTAATTTAAATCTTCAAAGGCAATTAATTTTATCATCAAATTAACGACAATTTGCAAAGCATTGACTTTCACATTTTCTTGGCATCAACCAAATTGACTTTCTTCCTGAAACTTCAATCTGAAAACACATTTCCGTTGATTCCAATTATGCCGCTTGGTAGGTAGGTATGTACAATCGACAAAGTAATGAAATTGCCGCAGTAAAAGTTGAAAAGCTGTTTAACTTGTATCTAAACGTGTTTTATTTTATCTAAAAATATTTAAAGAGTGTGTCCCCCAGAGAACGATAATAAATTATGTCGATGGTGAGTATAAAAAAAAACTCTTCGAATACCTAACAAGATGTTTGATCTTTAACTATTACATCACAGTAGATATAATACGAGTATAAAAAGAGTTCAATGAACACTAAAATATGATTTTATCGTATATGTATGTAAATGAGGCTTTTTAACTTACTTGAGTTTAAATTGCTAATAAATTAAATACGCAGCACATTTTGACTGGATTAAATTGAATCATAAGAATAGCAAAACACCATTGCAATTCTAATGCAATGGAAAATATTTTTTTCATTTTTCAAATCACAACGTGAGGTTACTACTAAACCTAAGTCGCATTATTTTGCGCTGTAAAGGAAAGCCAGTAATGTTATTTTTAAATGTTGAAGTCATTGTTATTCTCACGAGCAGCACTGGACTGTGCAGCAAAGCAGCCTATGTCTAGGTAATTTTATCTCAAAGATTTCAAAGAATTTGACCATGAGCTCAACACAACAATAGTTAAGTTTAAGTGGCCGCTATTGTGTATTTTTATTTATGCCAGTAGCGTAACAGAGGCTCAAAGAAAGGCCTCGTTTTTTTTTAAGCAAAACCCGAAACGTCAAATTCACCAGGAAACGTTTTGCAATGTTTACGGCTTAGCTTTAGATACTACATTTTAATTAGGAAAAACAAAATAATATCGTTACAAATCTCCAAAGCTGAAAACAATCAATCAATCTAGGAATTTTTCTTTACTCTGTATTTAAGTGATTTGCTGTCCAAATTCTGTAAAAACTCATACAAAAATAATAAAACTTTGGAATAAAATGCACAGTAGCTCAGAGTAAGGGAAATCGTATAGTATTTCTTTTCGGAAAGATGAATATTCGACATACAAAACTGCACTGTCGGGCAATCAAAATTTATTGTTGTAGAACCTAAGGCATCTTAAACAAAATGCGCCCAAAATTATAGTACCTATTGAAGCGGACAGCTTCAACAGTTATGGGGTATAAATTAACAAACATATAGATTTATAAATTTTAAGAGTTTACAGCCCTAATCTGGTCGTTGTGAGCCTCACAGGTCACAATTTTGTGTGTGTTTGTTTTTGTATAAGACGGTCACTATTTTGTACCTATTCTGTGGAAGCCCTCAGAAGAAACCTCAGAAGAACAGCGTGAGTTGTGATCTGCCAAGGAGCAGATCATAATTTTTAAGATTTTATGAGGTGAACTCACCACGAGTTATGAGGTTATTGTGACTTGTAAGGCATCAGTGAGGTTGCCAGAATAACGCTTTTAATCTTGCCTAAGCTCAAAATTAACTCATGAGTAACAGCATGATCGAAAATCTTAAACAGTACTTGAGCGCCCCAAGCTGAAACTTAATCAAGGGCCTCAAATTGTGTTGGAACGTTACTGCTTAATGTTAATACTAGATTAATGTTTTTTTTTTTTCATTTGTTAGTATACAAATAAGTATACTTATGGAATGGAGCTCAATACTATATGACGAAAGTAAATAAAATTTATAAAATTATTATATTTTTCTTGGGTTCTATCCTTAATTATTTAGCCATGTGTCTGTACACAGAGCAAACAATTCTGATGTTACCACACCTTCTTGTGAATATTTATTTGTAAAGTCAAGATATTTTCCAGTATACACGTAGAATATCTATATGGAATTTTATTCACTTTCTATCAAGATCTTATATTTTTTTATTATGTTGTATGTTGTTATTACCTACAAGGCAAACAATAATGCAGAAAAAAACCTACCTAGCTTTGTACGTTTGTACCTGAACATTACTCTAACACATACATACATAGATAGATTGTTATTTATATCATTTTGCTGCGCATATCATGGTAGCATTTCTGAAAACAAGTATTGTGACTTGATCTCGTTAAAGTTCCTTTAATCCTGCTTTTATATTTGAATTGGTTTGTCTCTCAAGACATAATAGAGTTAACTTTCGACAAAGCAAAGATATGGTACGAATGTTGACAACATACAAAAGTAGGTATACGAACAAATACACAATTAAGATTATGTTTAGGTATTTCTTGATTATCATACATGAAAGGTATTTGCTCTTGATAGGCAATAATGTTGATGAGTAATGATGTTTTTAAAAGTTGAAAAGTTTTAATTTTTTAAGATTTAATTTAATAATGGTATTTACATGTACATATAGTTCTACAACACATTTTAAAATAACTCAACTCTTTTAAGTAAAGCATATCATGTTGATAATAATTGGGGTTAAACAAATTAAAAACAAAGCCCCGAAGATGGACTTTCTAATTCGTATACGAACAAAACACATTTTTCGGCTTCGTTCTTAGGCAAATTAAGAAAGAAAGCCATTCAAACTATTTAATGTTCATTGGCCTTGCTTAAATAAACTAATTTTCGCACACTTTTTGCCATTTAAGATTGATCTTAATTCTTAAAGATTAAATAAAAATTATGCTTTAAAAAAAAAGAAACAAAATCAAAACTTAGCTTATTCATGGAATCTAGGTACAGAAATAATAATTATCTTAGTAACATATCAAGGTTTGTTCGAAACAGTGTCGGTTAAATTAAATAAAAACAAAACAGTCAGCAGATTTATTTAAGTATAGTTTTGGTCATAAAAATGGATTAGTGCCTGGAAAGCTACGTGTATTGCGTTCAAAAAATATGTGTATATAAAATGTTATAGTGATTTTATTTTGCTGTCACGTTTTGAAGGCATTAAACATAATGGGCCACCAATAATCAAGTTTAGTGACGACTTAAATATTTAAGTAAAATGGACCATAATGAAAAGGACTGTCAATAATAAACCATATTTTAGATTCTATACAATAAAATGTTCATTATTATAGTCTCTACTTAAATAATTAAGAAATACCACTAATGGTTAATTATTTAGAGTCCATATCATTATGGTCCATTTTACTTAAATATTTAAGTCGTCACTAAATTTGATTATTGGTAAGGCCAAATGTCCGCAATATGTTTGTAGATTTTCGGGACGCACGCTGTGGGCATGGCGAAATACGCCACATTGAATATAAAATTTAACCTCGAAAATATTGCCTTCGTAGAAAAAAAAATGTTATAATGAAGATGGTTTCAATGCCTATACAAACTTTCGTCCAGCACAATACATTTTTCCCCTAAGGAGTTTCGGAGACACACATAGGTCATTTCGCGTTTTCCAACATGTTGGATGCGCTCGAAAACCGGGATTTAAGCTCCTGCAATAGCCGTCTTTTAGATATAAAAAATCGCCTATACAATTTAAGGTCTATGTATACATACGTTAATCCGTCCCCTAATACAACGGAAGTTTTATGTATGTATACATGGGAAATTGGGAAAACATTTATTTTTTTTAGTAAAACTGTAATTTTTAATTATTTATTATTCAATTGGTTGAAATATTTAAAATTTGACACAAAAACTGTAGTCATATTTCCTACTGTATTTTCCCGCATACGAAACTTCCTTCGTATTTTGGAGGTGACTTACATCATCATAAATAACTAAATTTGTAGTTGCATTTTTTTTACATATTTAGAAAAAAGGGGATAAGCCTGTCACAATAAAACAAATAAATTTATGAGGATCACTCAAATGTACACAATACATTTAAAATAAAAAAAAAACTATATAAATAGACTATGATGCGAAATTTAATAATGAGTATTTTATCTAAAAATTTAAATAAAGAAGATGAAAAAATTTAAATTTTAAAAATAAAATTTCGTTATAAGAAATGGTACTGCTCCAAATATACACATTTACGCACTTACTTTAACTACTTTAATTGTCGGTTACTTATTTGTTTATTTGTATTAACCATTACTTAATAGGAAAATAAAATAAAAATATTTGTCCGCTCTGACCTCATGAAACTCATAATTTATTTTAATAAATGTTTATAAAAGGTACATTTTTATAATATTATTTACATAATAAAGTGCTATAGGCCATTTGTGGCATTAAGTAATAAATCACTTGAAGTTATTGATTAGAAATATTAAAAGCAAAAAAAGGATGGATAGAATCTTTCCGTTCCAAAAATTAATTCTGAGTTAAACAAGAGTTGGTTTACAATTAATATAAATTTATATTAATTTGTATTAATTCTTACAATGTCAAAGAAAAGAATTAATCCGAAGGTCATACTCACTAAACTTTGTCTAACTTAATTCTAACGATTTAACTCTCAAAGACTTATATTGAATGAAAAAATGGTTTCAAGAATAATAATTCAAGCTTAACCCTTTAACAGGGATGTTATTTTGCTCTGTAGATATCTGTACATGTGTATGTGTACGTATAAAACAACAACATTCAAATTCTTTACCAATAAACAAATTAAAGTAAAACTTTGCAGTACCTACCTTATCACAAATGTTAACGTTCTCAAAATGAGCATAATACTGATAGCCAGTACCCACTCGGAAGAATTGTACAATGAACCTATTTTTATTATTACCAGTAAGTCATCAGTAACTACTAACTTCACTTTCTCATCATAACTACTCTTAATATCGTATAGTAAGTAGTAAGTAAGTATTTAAGTAGACTCTTGTTAGTGATCTGAGATTATAATGCAGCTGATATTGATGTTCAATCGTGTGAATGAAAAATATAAACTTATCTCAAAGCAACAACCATGTTAATGTTTTGAAATTACTCCCCATTTATCCTCTGCCAACTTTCTATTTTCTGCAACAAACGAACAAATAAAAAACTCTCTGCCCGCCACAATCTTTGCATACACGTTTTTTGACCTCTTGCCTTCATGCATTTCGTTTTTTGTGTGCATCATGTGTTTTTGTTTATATACAATTAGGTATTATTGGTACCGAACGCCAACGTGGCAGAATAATAGAGAGTACAAATTTAAAGACTGATCGTCACGATGACCATCCGCTCCGCTCATTAAATTAAATCGCACGGACCACAACCAGTCCAGTCACTTCACTCGCTCCAGCTCAGAGAGAAATCCCTGTTTTTATTGAGTTGTTTATTTATAAATGAGTTTTCAATCGAAACCATGTGCGGGCGCACCCTTCATATTTTTAGTTGTTCTATTGCAAGGATTTTTATTTAATTTGCTAGAGAAGAAATTCGAATTTTTGGTCTTAATTCAATTGACGCGAAAAAAAAAGGCGTGAAAAGTTTAAAAAAATTAATTACAATTATTTTGGCGACAAGGAAGAGTAAATTTTGTTTCGAAACAAACATTCAAGATGAGACTTATTAAAAAAAAACACATCACTTCATATTGATGTACAAAAATCTCAACCAAAAAATTGTGCGATTGTATAAATAAAGTTTTAAATTCTTGGACCCTTTACCGATAATCAAATTTAGTAACGACTTAAATATTTAAGTAAAATGGACCATAATTGTATGGGCTCTAAGTAATAAACCAACCATGGTAGGAATGACTTAAATATTTAGGTGGACCCTACATAATGAATATTTCATGGTATGGACTCTAAAATATGAAACATAACATAATATATGGTTCAGGTTTATAGTCCATATACCTACCATTATGGTTAATTTTCCTTAAATATTTAAGTCGTTACTAAATTTGATTATTGCTAGGGGCCCTAGTGTCTAGAATTCCTAGCAATATTTATAGTCCTGAACCAAGAGCAAGTTCTTATGATCATGTAGTGCATGTTATTTAAAGTCATTCCGAGAACTTTTCAAAAAAGGTAGAAATATCACATATTTGTTAACCATACCAATACCATACCATACCATAACCAATAATACAGAAAATTTAAATATTTGTTATGTTGTTCATTATTTTATGCGTCCCATAACTCACAGGGGCGTATTTAAAGTACCTACCTATTTTATAACAAAACAAATAGCGTAGGTCTGAAAGTAAACTGTCAAAACTGACTGCAAGATTTATTCCCAAAGAGGACAAAAATACTTATAGGAACTTTAAATAAAATTACTTTTAAAATTCTAATTTTTGTTTTTAAATTCCTGTAAACTTAACAATTTAATTTTTTTATAAGAGAATTCTGGCTTGTTATTTGTTTTTAGAAAAAAATTGTAACCGTATATCTACAACAGCAAATTTTAAAGATGTCAAACAGCAGTCCTCACCTGTAAACCGTTAAAAGTGCGGTATTCCAGCACCATAACTTATTATACGCATACATTTTAAAAAGTTTGCTTTGCACGATAGGTACATTATGTATGTATGTATAGACCTCATTTGGGGGCAAAAGCCCGAAATTTGGAACATAACTGTTAAATTATCCAAACAACCTTAAACAAAATTCTACGAATTTTTGTATAAATTTACATATTTAAATATGTTATTTGTTTTAATCGGTCATGACTTACCTTCGATCTTATTGTTTAATATTTAATTAGAAATATTGGTATCCTTAGTTAATCCAACAACCTTTGACTTTGAAGACTATATCGCTTTTATAAACAGTAAAAAACTCAAAAATGCTTTTTTCGCAGGTACACAAGCATTAACACAAATACCACGAATATTATCCACTTTTATACAGTTAATAAATTTGTATGCATAGAAACCTTCATAGACATAAAATCTTAAGATATCTAATTCCTTTAACTTGAACGTAAGCTTTGAATTTAAAAAACTGTTGTGAAATATACACAAAATTTTTAAGCATGAACACACCGGGTGGAGGAGGGATTTTTGATTTTACAAAACAAAAACACAAGAAACTAACAAAAGCGTTGAGCTCAACATGCATTCCAAGCCAAGACGCGAAAACTAACGAAAAACCTGTCCCATTACGATCAAATCCATGGAAATCTTAAATTTGTTTTATTATTTTTATTTTTTTATTTCTGTTTGTAAAAATAAAGTTTTGGTAATTTCTTCAGAGATTTTACAAATGCGGGTAAATAAAGATTTTTATTCACGTGTGACTTCTCCGTAAGCTACCTCACAACTAAGTCTTGTTTTGAAACTTGAAAGAGAGCCTTACAGTATTTTGAGTGCCAACCTGCCATCGGCCAAGCAACAGCAACAAAAGAAAGAAGGTAATAACACACCTAGGAGCCACCACCAGCGTCTCTGGATTTAAATGTATCCAACCTACCTGTATCGTGCAGCGATGTATCTAAGGCTAAGACAATCGTGTGTGTCTAGCTTAGCTTTTATTACTTTCGCTTTCGTGGAAATGGTTAGAGCTTTTTTCGACGGAAAACGGTAAGTATATTATGTTTAAGTTGGTATTAGTTATTAAACGTAAAATCAATTAAAAACATAAGTACAATCATACAATCAATAGACTCATATTATATTTTGTTAAGTTAGCGTGATTTACGCCTGCATAGCATAGTAATTACTACCCAATTGATTAACTAATTGATAGGCATCAGACATTAATTTCTTTACCTAATATAGCTTTTACTGTACCAACTCTATGAGCTAAAATTAGCAAGACAATGGAAAGTGATTGATAACATCGTTTTGTTCTTTTTTAAGAAATTCATAGAAGTTTGCAAAATAAGCTTTTATATTGAGTAAATAATAACACATGTTTGTATGTACATATCTATGGATGACCTCAACATAAAAGTTATATCTACATTCTACATGTACGAGTGTAGGATTTAGATACCTGCAAAATATACAGCATTTTATAATTATTTGATAAACAATATTATGTCCATAATTCTGTGTTCTTTACGTTTACATTTTCCAGTGCAATGTGCATGTGTACCTAGGTTAGGTTAGGCGGGGTGTGTACAGCCCAGGCTGTTGCGTACAGTGTTGCAAATTTCATAATGCTAGATTTCAAATTTTATAATGCTAGAATAGGTGAAATCTATCAAACCCAAAGAAAACTCATGGTTTGATTCGAGCTGTAAAGAGGTTATTAGGGTTAGAGAAGTAAGAAGTATAAGATGTTATAAAGCCAACCCTACTGAGGAAAACCGGAAAAAGTTTCAACAAGCTAGAAAGACCTGTAACGTTCATATTCGAAGAACCAAATTTTTACATGACCAAAAATTACGGCAAAAAATACTACAATGTCCCAAAGGTAGTAAAAATTTTTGGTCATTTGTAAAAAACATACGAAATACCACCTCATCCTCGGTTCCGTCTTCAATGATAATCCTTTTGTCAGCTCGCAAGAAAAAGCCAATTTGCTTGCAGCACAGTTTGCTGTTAATTCGACGCTGACAGAAAGTGTTATGATTCCTCCTGTACTTGAGAACGTAAATGATTTTATGGGACCAATCTTCTTTCGCACTCGTGCAGTTGCTAGAGTTCTTAAGGATCTCGATGTACACAAATCCGCTGGCCTGGATAGTATCCCTCCCATTGTTCTGAAGAGGTGTTCTTCAACGCTGTCAAAACCACTGCGTAAGCTTTTCCATCTGTCCTACTCTACTGGTCTCTATCCGAGTGGATGGAAAACAGCATTTGTCCAGCCTGTCCCTAAAAAAGGCGTATCTTCTTCACCCTCTAACTATCGACCAATTGCACGAAACGCTGATTCATTTCCAGCTCAAGAAATATCTCGAGGAACGAAAGGTTCTTAATGACCGGCAGTACGGCTTTCGTAGCAATAGGTCCACTGGTGATCTGATGGTATATCTCACCGAACAGTGGAACAAATCTTTACATCGTTTTGGAGAAAGTAAGATTATTGCACTTGATATTTCAAAAGCGTTTGATAGAGTTTGGCACCAAGCTCTCTTATCGAAAATGCGCGCATTTGGTTTCGATGAACCTCTTCTTCGTTGGATTAGAAATTACCTTTCGGACCGTTCAATACAAGTCGTATTGGACGGTTTTTAAGTCTGAAATCCACAAAATAAATGCTGTTGTGCCCCAGGGCTCCGTTTTGTCTCCGACTCTCTTCCTTATTTTTATAAATGATCTTTTGTCTGAAACTTCTAATCCATTAAACTTTTTTGCTGACGATAGTACCCTCAGCTTCTCATATTCGTTTACAGATTCTCATCCATGTCCTTCGGATGTGGAACTTGAACGGCAGCGTATGATAAGCTCAATAAATTCTGATCTCGACAGCATTGTCCAATGGGGAATCAAAAACCACGTAGAATTTAATGCTTCTAAAACTCAATGTTGTCTCCTGTCGTTAAAGCGAAACCCACCCCCAATGCCGCTATCCATGGGCGGCACTTGCATCGAGGAAACCGAACAGCTCTCAGTTCTCGGTATGTGTGTCACTGACTACCTTTTGTGGAATGACCACATATTTGATGTCGCCAAAAACGCTGCTAAGTGTTTAGGTTTTCTCCGTAGATGCAAGAAGTTTTTTTCCCCTACTGATCTGGCTGTGATCTACAAAGCCTTTATTCGTCCAAAACTTTAGTACAATTCTCATGTTTGGGCAGGAGCTCCAAAAACTCACTTGAGTTTGTTGGACAGAATTCAAAAGAGAGCTTTAAAAATGATAGGCGAAAGATCTATAACAGAAACAATGACATCCCTCGAACACCGCCGTAATGTTTCGTGTCTTTCTCTATTTTATCGCTATTATTATAATCAGTGTTCTAGTGAAATAGCCAGTTGCATTCCCCCCCTTAAAAAATTCAACCGTAATACTCGCGCTTCTAGGAATGCCCATCAGTTCACCCTCGAGCCCAACTTCGGACGTACTGTAATGTACGGAGATTCTTTCTTCAGTCGCACCACACGAATGTGGAATGCTTTACCTGACTCGACTTTCCCCTCCCATTTCGATGTGCAAACGTTCAAAACCAATGTGCATCGGTATCTCCTTTTAAATCCTCTCCTACTTACCTAATCGCTCGTGCTGTGTTAAAAATATTTAAAGTGTAGCCATAACCCCTTTTGCGCGCGTGGAATATAAAAAAAAAAAAAAATAATGCTAGATCGTATGGGAGCTCAAAAATAAAGATGCTAGATTTCAAAATCCATATTAAAACACCATACCGATGATTAAAAAATAAATATTAACCCCTTTATTTATAAAGAAAAAATAGTTATTTCAGCTCTCGTTTTTAGAAAAACTACACCATGGAATGAGAATTTTCTGGACTCAAACCAAAGGCATTTGTTTAGTGCTCCATTTGAGCTCGGAACATTTTCATTCCATGTTGTAGTTTTCCTAAACACGGGAGCTGAAATAACTATTTTTTCTTAATAAATAAGAGGGTAAATACCTAACATACATACATAGGTTATAATCACGTTATAATAACAAAAAAAAAACGAAAACAAAACAAAATTGTTTCAAAAATAACGAAACTTAAAGTTTTATTTGTAACTAGGTATCAGGAACTTTTACATCAAACAATTTTTAAGTAGGAACATGTTTTACTAGTGAATTATTTAATTTTAAATCAGTCAGACGGCTACATGAAATTTGGCCCCAATGAAAAATTGCTCCAAACGAAAAATTGCCCAAACGAAAAATGGCCTTTTGGGGCTTTTTTTCATAATGAAAAATGGCCCCAAACTTATGAAAAGTGACCCCAAGCACAAAATGAAAAATTACCCCAAAATTAATATAAGAAGTAACAACAACAGAAAAATTACAATCGTACAAAAAATGTTTTGCGTCGGTTTGGGAGAGCCGTAAAAGTACCTTGTCTGGCCCACTTCGCGGGTTCAAGGATTTTAACTCTCGTTTTGGGTCCTCTGTCATTCATTCAAGGATTTTAACTCTCGTTTTGGGTCCTCTGTCCCGCTCACGCGAATCCGTCGCTTCGCTTAGGGTATGCTCAGTCGCCTGGCAGGCGCCTATGTTATCAGTCGGTCTGCTTTCAAAGTTTTTGTTGTAAAAGTATTTTGTTTTAAGAATAAAAGTTTAGGGCCATTTTTCATAATTAAATTTTACCCCAAAAATAAAAATTAAAAAAAGGCCCCAAAACAATGAAAAATGGCCCAAATTTACAAATTTTAACCTATTTTTTTTTGTTTTTGTTGTTTTCCATATAAATTTTTCGGGCCATTTTTTCATTTTATATTTTTGGGGCTAAATTTCATGTAGCCCCAGTCAGACTAATCACATTCTTATTTTTATAAAATGACATTAGTTTTTAGATATAAATATCTTATTTATTTTATGATTTTAATTAAATAATGAGTTTGCCCAAAGTTCTTCATACAAGTAATCTTCTTCACCCTTAGGTTTTTCATACTTCTCCGAAAAACCTAATGAGAAAAGCAGCATTTATCTTCTATCGTTTGCCCCCCCCCCCCCGTATTTGGACAATTCTGTTCAATAATTCTTTTCCAATTTTATTACGATTTTTTGTTTTAATTATATTCGTTTGGGTGAACAGGCGCTCAACCTCAGCGTTTGAAATGGGAAGTTAAAGCAGTCCAATCGCAAATCGACCTAATTCATTAAACTTATTTTCCCCAGCTGCATCTTTAAAAGTTAGAACCTGGACCAAAAACGCATTTGTGTTTTGTGAATTTTGAACTTTTGACAACTCGCATAGATTTCTTAACAGTTTTAGCAGCCGAATAACACTTTATAATTCATGAAACATTTTTTGACAGCTCAAACTTTTGTATTGAAATTGATAACAGGATAGCAAAATAACAGAACAAAAGACCTCGCTGAATATGCCAAATAATTGACTTTCCAGATTCCAATATGAAACAGATGCTTTAATTCTAGATACATATATTACAGGTAATATCATTAGCATGTTCATTTTTGTTCAGTTCTGCGCATGTTGTCAAAATCAATAGTAAAAAATAGAATTTCAAACAATCACAGAAAATTTTTTTTGTTTACTGTGTACTTTTACAAAGGGCAAAGGAAATTTGGAAAGCTGCGTCTGATAATACCTTAGATATGTGTACTGTGGCTTTAATTAAATCATTTCTATTAGAAAAAGTCATGAATTTTGTTAGCGTATGTGTGAATCTTCGTGATTTAAAGTTATTAAGGTTAAATCACAATGCTTTGTAATTTTTTAAATATTTTTTAATAATGATTAGAAATCATTTTTTTGCATTCAAGAATGCAAAAAATAAAAACAAGAATGCCAGAAAAGCATTTAGCATAGTTTTAAAATTTCATAATGCTTTTCTCTTCTCTATAATGCTAGATCTAGAATTAATAATGCCGTTATGGGAACACTGGTTGCGTACACGGGCGCCTACTGGTCCATTGTGATCCTTTTACAAAAAAAATGAGTCTGAGGTCGACCCACACTAGTAACTTGCCATTGGTGCACTTGAAAACCATATAGGTACATATGTACATATTTACCTAAGTGGTGGGTGGTATCGAGTATATGGGTATATAGATATAGAGATACAGGGCAAAATGTGACATAACAAATATTTTGTACTTTTCTATTTATAATAGTAAAATTTTAATATTTTTTTGTAAATAGCTTACAAAATTCTAAGATTCTTACTAATAAATCTTTTTTTCTAACTCTTCTCGGTATGGAGGTTTTAATTGATTTAAGCCAAAACAGGCTATTGGCTAAAAAAAAAAATTCCAAAACTCAGGGGAGTGTACTTAAAAAAAAATGGCTTAAAAGAATATAAAAAGGCAAATTAGGTGTCATATGCTAAATTTCGGTTTTGAAGCGATTTTGAGTTTTAGCAAAATTTCGATTTTGTAGCGATTTTGATGGTAAGAATTTTTCGAATTAAAACATTTTTGAAAAGTTTTTTCTGTAACATTTTGATTTTTAGCTTTTTAAAGGGTGGTTTTAAAAATCTCATAATTACATTACATAAAGATGGTATAGGTATATATTTTTGGTAAAAATTTGAAATCGACATCATTGTTTTCTTTTCAAAATATTTGAGTTAAAAAACATTTGTTAAGAATTTTTAATAGTTTTTTCCCAGTTTTAGCTCTTAAAAAACTGTTTATTGAATTTTTTTTTTTTAAATTACCAGTTGTTGACTACGTCATTATATGTAAACAAAATAGACTGGGTTCGGAATCATTTTTTGTTCTTGAAATATTTGAGACGAAATTTATTGTTCAACTGTTTTTCTTAGTTTAAAAAAAGTGTCTGTTTAATTTTTTTTATATTTACCCATTTGGTATTGTGTAATTATGTGGAAAATAAAATTAGTCTGAAGTGAATATCTTATCCCGTTCTAGAGATATTCCAGATAAATGACATTTTACAGCCCCTTTTTAAATTGCTGTAGTAAAAAAACGGTTTATTGAATTTGTTAAAAAACCTTTTGAGCACGTTATGAGAATATTATCTGTCAGATAACATGTATCCGAGGTCGATATCTTTATGCGTTCTCGAGATTTGGTGGACGAAAAAAGTACCCCGAACGTACCTACGTACAGACATCTTGCTAAAAACGACGGATTCTGATTCTAGAGACCTCAAAACGTGAAGATATGTCTAAATTTTCAATTCGACAAATCGCACTAATTACAATAACTTCCAATGGAAAGTTAATAAAACAGAAATGTTCCTAACTAATGGTTCACATAGACAAAGACTGGTTCTTTGTGAACCAGCCTGTTCTTTTTATGAAGTTTCTCACATTTGCCATTGAGACCTGTGCTAGATCGTCCAGTTCTCCAACAAATCTGTGTCCGAAGTGACGGAGACGATTTGTTTGGAGGTTTGGACAATCTCAGAGCAGGTCCTTACTTACTTACTTTACTTTAGATGGCGCTGACAGCCCAGGATGGGCTAAGGCCTCAACTAACAAGCCCCTCCAGCCAGCTCTGTCCCTAGCTAGCCGCTTCCAATTGCGTACACCGAGTTGTTTGATGTCCTTTTCCACTTGTGCGCGCCACCTGTTACGGGTTCTTCCTCTGCTGCGTACACCATCGGGGTAAGATTCGAAGACTCGTCGGGCAGGTGCGTTGCTGTCCATACGCTTCACGTGCTCCAGCTATCTCAGTCGCTGTATTTTCAGCTTTTTGACCAGGTCAACGTCGCTGTATAGCCCGTATAGCTCGTCGTTGAATCTTCTCCTCTATACTCCTTCTATACACACCTGACCGAAAATCACACGAAGAATCTTCCTCTCAAAGCACCCTAGCAGATTTTTATCCGAATCTTTCAGTGTTCATGCTTCTGACCCATAGAGCAGGACCGGGATGATTAGGGCCTTGTATAAAGTCTCCTTGGTTCTCTGAGAGAGGGCCTTACTACTTAAATGCCTTCTTAGACCGAAGAGACAGCGGGTGGCAAGAGTAATTCTTCGCTTGATCTCTACACTGATGTCATTCTGTGATGATATAGTGGAGCCCAGGGAGACAAAGTCCTTGACAACTTCAAAGTTATATCTGTCCATCGTGATATTTTGCCCGAGTCGACGATGTTGAGATTCCTCTCTCGATGACAGCATATACTTCGTCTTGTCCTCATTAACCGCCAATCCCATTTTAGCTGCCTCCGATTCAATGCTCGCAAATGCCCCTGACACAGCTCGCTTCGTTCTTCGACAATTTCTATGTCATCCTCATAGGAAAGCAATTGAACGGACTTTTTATTTAAATTTAGCGCGTGCAAAAGGGGTTGTGACTACCCTTAAGATGATATACACAGCACGAGCGATTAGGTAGATTGGAGGGGATTTAAAAGGAGATACCGATGCACTTTTGCAATTTGGGAAGTCTGCCAATTGAAGCACTTTCAGTATGTAATCTACATGTAGTTTTAAAGTTTTCACAAATAATGGTGAGAGTCCTGTCTCAATAGCCAGCATGTAATTGCGTGTTGTACTTGGTAATCCAAAGCATCTTTTTAAGTAGTATCTCAGACCGTTTCATGTTGGCCATATCCCCAAGATTGTGCTCCATAAAACATCACCGATTCAGCCACTGCAACAAAAACTTTATATTTAACGGTATGATCAACCAGTCTATTAGAAAAACATTTGTTCCATGTAGCACATATCGCACTTTTCGCTTTTACAAGTTTATTTTTTAAATGAAGTTCCAAGTTTAGATTGCCATGATTACCATCACTCCAAGGAATTTGTAGTTTTTTAAAACTTCGATTCATTTCTGCACAATCTACCACCACCTTTTTTAAAAATCATCACTTTTGACTTTTCTAGGTTAACCTTTAGATTCCATGATTGACAGTACAGGTAAAGACGGTTAATCATAAGTTGCAATGTTTCGGGTGAATGCGCAAATAAGACCAAGTCGTCTGCAAAAAGAAGAGCTTTTATCAACACTCCAGCAAACTCTATTCCTCCTGGAAGAAAATCTATGAGATCGTTGATGTACATAGAAAAAAGATAGGGACTTAAAGAACATCCTTGTCTTACTCCCATATTAGTATCGAACCAATCCGAAGAACCAGTTAAACTCCACACAGCAATTCGATTCCACACATACATATTTTCTAGAACTTTTCCAAACTTATAACTCATACCAGTATTGTAAAGTTTATAGAATAGAGTTTTTCGATCGATTCAAAGGCTGCCTTGAAATCAACGAAAAAGGCGAATAATTTCATTTTTTGATCTATGAAAGTTCCAGCAATGTTCTGCATTACAAAAATGTTGTCTACGGGTGAATAACCATTACGGAAACCAGCTTGGTTTTCATGAATAAGTTTTTGGCTTTCAATCCAATTCGTCATTCTCTTATTCAAAAGTTTTGTAAATATCTTGTATGATGCATTAAGAAGAGATATTCCTCTGTAATTAGCCGGTTCAGCTATATTTCCCTTTTTATGTATGGGGAATATTATTGCTTCTTTAAACTGTTGCGGTATAACTCCTGAATCGAATATTTTGTTGAAAGAAATTGTTATGCTGTCCTTGAAATTATTTGTGGCGTATTTAAAGAGCTCTGTAGGGATTCCATCTGGGCCTGGTGATTTTTGGTCCTTGAAATTTGCAAGGACTGAATGTACCTTATCAATAGTGAAGGGCTTATCAAGTACTTCATTTGAAATGAGCGGTGTTGCGTAATGGATCGGGAGCATGTGAGTTATTGGGTTCAATAGAGTTTGAAAATAGTCCTTTAATGAGCTCGCACTTATTTGAATACTTATTCGTGGTACTTTGCCGTTAAATTTGTTTATTGCTAGCCAAAATTCTCTTGTATGAGAGCCTCCTTTTCAAGAAATGCTCTCTTTTTGTCCTTATATAATATCTTGAAAGCGTTATTTGTTTTAACATAAAGATCTTTGAAATAACTATTTCCAATCTTGCGAAAAGCTTTGAGCCAACCGAATGATTTTTGCCTTGCTACTTCACACTCCTTATCAAACCGTTTTTCTTTATACAATGATCTCTTTTTCCATACCTACCTGCATGTTGGATAAGATATTTTGGCTAATTCTTCTTCTGTGATAAAGTTGCGATCCAGATTGATTCTATACTCTATTGCTTTTGAATCTTTCCACAAAATCTTAGGGGGTATAAACATGTTGATTGTTTCTTCGCGATCGATTGCAGTAGTTTCAAACTCTGCAACGATAGGTAAATGGTCTGAATACTGTTCGCACAAAACTTCAAAATCTGCAAAAAGAGAAATCCATTCGCCCCTTATCAAACAGTAGTCGATGACTGAGGAGCCTTGCTTACCTACAAACGTATATTCTCCTTGTTTGTCCAAATCGCTAACGCCATTCATAATATGAAAACCATATGAATCACACATTTCCAGTAGTCTGATCCCTCTCGAATTTTGTGTGCCATCTTTCGATTCCCTCACTTTCCCTGCAAAACGATTTTCTCTCCCTTCTTCCTTTCCTATTCTGGCATTAAGATCCCCAATAACCATAATATTATCGCAGCTGGTGTGTTCCAGTACACCACATAATTTTCCAAAATCGCTTTCCCAGTGATTACAGTTAATGTACGTTGGTACTTGGTATTAATTTAAACTTGGTTGAGCCCAGGGCAATCTTTAAAATTGCTCGCTCTTCAGCTTCAAACTCAAATGAAATGTTATTTATGTTTTTTTTTTGTACCCAAAAAAGCACCCACCACTTGCTCTCCCTCTCGTATTTTGTTTCACAGCAGAAATCCAAACAAACTTGAAGTTGGTAAATCAGTTAATAAATAATTTCTCTACTAAAAACGTTTCATAAAGAAACACCATATCGTATTTATTTATAAATTCATAAAAATTTACGTAAATAGACTTATTACTAAGACCTGCTATATTATAACTAAGTATTTTAATTTTTTTATTTGATTCTACAGTTTTTATTTTTCTTTGGCAGATGGCACCTTTACCCTATTGTATTAAATAAGATTTGGTTGATGTCTCTGCTAAATTATTTCTAAATATTTTTGTAGATGTCGCTCCTCGGTTGACAACACTGTCATCTGTCAAATTCGCTTCCATTTTGAGACACAGCTGATTGCTCAGATCGGTGTTGTAAATATTGCTTAGCTCTAACATCCCATTGCTGTTGTTGTATAAAATACCCAATGAAGAACTCCAACGAAAAACTTTTTTGTCGACGAACATTTTATCATCTCGAACTAAAACTTTTACTTGCGGGTTGATTTCATAGAGACTATTTCGTATCTTTAAAAGTTTATTTCGTTTCTGGCGTATTGTCACGGGAAGGTCTTTTGAAATGGTGACTCCCGTGCCTCGTAGTTTCGATGATGACTTGAGTGCTGCAATTACTTGTTGTTTCGATTCTAGTTTTACTATGAAATTCTTTACATTATTGTTATTTATTCTTGAATCTGATGATTTTCAATGTGCGGTGTTGGCTGTATTAAGCCTGAGCAAATGTGTTGTATGACATTCTTTTCTTCTTTGCCTTCTTGAGGTGTTACTCGCATCATAAGATTGTTTTCTGTGTTTTTTCTTTGTAATTCTTCTAATTGGTTCTGTAACAGTTCGTATTTTTTTCTAAGGTACAAACTTTGTTAGACAATTGTAAATTAAGCTCCATGATTTGTTTGTTTACATTTACGATTGCTTCGACATCACTCTTCTTGGCGGTATCTTTCATTTTTTCATCAAATAAATCACAAAATAATTGTATATTTCATAGATCCAACCAATTCTGCCATTGTTTGCAAGGATTGTGATTTTGTGTGTATATTAAAACTTTCAGGGGATGTTACGGAAAGTTTCCTTTTATTCTCCGTGGACATATAGAGTGAGGTTATGCATACGTCGGTGCTAGCGCTCAGATATAAAGCCAATTTATAATTCTTATAAATGTAAAACTCAATTTAATTTATGTTGGGCAGGTATGTTTATGCTTCGGATTAACTTTTAAAAGATTTTCAACGTTATAGAACTTTTTAAAATTTACAATTTAGCACTTTTTACTGGAGTAATTTGCAAACAAACTTTTCCAAATTATGAAAGATGTCAAAGAAAGAATCTCTGTACCTAACAGTTCGTCCGAAATTGGGCTCAAGGGTAAACTGATGGGCATTCCTAGAAGCGCGGAGTATTACGGTTGAATTGTTTAAGGGGAGGAATGCAACAGGCTATTTCACTAGCGCATTGTTAATGGAAATAACGGTAAAATAACGAAAGACATAAAACATTTCGACGGTGCTCAAGAGATGAGAATGTTTCCGTTATAGTTCTTTCAATTATATCCAATAATCTCAAGTGGGTTATTGGAGCACCTGCCCAAATGTTGGAGTTATACTCAAGTTTTGGACGAATAAAGGCTTTGTAGATCACAGCCAGATCAGAAGGGGAGACAAATTTCTTGCATCGACGGAGAAAACCTAAACACTTAGCAGCATTTTTGGCGATGTCGAATATGTGGTCGTTCCATAAAAGGTGGTCTGTGACACGCATACCGAGAATTGAAAGCTTTTCGGTTTCCTGAATGCAAGTGCCACTCATGGATAGTGGCATGGTGGTGGGTTTCGTTTTAACGACAGAAGACAGCATTGAGTTTTTGAACCATTAAATTCTACACTATTTTTGATTCCCCATTGAACAATGCTGTCGAGATCAGAATTTAATGAGCTTATCATACGCTGCCGTTCAAGTTCCACATCCGAAGGACATGGATGTGATTCTAAGAACGAATATGAAAAGCTGAGGGTACTGTCGTCAGCAAAACAATTTAATGGATTAGAAGTTTCAGATAAAAGATCGTTTATGAATATAAGGAAGACAGAACGGAGCCCTGGGGCACACCAGCATTTATTTTGTGAATTTCAGACTTGAAACGTCCAATACAACTTGTATTGAACGGTCCGAAAGGTAATTTCTAATCCAACAAAGAAGAGATTATCGATACCAAATGCACGCATTTTCGATAAGAGAGCTTGATGCCAAACTCTATTAAATGCTTTAGAAATATCAAGCGCAATAATCTTACTTTCTCCAAAACGATGTAAGGATTTGTGCCACTGTTCGGTGTGATATACCATCAGATCATCAGTGGACCTATTGCTACGAAAGCCGTACTGCCGGTCATTAAGAAGCTTTCGTTCTACGAGATATTTCTTGAGCTGGAAATTAATCAGCGTTTCCATGACCTTAGAAAGAAGGTACGTAAAAGCAATTGGTCGATAGTTGGAGGGGAAGAAGACACGCCTTTTTTAGGGACAGGCTGGACAAATGCTGTTTTCCATCCACTCGGAAAGAGACCAGTAGAGTAGGACAGATGGAAAAGCTTACGCAGTGGTTTTGCCAGCGTTGAAGATCACCTCTTCAGGCCAGCGAGTTTGTGTATATCGAGATCTTTCAGAACTCTGGCAACTGCACGAGTGCGGAATAAGATTTGTCCCATAGAATCATTTGCGCTCTCAAGTACAGGATGAGTCATAACACTTTCTTGCAGCGACGAATTAACAGCAAACTGTGCTGCAAGCAAGTTGGCCTTATCGATTGAGCTGACAATAGGAGTATCGTTGAAGACGAGCGTTGGAACCAAGGACGAGGTGGTGTTTCGTATGTTTTTTACAAATGACCAAAAATTTTTACTACCTTTGAGACATTGTAGAATTTTTTGCCGTAATTTTTGATCATGTAAAAATTTGGTTCGTCGAACATGAACGTTACAGGTCTTTCTAGCTTGTTGAAACTTTTTCCGGTTTTCCTCAGTAGGGTTGGCTTTATAACGACGGAAGCTTACTTTTCTAACCCTAATAACCTCTTTACATTTTCTCATTCCACAAAGAATTAAGTTTGTAATCATATCTGCACTGGAATCTACGTCACTATCGAGGAAGCATAGTGACCAGTTAAAGTTCCTGAAGAAAACATTGATACCGTCCCAGTTGGCTTTCTCATACTGCCAAACGGTTCTCAAATGGTTAGATGTGCCTAGAGGCGATAATACACGTACAGCCGAATCTATAAAGACATTTTAAATGCTTCATAACTTTAAACTTCCTCTAAATATCACTTAAGTGTGAAATAGGTATCTATAATCAATTTCCACATTTAAGCAACGTAACTTTACCCCTCGTAACTTAAACGCCATTCACCGCGTTTGAAGGCTACGCAAAACCAACTTAAATATATTTTGAGACATGAGAATTGTTTTTTTTTTATGAAAAGAAATTGTGCGTAGGTTCAGTAAGGAAAAATGTATTTATATGTGCACTGTGATTGTGATGGCCGAGTTTTAATTGTTTTGATTCTTTTTTTTTACAGAAAACAATATAAGAAATAGTGATTTTGGTTCCATTAAATAAATTGAGTTGCTAAAAATTATTTTATTTTGTTTATGTCCCCACAAATTTCCTTACCAATATATACATAGGTAGGAAAGAAATTTCTGAAAATAAAATTTAAAAAAAAAACTAAAATGGAATGATTTCATTTTTTCTGTGTTTGACGATGCATAATCGCATACAAACAGTTGCTTCTCTTTCTGTCTTATTATTTGTACGCTATTTTGTGCATGTGTTTTTTTTGCAATCTGACAGAAATAGCCTGAGAGTGAAAAATGTACTAGAAATTTGTAGCAGTTTTGTCAATTTTCTTGCGTTACGTTACATTACGGCTGCTTAGTAAAGTATGAAAAGAATATTGATTATAGATACAAATTTAAGTAACTTCATTTAAAGGCAACTTAAATATTTAAGCAAGCTTAACTAAATAACCTCTTAAAGGCCTTTTTAGATAATTTTATAGATACGGCTGTTATAGTGTATTTATTTGGGTCAGAGGTTTAAAAACAAATCTAGAGTGTTGGCGGATTGACCTGCAACGTCAGGAATCCGAGTAGGCTTGTCGACCAGCTGAGTAAGGTTGTTTATCTCAGCAAAAATCTCGACATACCTTCCTTGGGGTGTTTTTTGACCCGAATAGCGTAGCCACGAAGAATTATGTACATTGAAATCGCCCGTAACAACGATTTCACTGTGCGGAAAATGGAAAATAATTCTCTGGATGGAGCCGGATAGCGCATCGAATTCGTTGGAAGTCGAATCACTATCCAAACTAGGACTACGATAAATAAAACAAGTATGGATGATGCGCTTATGGATGGTGAATTTAAACCACATGAAATTAAAGTTCGTATTCAAACATGAACCATATTGTGGTTGAAGCTGATAAGCAACATCATTTTGAACAAACACTGCGAGACCATGATGTGGAAAAAATAGAGGCACTAAGCTATAACCATGTAGGCTGAATTCCGAGTCATCGGTATTTTCCCCTACCTGGGTTTCACTTAGTGCCAAAACAGCTGGCCTGTTTTTCACAGTACGGACATATTCAGCACAAAATTTCTGCCTCAGTGCCCGAATGTTGCTGTAGTCAACCCTAAATTCACCCACCATTACAATAAACAGACAATTAAGACCAAATCAGACAGTTATGTATGCTGATATTAAGTTTGGGGCCCCCAATGACTTCACAGTACAATACTACTAGTGTTATGCCTAAAAAGCAGTGTACTGATCCGCCCCTGGATACCCAAAGTCAATAACAGCAATTTATCTGATATGCTATGGCTTAGTCGATTACATACATTGTGTGAGATGCTACACACATTGCATTTAGTTACGAAGCCAAAGCACTGTGAGTGACGTGGGAAGGAGAGAAAAGGAAATTTACCGCTGTGCTGTGGTGTTCGTTGCTTATCAATCATCATTTGCGTTACACAGGTGCACTTTTTTTCTTTTTGCTTTTTGTTGGGTAATGCACTGATGCTGGCACTTGCACTATTGTTGTTGTTAGGTATTTAAGTTGGGCTATTTTTTTTTTTTTTTTTATTTATTTAATTCGCGGCGCGATTAGTAGGTATATGTTTTATGATTTTTTGTTTGTATGTAATGATTTAGGCAGACTGCACTTGTACTATTGTTGTTTATTTATTTTTTTGAGAGGGACTGTTGCGGGCTGTGTAAGGGAAAAGATTTGCAAGTATGAGGAAGGAAAAAAAGATGGATGGAGGAATACAAAAAAAAATAATCAGAGAAGACAAAAAACTAAAATTTAAAATCTTAAGGGATAGGAAAATGATAACTGGGAAGAGAAGGATAGAATGTCGAATCGGGAAAGGGAGATGTCTGCTACGAAAACTGGCATGCTTGTCTGCTTGGCTCGAGCTCACCGGGTGGGGCGGGGATCTTGCTTCCGCTGCATAACGCTGCCACAACAAATTACATTGATCATGCCATTCTACTTGAACATAAACAAACAAAAAAAGTATAACGAAGTCTGGTTCACCACACCCAAACACCACAGATGTTATGTGGAGCGGCTCATTCCCACCCAGCCGTCGAATCCTCCGTCCGGATGTTTAGGATCCCCCTATAGCGAGGTCACTGCTGGAATTCACCCCCTACCGCATCGCCTGAAAAAAAAAAGTATCTTACCACATGACCCGATTGTTCAGGCCAACAACGACAAATTATCTGAAATAAATAGACATTTGACTTCCACTATGAAGTGCGATTCACAAACTCGGTTTTATTCATTGAAAGAAAATGACTTTCAAAAGAAAAAAATGTTACATAAGATTAATAAGGAAAAAAAATTACTCGAGATCTTAACACCTCTCCCAAAGACCGACTGAAAACTTGGTTTCTGCCTCCCAGCCGAAGACTGTCCACCCGCGAAAGAAACTCACAAACTTGCGATGCCTTAACGATTTTTAAATATTTTAAAACGCCTACCTGCCTAAAGAGCTCTTTGGGTGGGTGGTTACGTCCTATTTCGGACTCACCGCAAAAAAAAATAACTCGGAGGACAACTGCAGCCCGGGCGAAACGCCGTTTGCCCAGAAAGGCCGTTAGTGTTGGCACCTCTTTTGATTGGTAATTAATAAGGAAAAAAAAACAAAAAAAGTTAAAATACAGCCCCTTCGCCGACTCGTTCTTGTCTCCCTTTTTTCTTTTTAATTTTTTTGAAGGCAGCCCCCTTTCCCAAAAGAAACGCACGGCCTCCAAGGGAACCAAAAACAAAAAAACGGTTGCGGTCCTGGCGTTCTGGACCCTGCCAGTGACCGCTAAATCTATGCGAACAAATTTTTTTCTTTATGTAAAATTCTAAAAAAAAACTTCTTCAAAAAAACTTACCCCCAGATTATTTATACAATATGTGTACTTAAAAAAAGACCCTTTTGGACCTATCTTATAGGTAGCGGTAATGCAACCTGTAGGTACCCAGTTCTTCAGCTTCGGTGTCCTGCCAGAACAATGACTGATCAGCTATTGTTCTTCTAACTGGAAATCGAGTCATACGATGCTCATAACAGTTTGCTATTTATGCTTTTCTTTGCATACATCCATAAGTATCCTCTGTTTCCGCAATCAGCCCCTATAGTTATACACTGGAATTTTGGAAGTGAATGGAATTCTTTCACAGTGGGGGCAAACAAAATGTTTTATTTCGATTATAAATTTTTTTTTTTGTAGGTATAAGATCGTAACAGGACAAATAGGGAAAACACTATAATATTTGTATTGAACTGTAAAGCATGATAACGCGTCGCCTTGTCTCAATCCTTTCTCAACATCAACGGAATGACGGAGCAGCGAGATTTCTCCATCGTCATCCTGCACAGGCGGACGAGTTTGGCAGGGATGCCGAGACTTGACATGGCTTTGTATAATTCTTCCCTTTTCACGCTCTCATAACGCGACTTTAAAATCGATTAAAAGGTGGTGTGTATCGATCTGGAATTCCCGGGATTTTTCTAAAATCTGTCGGAATGTGAACATTTGATCGACGTTTGCCTTGCCTGTCCTAAAACCACACTGATAGGGGCCGATCAGATCGTTGACAAAAGGTTTTAAGCGGTCACACAGAATAGCCGACAAAATTGTATAAGCGACGTTTAGAAGACTAATTCCTGTGTAGTTGGTACAATTCAGAACATCTCCCTTTGTTTGAATGGGGCACACTATACCGAGGTTCCATTCATCGGGCATACTTTCATCCGACCAAATTTTGCAGATGAGCTGGTGTATGCTCCTAGTCAAAATATCTCCCGCTGATTTAAATAGATCGGCTGGTAAGCCATCCGCACCAGCAGCCTTGTACGACTTAAGTTTGGATATCGCCAGCCGCACTTCGGTTAAATCGGGTGGACAGAACTGTTGGCCATCATCGTCCAAGTTGAATGGAGTGTTCTGCCTACTAGCGGAATCTTGGCTGACTTCGCCGTTAGAGAAGTGTTCTAGAGTCTAGAGAAGTGTTCTTTCCAGATCCTCAGCACTGACTGTGTGTCTACTACCATATTCCAACTCTCATCTCGGCAGGCTTCCGTTCTAGCCTTGTATCCTTGGATGGATCGCTTCACCCTCTGATAAAATTTTCGAACATCTCCCCTACCGCTACAACCCTCAATAGACTCTACCGCCCGCTTCTCGTGCTCTCTCTTTTTCCTCCTGAGAAGTCGGCGTTCCTCTTTTCGTTTCAGCCCGTAGAGCTCCCGGGCTACTTTCTCAGTAGCTCTTGTTCGAGTCTGCAGCATTGCCTGGTAAGCCTCGTCGTTAGCTGCTTGCGCTAGCCGGCACTCTTCATTGAACCAGGGGTTTCGTTGTGTTCGCCTAGTGAAACCCAGCACATCAGAGGCGGCACTTCTGATGGCTTGTTTACAGTGTTTCCACTTGTCCTCTGCACTTGATGCTGGTGGCGGACCTCATGAGAGATTAAGAGTTACGTGGTCTGCAAAAGTTCTGGCGGGCTCTTGCGATTTAAGCTTCTCGACATCGAACCTTTTCACAGCATCTGCTCTGCGTTGTCGCGTCATGGTTATCCTCAAACGTAGTCTAGCTACCACCAGGTAGTGATCCGAGTCAATGTTGGCCCCTCGAAACGTTCTAACGTCCAAGACACTGAAAGCATGTCTCGCGTATATCGCAACGTGGTCGATTTGGTTGACGGTTAGTTGATCACACGACCGCCGTGTCCCCTTGTGTATATTGAGGTGTGGGAAGTAGGTGCTTGAGATGATGACATTTCGCCCCGCCGCAAAGTCTGCCAGCCTGTGTCCGTTGCCGGAAGTTTCGTCGTGTAGGCTGTGTCCTCCGACTATCGAACCAAAGATGCCCTCCTTTCCGAATCTTGCTTTGAAATCACCAAAAATGATCTTCATGTCGTACTTCGGGCACATGGGAACCCGACATATCTTCGCAAACAACATCTTCACAAAACAACATCCCCGCAACAACACATCCTCGCAAGGACACATCTTCGAAATGACACATCCCCGCAACGACACATCCTCGCAACGACACATCCCCGTAAGGACACATCTTCGAAATGACACATCCCCGCAACGACAAATCCTCGCAACGACACATCCTCGCAACGACTAATCCCCGCAAACAAAATCTTCAATGTCACTAATCTACGAAAGCCACTGACCATGGTATTTCTTCCTCGGCGGGCGCTTGAGTTGGCAAAAAACAGGACAAATGATGTTGTATAGCAATGGGTTAGGTGATTTAGTAGAACGCGAGTGGAATAGGCAATATGAAATGGAGCGATTTCGATAAAATTGAAATATGTTGTAGCTGACACACAATTATGGAAGAAAAAAAATATTTTTTAGTTAGGGTGGTTCAAAAAAAACACCTTCGTTGTTTTTGGACCGATTTCAATAAAATTGAAATATGTTATAGCTGAGAAACATTACTTCACGGTGTAACATAGCCTCGAAAACAGTAAAATATGGGTGAAGGCTAACATTTAACTCAAGTTTTATCGAAGATTAAAAATATAATAAAAAAAACGAAAGATTAAAACTAAATTTAGCAAAAAAAAAAGATAAGTAAGTAATTCAAACCTTTTGTATTTTTGGATAAAACATTTAAATTCAAAAGACAACTAGATCTCTTGAGAAGTATAATTTTGAAAATTTCTGTTGCTGAATAAAACTCACTCTTGTGTTTATTATATTTGAGATGTTTATTCTCCAAAAAACATAAATATTTGTAGGTATAAAACTACACTAATTACTGGACGGAAATTGTTTCTTACTATTTTTAACAGGTACTCAAGGGGATGTCTTCAGCTTGAAATCCAAGTTGCAAAATGAGGTGAATACGAAACGAAAGCATCATACGGCGATGCTTCAAGGAGAATTGTGCGTTTGTGGAAAGTGTTACCTGAATGTGTATTCCTCTACACTCTATTTCGCGCATTTTTTGACATCTCAAGTGTAAATTCAAAACCAACTGAAAACGTACTGTTCGATTTGGATTCCAACCAAAGACCATCCTCGTAAGGGAAATTCTACATTTAACTCTTTTTAACATATATAGGTACCTATTCAATTTGTTTATTGGTTTCAAAAACAAGATAATTGTAATTAGTAAAAATTGTGTAACAAAATTTTTTGTCACACCAATAGCTTAAGAGATTATTTGCAAACACCAGGGTCAAGTTAAAATATTTTGCGGTTTTTCAAGATAGTGGTGGGACTTTGAAAGATTTTATTTTTTAACAATACCAACCCAAACAACAAATTAAAATTTCAAAAACTTTGCTGGCTTTAATTCAAAGAATTAACAGAATTCAAAGGGGGCGGCAAAAAATGCGCCAGAAATCTCTGGCATAAAATAAACATTAAAAATATTTTTTTCTTCCATTATTGTGTGATTTTTTTTGAACCACCCTTACTTAAAAATATTTTTTTTTCCATAATTGTGTGTCAGCTATAACATATTTTAATTTTATCGAAATCGCTCCAAGAACAACGAATGTAATTTGTTTTGAACCATCCTAACATAAAAAATATTTTTTCTTCGATAATTGTGTGTCATATTTCAATTTTATCGAAATCGGTCTAACAACAACGAAGTTGAAATTTTTTGCACCACCCTAACTTAAAAATATTTTTTTCTTCCATAATTGTGTGTCAGCTACAACATATTTCAATTTTATATAAATCGGTCCAAAAACAACAATTTTTATGGATTCCTCATGGAAATGTTATTTACCATCACATAAAATCGGCCTCGTTCTACCTAATCACCTAAAACCCATTGCTATACAACATCATTTGTCCTATTTGTTGCCAATTAAAGCGCTCGCCGAGGGAAGAAATACCATGGTCAGTGGCTTTCGTAGATTAGTGACATTGAAGATTTTGTTTGCGGGGGCGGGGATTAGTCGTTGCGAGGATGTGTCGTTGCGAGGATGTGTCTTTACGAGGATTTGTCGTTGCGGGGATGTGTCATTTTGAAGATGTGTCCTTGCAGGGATGTGTCGTTGCGAGGATGTGACGTTGCGAGGATGTGTCGTTGCGAGAATTTGTCGTTGCGGGGATGTGTCATTTCGAAGATGTGTCCTTGCGAGGATGTGTTGATGCGGGAATTTTGTTTTGTGAAGATGTTGCTTGCGAAGATGGGTCGTGCGACGATGTTGTTTGCGAAGATTAGTTACCGACCCCGGGCACAAATCATACGTTGTCTCCAGGAGATCGTAGAATGCTTCTTTGGTTGAGTCACCTCTCTTTTCATTGGGGGCGTGAACACAGATCAGCGTAATGTTCTTAAATTTGCCTTTGATACGGATTGTGACCAGGCGCTCGCTTACACTTCGGAAGCCCAAGACTTCTTGCCTAAGTCTTCTCCTTATCACAAAACCGTAACCAAAGAGCCGCTGACCCTCTTCCTTGACGCACCCGCCGGAGTAGATGTCACACGATTTCAGTCTCCGTATGCCCTCTCCATCCCATCGCACTTCCTGGATGGCTGTTACGTCAGCCTTTAGCCTGTCTAGGTATGCAAACGATACATCGATGTTTTTGAAGCATCGATGTTTTTGTCTTTAAACATCGATGTTTGCCATCGAAGTTTCGAATCCGAAAACATCGATGTTTCGATGTTATTTCGAGTGATGTTTTAGCATCCATGTTGCCTGCTTTTGCTTGGCTTGTGAACACCAAAAACTTGTTTTTGCATTGAACGCGCGCATTCATTTTTCCCCAAGATAGTTGACAGTGACAGCTGAAAATGTCATTAAGAAAGCGGAAATAAAAGAATAGAGAACCAAATATTATGAACAAACGTTCAATTCGATTCAGGCACTAGCAACTACATTAGATCCAAGATTCAAATTACTCCATTGAAAGGATCAATTCTTGGCTAAAATTAAAATAATTTCTTATTTGAATGACTTCATAAAAGATAAGGAATGTGGCCAATATTTCAGATTCTTCTGAGGAGTCGGAAAAACAAGAAAGGCTTTTTGATATTAGGACACATATCAGAAACATTTGGTGCATCTGAACATCAAGTCCAAACAGTCCTGTTCCTCCATCTTCACAACAACGAAGTGCAGATGTATCGGAGGTCAGCTGTAGCAACTATATGAAAAATGTGTTTGCGGGACTTTATAAACAGGCTACCAAATAGTTGCCCATTGTGGCTACCAGTTCCAAGTGAACAACTTTTTTCTAAAGCTGTGGCAACTATTACCCAACAACGCAAACGTTTTACAGGGAAAAGATTTTCCAAGTTGTTATTTTTAAATTCTGTTTTGAATAAATAAAGTAATACATATTTCCTTATCATCCTGTAAATAAATTTTGGATGTTTCTCTGCCGCGTTGGTGTGCGCACTCTCATTTATCACCATGTAAATTAATTTTGACTGACGAATGTTTCTCCGCCGCACCGAATGTTTCGCATTGGTTTGGGAGAGCCTTATCTCTTTTCTTTTGGGTAGAACTTAGACACTTTTTAGATGACTCGCTAAAAAATTAAAGAAGAGAGAAATAAGAAGTCCTTAGCTTTACTTTTTGGGTTTTTCAAAAAACATAGATGTTTCGAAACATCGATGTTTTTGAGGCCGATGTTTTTGAGGCCGATGTTTTTGACATCGATGTTTTTTTATGGAAACATCAATACATCGATGATTTTTTTACGATGTTTGCATCCCTAAGCCTGTCCAGGATCTCCACTAATTGTTCGGCTGCACGTGTTCTGTATAAGGACAGGACGTTCCACGTGCAGATCCGAAATTCATTGTCCTTGTTTCGTTTGCTGGGGTCGTCAACTTTAAAATCATCCATATCCGAGGCTTGTTGTTGTTTCGGAACAACCTTTTTTTATGTGGTAGGGAAGTTACCCCGAGGCACAACCCCCGACCCGGAGGACCAGTACCTTCATATAAAAGGGTAGGGAGCCGGATCAACCGCTCCTTATAGGCCTGAGCTACGAATATGTCGTAGTAGCCCATATAAGGTGTTCACTAAGTAGTTCAACCTAACTGGAACTGTAGACACCACCGTTGATTCCATCTGGAGAATTCGTCCGCTGCCGCCTCGATGAAAGGAGAGTTGTCTAGTGGGAACACTCCTCCCCCCTCTCTCGTTGGCTGTCCCCAACAGCTTTCCACGGGGATTCAAACACCGTCTCCAGCTGAGGTACTAGAGACCCGATGTTCACCACTAGGAGGTGAGAGTAGGAGTTGGTAGACAGAGGTGGGCTTGTGTCCCCTTGAATGTACATAACTACCCTTTTGAGAATCAGAGCAGGTCCTTAAAGGTTTCAATTTCCTCAACATCCTGACAGCTCCTTCAGAAATAGGGTGCGAATGCGCCTAGTCTGGTGGCTACTGTTCCAAAGGCGCAATGAACCGTTAGTACACCGATCAATATTCTAATTTGCTTTTTACTCAGCTATTAACTGAGTTTCCTTTTCATTTATTCTAGAGGCCATAAACTTTTAGAGAGGAAGCAGTCGTTCCTGGTCATCCAGGAGATATTGATTTGGTCTTTCGTTATTGGGTCAATTTTCCGTTTATTAACGCCAATCGGGATTGCTGGTCCCGTATATAATTGGCTACTACTATTTCTATTTGACTGAAAATACGAACTGAACAGAGTATAGTTCAGTTTTAGGAGGGTTAACCTCCGGACCGTTGTGTGCTGCCCAAGAAGATAGTTCTTTAAGTGCGGATTCCATAATATTTTTATTGGTGGTAAGATACTTATGCTGCATTTACACGAATGGCAAAATGCCATTATATCTGTCAAATCATAGCCATTTTTCTTTTCATCGTGTAAACGCTCTAAATACTGGCAATTATTTTTGCCAAAATAAAATGGCAGAGATAATTTGGCATAAAATGCTGCCATTTATATGACTATGTCCCGGTCTACATTGAACGATTTTTCCCGTGCTGAATGGAAAAATCGGCCGAAACTGGAAGGATCATGTCGGCTGTACCTCTCAATCGCACACGATTACAACAACAATTTTTTGTCGGCACTGAAAATATCGTTCAATGTAGACCGGGACTATGTGTAAACACTTTACTGACGCCATTTTCCGAAATTATGCCATTCTAGATAAGAAGGAACTTGCTCATTCTTTTATGGCATGTTGCCAGTATTTTTAAATCTGCCATTATTTGAACTCGTGTAAATGCATGTCATAAAAAAATTATTTCTGCCATTATTTTACCATTTTGTTGGCAGAAATATTGGCAACTTTGCCATTCATGTAAATCCGGCATTACCCGATGTCAAAATTACTATGTCGTCTGCATAGGCTACCATTTAAATGCCCTGATTCCTAAATCTTGTAAGAATTTTCCAGAGCAGATTTAATGGACTCCGTTTTTACAACGTTGGATCTCAAAAGTACCACCGACAACAGTCGTATAATACCCAGTTTAAAAAACAGAATCGAGAGCTCGAGTTGGATTAGGGTAGGATTTTCGACCCAGGTGTTTCGTCACGTGAGTTGAGAGCCCCATTTGAAACTTGAGTTGATATGATGTTGAGATTGCATTTAATGGAATGGCAACAATATATTTGTTTTACACAAAAACAGTTCAAATTTAATGAATTTTAGTACATACTCCACATAGCTATCAAAACAAATAAATAATTTTACTCGCACATGTGCAAAAACACTGTGGTGAACACATCCTCAAGACCGACTCTTCGACCCAGGTTTTTTATCAACAATTTCGACTCGACTCCGCTCCTGAACAGTGTTCCCATAACGGCATTATTAATGCTAGATCTAGCATTATAGAGAAGAGAAAAGCATTATGAAATTTTAAAATTATGCTAAATGCTTTTCTGGCATTCTTGTTTTTATTTTTTGCATTCTTGAATGCCAAAAATGATTTCGAATCATTGATTTGATGATATCATGTTTGGAAAAAAATAGTTAAAAAAAAAATAGAAAGCATTCTGATTTAACCTTAATAACGTCAAATCACGAAAATTCACAAAATGCATGAATTTTCCTAATAGAAATAAATTAATTAAAGCATCTGTTGCTGTGCAATCTAGAAAGTCAATTATTTGGGTCTATTCAGCTAGGTTTTTTGTTCTGTTACTCTGCTTTTCTGTTATCAATTTCAATACAAAAGTTTGAGCTGTCAAAAAATCTTTTATGAATTATAATATGGTATTCGCCTGCTTAAATCTGTTAAGAAATCTGCTATGAGATGTCAAAAGTTCGAAATTCACAGAACACAAAAGCGTTTTGGATCCAGCTACTAACTTTTAAAGATGCAGCTGATTCGTCATAAAATTGAAAAAAGAATTATTGAACAGCATTTTCCTAATCCAAATACGCAAGGGGCTAAAGATAGAAAATAAATGCTACTTTTCTTATAAGGTTTCAAGAAGTGTTATAGAAGAAGTTGGAGCCTCGACGAAGTATGAATAACCTAAGGGTGAAGAAGTTTATTTGTATGAAGAACTTTGGGCTAACTCATTATTTAATTAAAATCATAAAATAGATAAGATATTATAAAAATAAGAATGTGATAAGTCTGACTGATTTAAAGTTAAATAATTAACTACTAAAACATGTTCTTACTTAAAAATAGTTTGCTGTAAAAGTTCCTATTACCTTTTTACATATAAAGCTTTAAGTTTTGTTATTTTTGAATTAAATTTGTTTTGTTTTCGTTTTTTGTTACTCTACATTATACTGTGAGGCACATTACAAACTGTGAGGCGCCTCAAAATACATTGAAACAACAATAACATCAACAACTTCTACAGTTTCCTTGATCAAACTGTATGCCAACACAGAACTCACCACCCACAATAACTATACCAACGTGGAGATTGGCGCTGTAATCACAGGTACTTTGCTCTTAGTTTCCTTGAGCAAAATGTATACCAACCCAGAACTCACCACGCACAATAACTATATCAACGTGAACGATGGCTCTGTAATCTGCAGGTACATTGCTCGATCTGAACTAGCATAAATAGTTTGCTTCAGCTTTTTCAATAATTTACAAGCAAACTGTATGTGACCACAGAGCTCTCTGTGGTAGCATACAGTTTGCTCTACAATAATTCGCTGTGTGACGGAAGTTTATTAATTTTGAATAAAATGATTTCAGGGTCACAATTCCATATTTCCTTAGTTTTTCTTTAATATTTTGTGTATTTTTCGTTCGATGCAGGCCAGTTTTTAGAATTATGTTCTTTGAAGCCATGAGACACTACTTGAATTTTTTCAAATTAGGGGTCGCAAGCATCAATTCTATGCAAATTTACAAATATTGGTTTTTAAATAATATTATTTTTGATGTCAAAATCATCTCTGGAAAACAACACACAAATATCAATTTGTATCTCATTTATCGGAATAAAAATTGGTATTATTTTCAAGATTTTTATTGCAATTCGTAAAAGTTAGACAAAACAACCCACAAAACCACCCAAAAACCATCCTTATACATACTATTAAGGGTTGAACATATTTTTAGCTTATTCCTAATTTAGTAACGAAGAATGGTTGTACATTTATTACGGACTGATCCCTATGTACCTATATACGATATGAAGGCCATTCTTATTGGTGCGGGGCCAGATTTGCCCATTGTCCAACAATCATTCAAATTTAGACTTATGTAAATGGAGCATAAAACAACATTTAGTTTTGATTTTACTTCGCGTTGATATAGAAACTAGGGTTTGATCTCAATCCACTATGCCAACACAGTAAAATTGCATTTACTTTTGCAATTAAGGTTGCAATTATAAAAAACCTTTTTTACGGGCATAGTTTATATTAATATTATTATTATTAATAATAGGCTTCTTAAATAGATCATTATTTATTCTAAGACTTATTTAATAAATGAGATGGTACACATCGCATTGATATCAAAACAATTTCAGAAGTCGTTTCATCAATGCCTGCATATAAGTTTAAATATAAGTTTAAATTTTTCACGTATTTTTGGAACAGGGTTGTTCATTTTAATGTACTTACATAATACTACTCACCATTATAATTTTTCTTTTAGAATCAGGAGAAGGTTCAGAAATAAAAAAAAAAAACTGTGACTTCACATAAGATTTAGGACGTTTTACGGTTTATAAAGCCAAATATTTGTTTGTGATATTGAGAATTTTCATAAGAAAATAAAATCTAGGAAATATTTATTCCATACAAGTACTTAATGCATTCAACAAAAATTGTTTTCAATATCTGACTTTATTATTTTATGTTTATAACAGTAGTTAATTACAATGATGAAATGAAACAATGTGATGGTAATGATAAGACAACTTTTTGTTTACAAATCCAACTGCACTCAAATGATTTATGAGTAAAAACATTGTATGCAGTCGCGTCCAAACTGACATTTTAGAAAACCCATCTTAATATGTATTTTGTTGTTTGTATATAAATATATGTTTGTTTTGTTTAATATAACATCATAACGGTAAAAAATGTGTAAATGGAACATTCATCTCATCAAGGTGTAGAGATTCTAATTACATGAAAAGAAATGTTTTGTTTCTAGATAAAGGGAATTCCGATATTTTTTTGGAATTCTTAATTTTCCAATGTGATTGAAGATGGAAAAGTAATTTTACTATACAGCTCAAAACTAACTACAATGGTGTTTGTAGGTTATTTATAATAATAGGAAGATGTGACAACAAGTGTTTACTTACAAAGTACTCGAATGATTTTAACGCGTACATAATTGACAATTTGTGCCAACAAAATTTTAAAATATTTTTTTTACATAGTTTTAAAAACTGTTTTCAAACAAATAATTCTAATTGGTTTTTACATATTACACTCCAGATTCTAGTTTAACATTTAAAATTCCAAAACACCTTGATTTCTTTATTTTTTGTAAGCTTTTAAAACACATTTTTTTTTAAATATATAACAAAACCGCTCTATTCTTAGATGAAAATAAATACAAATAAAATAAAGTAGTAATTGAACTGTTATCAAATTAAGGTTTCATTGATAAAGTATAGAAAATCTTTAATCAGCACCTGATTGGGTACGAAGCTAACATTTATGGACAACTAGTACTTTTTCTTATTAATTTTATAACTTATATGTGAGTTATTTTGCTTCTCAAACATGAGTGTGCAGACTTAACTAGGCAAAACGAGTTTACATAGACAGAACATTATAGCTGCACTGAGGATTGCAGTAATAGGAACTGTTACAATCCAAGCGTAGGCAATGTTTCGAAACAAATGCCAATCAACGCTGCCTTTGGCTTTTGGTGTTGAAGTAGACGCTGTAGCGATCTCCGTAAGTGCAGAATTCGGTTTACTGTTGCTGCTATCACCATTTCCGTTACCCTTGGAGCTTACGTACCCAACAAAGACCACAGACCCTACTTTGCAATGTGTTGTCGAAATTGGCAAACCAATTTTACTAGCCAGTAGTACGGTTATTGCAGCGCCAATTTCAATAGTAAATCCGCTATTTTAATAGTTATAAAATTAGATTTTAGGCAATCATTGCGTGTTCAGTCGTTCAATAGCACCAGACACGAAGTTTTTATATCTCTGCACTCATGCGGGGAATTAAATTTACAATATTCTATCATTGCTTTGAACTTGACTGATCGCGTGTTTCAAGATTACTTACGTTGAAGATGTGATTTTAGTTAGATCATTACCAATAGTCTCAATCACTCGACGACCCCAAAGCCATAGACCAATAGAAATTCCTATTCCGCCATATATAAGTATATAAATAGGGCTTTCGGCTTTCTGCATCACAGAACCTTCTCGGTAAATCATATACAAGGCGATCAAGGGTCCAATAGCATTACTACAATACAAAATTACATCCACATTTAAGCAATAATTTAGTTCTTCATAAGTACTCCTACTTACCTCACATCATTCCCGCCATGAGCAAAGCTACCAAACGTTGCAGTCAATATTTGCAAAAACGAGAATAGCATGGACACTTCTTCAGTCTCCTCACCGTTGTTCGTAGGAATCGTCAATTCGCTTAGATCCTTGCTTTCTATTAGAGGCACTTTACTAGAATTGGGTGACAGTGTTGACGAGATCATCAGCTCTAAGCTTGAGCCACTTTCAGTAACTGTGAGCTCATTATTACCTTTGGATGCACATTGGTAAGTTGGGATTGGATTATCAACAAGCAAATCGGTTGCATCGGGATTGGCAGTTTTGTGTTGATTTTTGCCTGAAAGCACAGGCGACTTTTGTTGATTTTCTTTGCTCACAAAGTAGTCTTGAAGTGGTTTGCTATTAGGTATCATTGGATTTCCGTTGCCGTTTGTATGCTGCTCATCAATAAAGTTCAAACTTGTAATGGTAAGATCGGTATTATCAAGGCTGGCTTTTCCCAACAAATCTTCTGCTTTTTTCACAATTTCCGGGTTAATTTTATAGCCTTTTTCGTTTGCATATCCTTTTGAAATCGAAATCTTAAAAGTTGTTGGGGAATTATCTGTTAGTGAGACAAGCTCAGTTATTTCTGCAATAGCAGGCAGCTGTTTCCCATCGCTGACTAAAGAAACAGGACGTCGATTTTTGCGCGGACTGCCCGATGGGGATGATTCTTTAGAGAAAGATGTTCATTAATTGGACAAACAAAAGCAAAATTAATTTTAATTATATTACCCAAAGAGTCCTCAAAATTGAACTTAACTGGATTTGTAGCTTGGATTTTGCTCTTGATTTTTCTGCCTTGTAATGGAACAATGAACAATTGAGTTGTAAATGCAACAATCAAACCCAAAACAATGCTTGAAACCAACGCCATCCAAGCTGGTATGTTGTCCATATATAAAACTGAAAAAAGCAATTCAATTAACATTTCCATATTTATATGTTTATTCTTAGATTACGTTTAGGACCATCCAAAACAATGCTAATGAAGTTTATGAAAAAGGTAACTCCATAGAACACTGGCAAAGAAGCAAGTCCTGCCTTGAGAGGGTCACTTGCGCGTAAGATGAACTTTCTTATAAGAATAAACAGCGAAATGCTAACAATTCCACTCATAACCGGAGAAATAAACCAGGAGCCAACAATTGTTGCCAGCGTTGACCACTTAAGCCCTTGCGTACCCCGCGCTACCAAGCTAAAACCGATAGTTGAACCGACAATACTGTGTGTCCCAGAAATCGGTAGCTTAAGAAACGTAGCAACTAATAACCATGCAGCACTGCTTGCCAGAGCCGACATACAACCCAGCATTAGTTCAGTTTCCGAACCTTCATACAGACCAACTTCAAGAATTCCTTTTCGCATTGTGTCTGAAACCTTATATCCTTTGAACAATTAAATAATATAAATTAAAGAAAAAAAATTATTTGTGCTTCTACAACTTACCAATAAGTACAGCGCCTGAAATCTCACAAATTGTAGCTAATACACATGCCTGCCGAATGCTCAAAACACCTGAACCAACACTCGTTCCAAATGAATTCGCAACATCGTTCGCACCAATGCCAAAAGCCAGAATGAATGCAATTAAAAAGCCAATTATGACCATCCACAAAAGTTCCGGTGAGTAAGGATCCATGGTTGTTTTTTTTTATAGGGGTTATTGTTTTTGTTAAGTTATTGCGTTTTGTTAGTTTTCTCAGAGTGTTTAACCCAACAGAAATAATAAACAACACGTTTTATTTATGTAGATGGATGTGAATTTAATGTGTTACAATTTTTGTGACGAGGGATAATGAAAATAATTTAAATAAAGAAATGGGTATTTTGCAGAGGTAAAAGGTGACCAAATAACAAACCTGATTGACAACAGTTGATAAATACACAAAACTAAAAAACTTAAAATTTAGATAATACTGCGAAATGTATTTCAAACATTTAAGCATCCATATTTGCGTTTGAATTTCATTTTTGAAATCTTCATTGCTGAGACAATTTTTTGTTAACGAAATAGCTTTTAAAGCCCCTTGAAAGTGTTAATTAATTATCGGAATAATTTTTAGAGTTATAAATTCGTAAGAAAAGAGCCGTGCTCTTAATTAATTTTTTTTAAACAAAAAATAAAAAGGTTATTATTTATAATAAGGCAATAATTATATAAGCAATTGCAGTAATTATTTATATAAATTAAAAATTAGAATAGTTTCTATTTTCTGTTGGTTTTTTTTTACTTTGGTTTAAAATTTCAATTTAGTATTATATTTATTATATATGTATATTAATGATGTATATATATTTAAGTTATTATTATTAGTATTACGTTGTAAACGCCGACTATTTTATCTAAAATTATATATGAAATATTGTTTTATGTCTCTTAGTTAATTTGGTCAAAGTTGATTGATGAAATGCCGCACCTGGCGTTCAGGACAGCATAAATTATTAGCAGTTTTATGAAGTTTCATGTCTGAAATAAGTAAAAACATATGAAACGAATTAGTACATCCTCATACTATAAGTTCGAAGAAAACTGACAGCAAAATAAAATTAAAGGGGTATGGCATGCAAACTGTAAAATTTTCTTCGTTCAAAAATTTGGAGTGAAAATCATGGTCGAAAATTTTTCTAGGATATGAATACTATCGGCAATGAATTCTCCAGAGGAATTTGACTGTCCTTCATTGGATTTTGTGTAATATTTTCCGTTGAAGTTGACGAAACAGAAAATTTTTGGGGTAGTATGTAAAAAAAAGAAAGGAAACAAAATGCTCGAATTACGAAATCATTTGTTTTTATTTTCTTGATTTCAAGCGCAATCTAAAAGACTGCTGAATTGACTGCAGAATTTAAATCGAACCGAAATACTCCTGCGTTGTTTTATAAATAAATTCACAAAGCTGCTGTTTAAAATAAAAAAAAAACAATTCACACTTAAAAAATTAGCAGTCTCTGTAAAAGTGGTGACTTCGATTGATAGAAGCATGGTAATTATTTATGACTCAGTATCTAATTGATAGATATTTTTATTTCTATATAAACTATCGAAATGAAGAAACAGTGATGATGTACAAAACATTTGTAAGATTTATTTTGATCACGATTAAAATGTTTTGTTACTTGGTTTGTATATTTGAGCCTTATAATAAAAAGTCTCGTTCGATCAAGTATAGACATTTGTAAGAAAAAAAGTTATAAAAATCAAACGATGCAAACATTTCAATATTTAATCGTTTTGCTAGGTTATATTTAGGGTGGCAATGGCAAAGTCAAGTTTTATTGTCAGAAGAAAAAATGAGCAGCAAAAACTTTGCAATTTATTATTTCTTGTCTGAGGTCCGACTCTCTTTGATAAGGGACAAAAAAGAGTAAAACAGAGAAGTTTTTCACTGAGTGCTTTTTGGAAATTTCATTGCTCCGTTTTTTAGACACCTATTTAGTTTTTTAGGAATATTTACGAATATGAGCAAACCCACATTTTTGTACTCAGTATTTTGGCAGCCAACGCAAAATGTTTGCTTTTGAATCCTGAGCAACCAACTGAGATCTAAGCTGTTACAAGTTTTTGTTATGTATCCCAAACGTTTGTCTAGATTGACTATTAGCCATGTTGGATACTTTACGCGTAGGTATTCTTACACAATATTTGTATACCTAGGTATTTTTATTTCAAAAAAATTTATAAAGTACACAAATGGAATCACTGACTCCCACCGTACACAATCAATCCTTATAGAAACCAACATTGTGAATTAATTAAGAAGCCCATAAATTGCACAATTAGTAAATACCTATATTGTAATTTTTCGGTATAATTTAAATTTTATATTAGATGCATACGTTATTTAGTGTGATTTTTCAAACTTAAGTTCTCAATAGATGAATTTTATTCAAACATATTCAATTAATTAATGCATAAGTGGACTCTGTTTGAATCAATTCAAATTACCTTATAGAATGGTGGGTTACGTACACGGTAGTCGCCATAGTTGTTGTATTTTTTTAATTAATCAAATTGCCAATTAACATAGTGATGATGCAAAATCACTACTCACTATGGCAAAATAACTGTGACAAATGCAAATACGAATAGGTATGAATAGAAGTTATACCTACCTACAATCGTATGAAGGTATCTATGTAGATACAAAGACGTGTATTGATTCAATTAAAACTGATTTTCAAACACCTTATACAAAAAACATCTATTGCTTATGAATGGATTGTCATTTTATTTATTGGTACAATAGTTCTCAATTAAGAGTAAATAAATAAAATTAAAATAAAAACTAAGAAATGATCAATGATCGTCTATGCCAGCATTATAGATTTGTTTACACAAAAAGCAATTTTATGATCATCATCGCACTCTCAAGATAAAATAATACTCTCTTGAAGCAGAAAATAGAAAAGTATACCTACGCAATACGAAAACGATCCAATCGCCGACAATAAAGATTATAACGACGCGACGTAGGCCTCATGTCGCAGTCGCCGCACATTTTTAAGACACGAGACAAGATATAAAATGATAAACAATACACCAACCAACGAGGGAATCCCTTGCTTTAGCTTACACTAACTAGGTGACTCATAAATGATAGTGGGACATATGAAGTGATTTATAAGCTGTTACGGTTGTTGGTCTGAAAATATCGAAAGAATTTCACATTTGTTTACCATTTCTCTTACCTAAGAATAAGTAGAAATATTATTATGTATACCCATGTAGGTATATAGAAAAGCGAACAACAATTTAACACTGTCCACGTGCTGCTTTAAAGTTCAGTGTCCTTGAGACAATGGTCAAAGAACAAATTATTAATTAAATTCCAGGATTTCCAGTCATAATGAACTTTATAGAACTTACCAACCGCAAATCAGATATGGAATAAACAACCTATATAAACAATTACGATATATACAAAATGTGACATGACTTTCACAAAGTGAATTGCACTGAGAACAAATAACAAAACTATTTATTACACAAATAGCTTGTTGCAAAACGCAGACAGATCGCAATTAGTACACATGTCGGCTTTTATTTATGTATTTTATTTAAGTTTTCTTTGATTTCCCATGACGTTAACAAAATGATAAAAACCTTCGCGCAACGAAAACTTGCAAAAAAATTAATAATCTAGGTAGGTACATAAAAGCGCTTGTCTTTTTATCTTGTATTTTAATTTATTGCGAAGAACAAGAGGTAGGAGTTTAATGAATCATTAAGGGAGAAGGATCTTTGTCCATTGCATAATTTGTTTATTTCTGGAGTGAGATTTTCTATGTAGGTATTCTCCGCAGTTCCAATAAAGACGCACGGTATGATTTTATTGATTTTTTCAGAACTTTCTTTACATAAGGACGAAGACTAGGATTATTTTTAATAAATTCCACAATACGATTAGGAATCATTTACACATCTCGAGCAATAATCAAGTATTTTTTTGTAAAATCATGAGGATTTTTATACCGAGGTTGCCCATACGCAGAGGGGTGATATAACGTAAAGTTCCTACTTGGTCCTTTCCCAATCGAATGAATATCACAAAATATTTATATTAAAGTTAAATAAACTGGCTACATACTTGAAAACAAATTAAACTGAATAATTAACACTGCGCCCGACGACAGAAACAGATGAGCACTTTAAAGACTATTTTGATTTTCATCGGGAGCTTGGAGCGAGAATCAAATTCTTTCTGTTCTGAGTTCTTTCCACACGATGGCACGTTGCACGAACACGATACGAACTTACAAACATGAAGCTCAATCAGTGTTGCCGTAGGAAAATATTTGTACTACAGCCAAAAAAGGGGAGTATTTTGAAAACAATAGTAGTATAGACATATTTTATATGCTGTTTTCACTGGGCCAAATGAGGTAATTTCGTTGCAAATTTCCAAATGAGATCCAAATTACTTCATTTCACATACAAAATCACATTTCGAAATGAGGTAATTTCATCCTCATACGAAATTACATATGTTGGAAATTAGGTGAATGCATCCAGCCGGAATCAGTTTCAAAAGCTCTTAAAAGCTTTTGTATGAAAATATCAATACGCTATACTCAACAACATAAAACAGAAAGAGAAAAAAAAACAAAAGTAAACGGCTAACTGCCATTCCAAATTCAAAATGAAATGAGATATCAAATGTAATTACCAAAATTGATAATGAAAACACTTTTTTGCCAAATTTTGAAATTACCTCATTACGTCTCTAATGAAAACGTAGTATAAGTCTTCCAAAATAAGTATGTGGACACATTTTTTTTAACTTTATTTAAAATAAAAATCATCAAAACATAAATTCAGTAAAAAAAAAATAAATAACTAATTCTAATAACAAAAGTAGTATAATTCTAGTTTACTTTGAATTATTTTTACAAAGATAACAATATTTGGAGCATTAATTTAACAACCCTTTTCATTTTATTGAACTACACATACAAATTCACGGAGTTCAAACAAAAAAAAAAAAAAACAATCGAACCACAATCTCAAGTAACAATAGCTGCGTTTTATTATCCACCAAGATCCATATGGATCATCCTGTGATAATAAAACGGTCCAGATCCCACAGAAATTTTGCATTTCGATAGTGGTATTCCTGAGTTTTTTGACGTTTTCAATTTTGACATGTAAACAAAAAATAAAAATGGAAAAGAAGTTGAAGTAATGTCGTTTTCGGTTGGAGGTTCGGAGTTACTCCTTTTCGACTCCACTTACTGCAAAATAATTCGATTGGCTGTGCCGAGTAATGTTTTCGGAGTTATTTTCTGTTCCGGATTTTATAAAGGAGTAGACCCAGAACACACATATACATATGAATCCTTTCATCGGATTTATTGTCAAATTAATTTTACTCGACTTAACGTGCAAAATATACATACAAATCAGACAATTTACGCATACACACATTTACGAATCAAAATAGTCACCTGGTGTTGAGAATTAAAACTAATTCTTGGATCTTGTAGTAGTCCGTAGAGTAATGGTTAGTGCGTTCAACTGTCACGCTGGAGGTCTGGGTTCGCTTCCCAGCCTCGTCCACCTAAAAACTAAAAAGTTTTTTTTCAGGGCTACTGCCTCTTGCGAGGAATTGACAAATCCTCCAAAAGTATCACTTGTCACGAATAAGTGCTTCTCGTCTAGCCGTTCGGATTCGGCATAAAATTGTAGGTCCCTTCCATTCCTGTCGAAAGGCGCACACAGGAATGGTTGCGAGTTGTTAGTCACTAGGCCCTGGTTCTTCATGAGCCGTTGTGCCACCCGATTTATTTATTTATTTTTTTCTTGGATCTTGAAATAGATCCAGATAGAAAGCAGGATCCCGAATTGTTGTTGTATAACGTGTAAATATTAATCCATGGCCTGATCCAGAACCCGATAAAAGATAATAAAACAAAGGTAATAATACTACGTTTCCACCAGACACTAAACCGAGATTAAGCAAGATTATCACAAATCTCCTTGAAATCTGCAAGATTTACCATACAAATTTTAATCTTCTCAAATGAAGATTTCAAATAAAACTCATTCAAATCTACTTGGAAACATTACTTTGTCAAATCAAACAAACTTTATTTTTTTGAAGAATAATTGTGGAACCGACCTATTTTCGTTTATTGACAGCTGGAAATGTAAACAAAAACTATCTATCTCACTTCCACTTCATATCAAAAATATGAAACACCATTTGAATGTTTTGCCATAATCCTGTTTTTTTGCAGTGGAAACACCAAACGTAGTAAGGAATAAGAGCCTGTTTATATAGTTCGTTTTTTCGTCCGTTTCGTCTTTCGTGTTTTTGACAGGCACGAACGTTCATGATAACATAGTTCGCGAAAATACGGAAAAATACGGACGTATTTCCTTTCGTTATTTTGAAGCTCATGGAATTTGGGGTTGTTTTGTGTGGAAATAATCAGCACTAATAAATACAAATATTTTGTAATCTCTTCTTTCTCAAATATACTCGTATATTAGGCATTCAATCACGAAAAAAAATCTGCCCATTCATTCATTTTTGTTCAAATCGTTTTTTTGCTTACATCGAGGAGCATTGTAGTTACCAAATCAAAAACTTCAGTCATTCCTGCTTTTATTACTTCCTTCCCTCTACATTTTTAATCCCCTCACCTAACGATAAACAGAAATAAGGTAAGCTCATTAGATACACCCAATTCACCCTTTGCTTATGTTGTGACATCAACATCATCCGCGAGTTTGGCAAACGAGGTTGTTAATTGGAAATTTTCTACTGATTTTGTTATATTATTTGTTTTTCGGTTTAAAGCCTAGTACTCAGTTCAAGTGAAAATGAAATTTCTATATAAAAGTGACATCTATTTCACTAAGATGAAATTCATATCGAGAGCTGAGTACCCAAAATGTGAGAGCGAAATATGAACCGGTTCAAAATTAATTTCATTTCATAATTTTCATTTCCTAACGTACGACCTCTAGGAAAAAATCATAGAAGTGTGGAAAAGTGTGACAATATTAAGTGACATTAAGACAAGCCAAAAACCAAACTATGACAAAAAAAATAGTCTTCTCAAGCATTTCAAATTCTGGTAAACTGTCAGACAAATCAAATTATTTTTTCATTCAAAGTGAGTACTAAACATTTTAAAACTGAGGACTGAAAATTCGCGGGGAGAATTTATTATGGTTTCACAATGGTTATTCACGTGAATTTCAAACCGCTTTTATTTTTCATTTCACACGGAGGTGAGTACTAGGCTTAAAAAGTAAATTTTAAAATTTGAAAATGATTGTGTGTGCTGTTTTGGGGTGTAAAAATACACCGGATAGAAATAAAACAGTGAACAAAAATTAAAATACATATCACTATTTCTTGAAAGGCGCTAAAATGTGCAAATTGTGGATTAGTGATTGTGGGAATAAAAACAATAATACTTTAAAACAGTCGTGTTTGCTTTAGCTGAGAGCGACTATACAGTTAAAGATATACTTTTATAGAGCTTTAAAGAAAGAATCAGTACCATGACCCTTATACATCCTGCAGGTCTTGTTGGTGGATGAAAAGTTGGAGGGTGGACTAAGAAACCAAGTGATACATTCTTTGCAAATGTTAGACTTTTATAGCCATAGTAATAAAAACCACCTTCCTTGTTGGCTAGTAAGTGGCAGAAATTTAACTCCTAATCTATCACGAGTTAATGATAACTCGCCGCTAGCTCCGTTTATTAATATGGGGGTTAGAAAACATTTTTATTAAAAACAATAAGGAACATCTATATACAAAAGGGAAGTTCCTGGAAAACCATTTAAAAAATGCTGAAGCTGGTGCATCTAGACTAAATGCAAGAAGACTATTTCTTAAGTGTAGACTGTGTTTTAGAATTAACCTTTTAAACAAATTATTTGTAGATGAAATTAACTGTAAAAATAGAAAACATATAAAAATAAGCCAATGAAATGGTATTCTTTTCTTCTATCTTATATTCGAACCAGATGACAATGAAGTCACACCACAACTGTCAAAACGCAATGAGTATACCTTATATCTGTTTATCGTGCCCTCACCTTCACATACCCGGGGTTTAGACAAGCGAGTAGAACTAGTAGCATTTGTATCATAGTGTAAGTTTTATGGATGTATGTGTAACTAGTAGCTCACTGCGCGTTTTGTCAACTAGTATGATTTTTTAAAAATATTTCATACAGAAAAATATACAAATTATGGAAACTATGGAAACAAAACAAATAAATGAAAACAATACACTAAACTAGAAGGATAACTGGCAGGCTACTCGCAGGCAAAAATATTATACTATTTGCCCTGCTAGTCGACTCTCTCATCTTCAGATACACTAACACACATATACGCTACTAGTTCTACTCGCTTGTCTAAACCCCGAGATAGCTATCAAAACAAATAAATAATTTTACTTGCACATGTGCAAAAACACTGTGGTGAACACATCCTCAAGACCGACTCTTCGACCTAGGTTTTTTATCAACAATTTCGACTCGACTCTGCTCCTGAAGTGGAATCGAGTCGGTTGAAGTTCATTTCAAGTCAACGCAGGTATACAAAGGGGCTAAGCGAGCTTGAAGCTCGCTCGAATACCTCATGTAAACGGGGTAATAGTATTAGACGACATTTTTGAAGATAAATGTGCTGCCAAATCTGCATTAAATTTAAAGTGAATCAAATTTATTTCGGTTGATATTACACTTTGCTGCAAGTGTTCTTACAGTTCTTATTTCTTACTTAGTTTAGGTCGTTTAGGTCTTGAAAAAAATAGGAGTACGAATGTGAAAGGATGAGTACGGGAGTACGGAGGTGTTGAAAGTAGTACAATACTCCTATGGGAGTACTTTCGGCAGCACTGAGCTCAATGTTCGGGTTCGGGCGGCAGTGCTGCCTCCCTACTTCAAATGTAGCGATTTTGCTACATTCTTTTTTCAAAAAAAACACTACAGTTTGATAATAGGCGAAATTTGTAGTGCCCTCAATGTTAGCTTAAAAAAAATTTACATGTAAAACACAACAATAAATATGCTTACTTCGCGGCGATAAACATCTCTGCTTAAGAACTAAGCTAAAATAAAAACAGTGCTTCCATACACTATTTTTTACGTTTTTCCGATGAATTATCAACAAATGTCAAAAATTCATCCAAAAATTCATTTATTTGGGAGATGGATCTTGAAGCACGGGTTGATCGTAAAAAATATGACAGAAAAAGAGGTAAGAACCAAACATTTTTTATTTGTTAAAATATAATTTTTAATTTAAAATAAATGAAAAACCTGTTCCAGGGAGGAGACGTTTCTTTTAATTTATCGTTTTTAACTATATTTTGTTTAATTTTTTTTTTGTTGACAAACAGTTGACAGCCATAATGTCAGAAAATAGCCGCGATCAAGAATCGATGCGATAGTGTCGTTTCCATATAGCCTCGTTTCCATATACGTTTCTGAACAACCAAAACCAGATAGGTTACCTGAAAGTATTTTTTGGCAAAATTCTTCGCTGTAATGCAGTAATTTGCATTTTATTATATTATTTTTCTGAAGAAATCAAAAACACAACTCGACGACGCCGACGGCAAACAAATCTCAATTTTGCAGTCAGCGGTTTTTGACATTTAGCTTAGTATACAAACGTATACCAACATTTTTCGGATAGCAATCACACGGGATTACAACAACACGAACGTATCCGGAAAGCTCTAGTGCTGCCAAATTCTTTTCTTAAGCAACGATGGCCGTTTTTTTGTGCCGTTATTTCTTAAGCTAACATAGAGGGCACAAAAAAACACGCCTAATATCAGAAAATACAAAAATAATTTTTAAATTATTAATAATGTACAATTGTGTGACAAATTCAAATTCCCCACTTCATTGCGAAAAAAAAAGAAAAATAATTTAAATGATTAATTTAGAAAAGTAACTGGCTCTAAAGAAATCAAAGAAAATTTTGTGACGAACATTTTGTGCAATTTTGGATTGATTAAAAAAATATAATATTTTCGCGAAAGGTAGAATTTGAAAATGTATACACTTTGATACTAATATTATGCATTTTGCCCCATAACCACGCAACTGCAGAAACCTTTCTGCTTTTCGGGTCTATAGGTATGAAAATAATTTAAGACGATTTGAGAAATAATTTAAATATCTCCATTGTGGATGCAATTATGCAATTAAAAGCGTTATTGAGGGACCTAGAAAGGTCCCTCAATAATTACATACGATCAAAAACTTTCAAATCACATAATGCAACCCATTATATAAATAAATGTGTTAAAATATTCATAAAAAGATTAACTTTTGAAGCGATTTATTGAATTTTATATTGCTTCATAATATTAATGTGCATACTTATGTAAATACGTTATTTATTTTAGTTTTCTTTGAACTAATTAAAATTTTCCCTATTTGTTGTTTTTTACTTTTGTGGAATATCTTTTATTGTAAGCTTGAATTTTTATTCAAATTCTATTATTAAACAAATTAGATGTCATTTGCAAGTAAAAAAGGTTGCACTAAATTTTAAATCCGCGACGATACACTTTGAACCGTTTGTGGGGGCAACACTGGGCGGGGGCACAGTGCAGATGGCGCAGATGTTTGCCTCATTGGTTTTTGCTTCGCTCCATGAGGCGTTTTTCTTTTTTTGTTCAGAGCAGAGCCTGAACTGTCAAACAAAAAATTGTGTTTCTTTTTTACCTCTGAACGTTCAGAGCTTCAAATTTGTGTTTCTTTTTTAGTTCTGAACGTGTTCTGAGCTTGTTCAGAGCGCACTCTATGAGCTCAGAATAAAATAACTGAGCAGACCGAGTTGAATGCTGAACACAAGCATTTGATAGGTGAAATTGCAAAAAAAGTGACAGTTTAGTGTTCAGGTGTGTTTCACAAATAATTCTGAGCGCTCAGAACCAGAACATGCTTTGTTCAGAGGATGTTCAGAGCATGCTCGATATGCTCGGACTCTGTTCAGAACTCTTTTCTGAGCTAAAAAAGAAAAACGCCTATGGTATACAAAATACAAGGTACCTATGCTTGACAGTTCTGGTCGACTGAGTCGTGCCGCATTGAATAAGAAAAAGAGCCCAATTACACGATTCGCTTTTTTGGTTGTTTCCTCTTTCTTCTTTTTGAGGGTTGTAGAAATGAAGAGGGCAGGAATAAAGAAAGCTGGAATGGAAATTTCAATACTTTTTCTGATTGCACTTTGACGTTTCTGATTTGGCAACCACAATGCTCCTTGGTGCTAGCAACAAATTATTTAAACAAAAATGATTGAATTGGAATATTGTTGTTCATGATTAGATATACCTAATAATTTGATTAAAAAATATTTGTATTTATTACTGATTATTTTCTTGCAAAACAACCCCAAATTCCATGAACGTCAAAATAAGGAAAGGAAGTGCATACGTATTTTCACCTTAGAAGGAGAAATAGAGGAAGAGGTATTTGTCACATATACAGTGTACGTGAGTGAAGCAATTTTTGAGAACCAGAAGTGTCAAATCGTTAGCGTGTGATTAGAAAAACAAAGAAAAAAAATTGATACAAGTTAAAACCCAGATTAATATAACAATTACTTTGAAAAAAACAAATAATTTAAAGTGCATTAATTGGACATTGTGTTGATTTTGTTATAAATTAAAAAAAAAAAAACATAAAGTGCATTGTTCAGGGGTGTGGAAATAAACAAAACAAGGTGGGTAAAAGCATTTCCTTTCACAGGTGAGTTTTATTATATTTTTCTCAAAAAAAGTGCTGTAAAGTTTTTGTATTTAGATTGATGAACTATTAAACAACATATTTAGAATGGGTTACACTTTAAATTAAAGTCAAGAATATTATTATTTAGTTGAAAATGTGCACATAATTTTGTTGTTAGAATTCAAGAACCAGAAATGTCAAACAGAAATTCTAGTTAACAGGGGCGCATGAAATTATATTGGAGTTTGAAAGGCGGAACTATCTGTTAAGCGCCCTTATGAGAAAATTATTTTATTTTATTAAATCGATTTTTTTTTGTCAACTTATTAGTTCATGTTTCAATGTTAATTTGTCTTTTCAGTAAGGTGTCTATCAGTTCATGTTTGGTTATTCATGGATCATGGCTCATGTTTAAAGTTTAGTCGATTATAATTAATATGTTGTTCGATAGATTATTAATCTACATAAATACAAACAGTTAACAGAACTTGATTTGAGAAAAATATAATAAAACACACATGTGAGGAAATGATCTTACCGCTTTTTTCCTCGTTTTTCACAAGATTTAACAACGCACTTAATGTTTCTTTTTGTTTATTGATAGATAACAACGTCTTCCGATTTGTAATTGTTTTCAATTTTGTAATAATTTATTATAAATTAAATAGTTTTATTATTGATTTTGATATTTTGAATTGTTTTCTGAATAAGTCAGTTTGTATCGAAATTTTATTCTTGCCATTGGGTCAATTTTTTGTGGCTCATAAGAAATTAATAAAAAAAAAAGCAAAAACAAATAACAAATGTTTTATATTACGATTCGATTCCATGCAAAACTGAAGTTGATAGTGATTTAATTTGTAAGAACCATGCATTTTTGGTAGTGAAGTATTTATCAATAAATTAAACACAATCAAAATTTTCTCTTTTGTTTATTATTTCTTATTTTTCGATTTTTTTTCAACCCCTTCCCAATTTTTCATTTTTCGTTCTTAAATAAAAAAGTAACCTTTTTAACTTTGACATTGCAACTCTTGTTTTTGATCATAGTAACAAAAAAAAACACATCACTAAAACAAATAACGCCAAGCACTTAAACGTCATTAACCCAAAATTTCGATTTGACGTTGAGACAGAGATTTATTGCTTTTTTTCGAGATAGGCTTGAACGTTCGTGTCTGTCAAAATGACAAAAGAGGAAAAAACCCAAAAAAACGAATCGTGAAAACGGGCTCAAGCTCGATTCACAATGCGACGAGAAAACGCAACGTGAGCGTGACGAGAACACATCGTAGTTGTCAAACCGATTTCAAACCGTGTAAGTATACGAGGGTATGCACAATTAAACGTTTCTCGTCATCACGTCTCGCAGGAGTTGGGAAAACTGAAAAAACAAGCTCTCATCGACGTTTTTTACGTTTTTTTATATTTGACTGATGGCGTATTTTGTGAAATTGTAGAAAAGAATAATGGTGGATTTACATGTATCTTCGTTTGACTTCTCCAAGAAAAAAAAGCGGATGCAAAATTAAAACTTACATTTGTTGGATAGAGAGAGAACACCAAAATGCAGATCAAACGTGCCGACTGTAGGAAGTGCCATAGTTCAGATATAAAGACGAACATGTTCATCTTCTTGATGGTTCTCTTTCACACGCTCGGGTTTCTGGAAAGCATCTGTCCCGCTCTACTTTTCTTCATATAGATGCATGTAAATCCAGTATAATGCAAACAACAGATAAGTGGAAATTAACAAAAATAAATATAAATTTTATATTTATTCTATTTGGTTTGACAATATTATAAAGTTGTATTGTTTTAATTTCTTTGCATTTTTAGCCGAAAATCATTTCCCCAGCCCGAGGAATAGAACACGAAATCAGCTATGGACAAACACAATAGGGCGTATTGATAGTAATTTTAGAGCTGTGCCTAAGTTAAACAGAGGTTTAGTTGAATTTTCGGATATTGATTCTATTTTTTATCTTATAAAAATATAAAGCTAACAATTTGTAATTAAAATCGATCTGTATTCATTGAGCTGTCTTAAGCCTGATCCACATCTGTGTCGTGTGTTGTGTTGTGGAGTCGTGTGTCGCTATCGCTACAATGTATTTCATATGCGTTGAATCATATTTGTCTCGTGTGTTGTGTTGCAGTGTGGCGCATAAAATATATGGAATGACAGCGACACACGACTCCACAACACAACACACGACACAGATGTGGATCAGGCTTTAAACTGTAGTTTAGTTAAACCTGGGTCTACCTGCGACTATGAATATGCCCCAATTATAATATTTAAATAATAAAAGTAATTTAAGTTTGATTTTTTTTCATTATTTTGAACTGCACAGCAAGAACAAAAATAATAAATAATTTAACGCTGTCAAAAAACTCGCCGTCAAGAATCTTGTCGCATTGTGAATTAGGCAACGATTTTATAACTAGAAAAAAATGACGGAATCACGTCACGCTCTCGTCGCGTTTACTCGTCGCATTGTGAATCGAGCTTCAATTTCAATCATGATATTCTTTGGTTCTCAGTTGTCAGATGGAAAAAAGGAAAGAAAAGTAACACACATATTTGCTTTCGCAAACGAAATCTACCAATCAAAACAGACCTTGTATTCTTTATACCATGGTCTTTAATGATTAAAAAACCGTAACAGCCGTAAAAACCGAAGAGCGAAGCCATAGTATAAAGAATACAAGGTATGCTGGATATGAGATGATAGTTCGCCGTCTTGTAATCGTGTGACATCATTGCGAGTGACAGTCTTTTTTTTATTTCAAGACTTTTTTATACAGTTAAAAAAGGTATATTACATATTTCCACAATAATATGTATAACACACACGTATAGGCACATTGTCAGCCTTATGATTAGAATCCGCTGAACGAAAAGTTATGCACTGTATAAGGATTTATGTAGCAACTAAACAACGTTGAATAAATTGTTATGCATAAAACATTTTTCACCCCATTATAGTTATAATAAGCTTGTGTCAAAAATAGTACCAAAAAGAAGAAATCTATTACTTTTTACTGCCAAAACTGACAAACGATAGATTCAGCTGTATGTTTAGTGTGAAAAATCAATAAAATAATCCTGCGGGCGATTGGATCCTTCTTGGTTTTTTTTTATTAATTTCTTTTAATATTTTAATAATTATGCAGTTGCTTTGTTGGTTTTCGAGTTCACAAATAAAATTAAAAGTATTTGAAACAAAAAGTACGTCGTTTTTTCCATTCACTCACATAGTGATGTTTTTGTTGAGGAGAAAAATAAAAAGGTGGCTTTTTTGGTAATGCTTAAATTTCATAAGTACCTATTTTCCCGTGAAAGTTATGAAGGTGATTTTTTGTATAATTTGATTAAAATCACGCATGTGGTTCGCAAGATTTAAAAAAATGGTCGCGTGGGGCAAAACAAAGGGCCAAACTTACTTTACTTTTTATGGCGCTCACAGCCCAGGATGGGCTTCGGCCTCAACTAACAAGCCCCTCCAGCCAGCTCTGTCCCTAGCTAGCCGCTTCCAGTTGCGCACACCAAGTGCTTTGATGTTGTCATTCACTTGTTTGCGCCATCTGTTACGGGTTCTTCCTCTACTGCGTACCCCATCGGGGTTGGATTCGAAGACTCGTCGGGCAGGTGCGTTGCTGTCCATACGCTCCACGTACCCCAGCCATCTCAGCCGCTGTATTTTTAGCTTTTTTACCAAGACAACGTCGCTGTATAGTCCGTATAGCTCGTCTTTGAATCTTCTCCTTCATACTCCTTCATACTCCTTCGATATACACCGGACCGAAAATCACACGAAGAATCTTCCTCTCAAAGCCCCCTAGCAGATTTTTATCCGAAGTTTCGATGCTTCTGACCCATAAAGCAGGACCGGGATGATCAGGGTCTTGTATAAAGTCTCCTTGGTTCTCTGAGAGATGGCCTTACTACTAAAATGCCTTCTTAGACCGAAGAAACAGCGGTTGGCAAGAGTAATTCTTCGCTTGATCTCTGCACTGATGTCATTCTGCGATGATATAGTGGAGCCCAGGGAAACAAAGTCCTTGACAACTTCGAAGTTATATCTGTCCATCGTGATATTTTGCCCGAGTCGACAATGTTGAGATTCCTCTCTCGATGACAGCATATACTTCGTCTTGTCCTCATTAACCGCCAATCCCATTCTAGCCGCCTTCGATTCAATGCTCGCAAATGCCCCTGCCACAGCTCGCTTCGTTCTGCCGACAATGTCTATGTCATTCGCATACGCAAGCAATTGAACGGACTATTGATAGATTGTACCATTGGTGTTGACATGTGCGTTGCGTACAATGGCTTCAAGAACGATGTTGAATAGGTTGCATGATAACGCGTCGCCTTGCCTCAATCCTTTCTCAACATCAAAGGAATCGGTGGTGTTCTTACCAATTTTGACGGAGCAGCGAGATTTCTCCATCGTCATCCTACACAGGCGGACGAGTTTGGCAGGGATGCCGAGACTCGACATGGCTCTGTATAATTCCTCCATTTTCACGCTATCATACGCGACTTTAAAATCGATAAAAAGGTGGTGTGTATCGATCTGGAATTCCCGGGATTTTTCTAAAACAAAGGGCCAAAATGCGACTAAATTCACAAAGCGGCAACACTGATGTTGTACTTGAGTGCCTCGTGCTTGGCACTTAAGCGGGGTACACATTATCAAACCTGTATGACAAATCTGTTCACGTTTGTGTACTCTCTGTTTGATGGTTTGACAAACAAATCTGTTGCTCACAAAAATTTTTTTGATATTGTTTGACAGTCAGCGGTTTGTTGGTATGTTTGTTCGATAATGTGTACCCAAGTCATTCATCAAACAAACCATCATACTTCATTGAAAACACAGTTCACAATTCCTGATTTATTTTATCAAATTAAAGTGAGTGTTCTGTTTTCTTGTTTTTATCCACTCTTTCACCTTTGAGTATATATAATATGAAGTGCTCGTTCCTATCCCTAATGCATTGTAGTACTTGAGCCTGTAATAGAGGGCGTAATTTCAATATAGAGAGGGTATTTTGACAGCTGCAGCTATGATGGTGTTGTTGTAAAAACCCTCTCTATATTGAGAATTGAATTACCGCATAGACTACTATGATAGTTACGTTTTTGGAATGTAAACGAGCACTCCATATTATATATACTCAAAGTCTTTCACCCACTTTTTTCTATTAATTTTATTTTTTTAGCTAACAAAATATGATAGCACAATCTATTTTATCTTCATTCATAATGTTTATAATAGCCGGTAATCTTTTATTAATTATATATTATGTAAATATTGTATTTGTATTTTATTTTGTTTATTTTATATGGATTTGACATTGAGTAATAAATTTTTTTGAAAGCCAACAAAACTGGTAAATGTGTATCCGAAACATTTTAAGCAAGTTTGACGTCCAACAGGTTTGTCAAACAGGTTTGATAATGTGTACCCCGCTTTAATCGGGTACACATTATCAAACCTGTTTGATATCAAACACTCAACAGTATCAACAACATTTGTGAACCACTGATCTCTATAATACACTGGATAGCGCATTTTTGCGCCATTTGAAGACTGTTATAAGGTAAAATGGTACATAATATAACAGTTTTATTTATAACAGTATAACTCTTTTTTTTTAACGGCAACAACTTAAAAAAAAGTCAGTTCAGGTCTCAGAGATCACATTCGTTGAGATCTGAACGCAATTACCTTAATTTTTTGTTGTTGTATTCTTTGTTGTTGTAAAAAACAGTCACCCCTATTGCGATTTGCGATTGTTTATTGATAGTTGATAAATAATGATATTTTGGATTTTTAAACTCAATTTACTGAAAAAGTGATCAACTATTCATTGACATTTGTCTTTTTTTTTATAATTCACAACGGTCTGCATTATTCCCAATGACCAAAACTTTTTTAGGTTGGGTGGTTTAATATCGAATTTCAATATTTATCAACTATCAATCAACAATCGCAAATCGCAATAGGGGTGAGTGACTTAAATATTTCATTGCAATATTATTATTATTTTTCGTCTAAAGAATTAAAATTTTCAGAAAAAATGGTTCCTTTGTGTTTTTGCTGAGAAATCCTGTTTAGTTTTCTCCTCCTCCTCCATCAAAGTGGAAGCGCAAAATTTATGAATTCTCAGGAACGTGAACAAACCTTTCCCCTTCAAGCTAAATCATGGACCCAAATTACTCGGTTCACTTCCCTTCAAGCAAGCGAGCTCGTTTTCGGTCCGCAAACGTATCAAACAACGTATGGACGACTTCGCATTCGGATCCAAATACGGATCGAAAAACTGCGTTTTGTGGCTCAAATTAGTATGGAAATTAGAATCACCACGGAGCCATTATGTGAATGTATTGTGAGAGAGAGAGTTTTTGAATTCACCATACTCGGAGAACCGAAACCAAATGGAATCTAAAACGGTTCCAAAAAAAATGAATGAATTGAGGCATACCCAACCCAAAAGCATTAAAAAAAAACTTCCCATCTAGTCCAGTTTCTCCATTGACTACAAAAATAAAACAAACTGAACTCCAAAAAAAATAAGTGTCTCACACACAATTACAAATTTTCTGTGAACGCATGTAAAAAGAACGAGAATCGAGAGTATTTTTTTTAAGCACCGAGAAATAGAGGGTGTATAGGCGAAGTATACAATCATTTTGCCTTAATTTCCACCACTTTTTTTTAGTTCAGTTTTGTAGGTAGCGTGGCGAAGACGGTTGAAAAATTTTCAATCAGAAATGCAAGTTTCTATTTATTAAATGTAAATTTATATTTGTGGAAATATGTCATGTTGATTAGTTCGAAATAGTCATTGACATACTCCTATGTCAATGGAAATAGTCTTTAGAAAAGCTTTTATGAATGAAAAATGAATGAATGAAAAAATTCTGTTTATTTTATTTTTGTAGACAATGGAGAAACTGGGCTAGATGGGAAATTTTTTGTAATACATTTGGGTTGGGTATGCCTCAATTCATACATTTTTTTTTTGGAACCGGTTTAGATTCCATTTAGTTTCGGTTCTCCGAGTATGGTGAATTGAAAAACTCTCTCTCACAATACATTCACATAATAGCTCCGTGGTGATTCTAATTTCTTTAGTTGATTTTGGTGTAGAAGACTACATAAGGGAATGGATAATATCCATGCTCAGAGACAGACGGATTCAAGCTACGTTAGGTAATGCAAACTCGACCAAACATGTAAGTAGAGGTACACCCCCAGGATGGGGTTCTGTCCCCTCTTCTATGGCTTTTAGTCATGAATAAAATTCTTGTTAAGTTGGAAAGATGTGGAGTAAAGGCGGTGGCATATGCTGATGATTTGGTGATATTAGTGTCAGGGAAGTTTACTCCTGTGTTAAGTGAGATCACGGAAATGGCTTTAAGGAAGGACAGCAACTGGGCCACGAGCTGTGGACTAGGAGTTAACCAAAGCAAAACTGAACTGATGCTATTTGCTACAAAGACTAAGATACACCCCTTCACTCTACCCCGACTCAACGGACAAACACTCGCACTCTCCTCTAAAACTAAATATTTAGGTGTTATTCTCGACCCTAAATTAAATTGGAAGTTGAACATTGAAGAAAGGGTCAAGAAGGCCTGCATAGCATTCTATGCCTGTAGTAAAACCTTTGGTAAAAAGTGGGGGCTTCAGTCGAAGATGATTCTGTGGATGTACACAGCCGAGGTACGACCGATCCTCACATACGGTTCGATTGTATGGTGGCCTGCACTTAACACAAAATATAACATCGATAGACTTAGGAAGGTTCAAAGAACTGCTAGCATTGGCACGACAGGGGCTATAAGATCCTGCCCGACTGATGCCGTAAGTGGTTTTCTGCACCTTCTACTACTTGATTTACATATTAAATATAATCTAGTATCTTGCAGCGCTTTAAGACTTAAAGAATCAAACTCTTGGCTTGCCAAGCCCTATGGCCACAGCAATATCACAGACTTGATTCAAATGGAAATGTTTTTGACTCCCACTGACTACTGCACCCCTACAATGAGTATCAGTAAGGATTCCAAAGTTAAATTTCCATCCAGGAAGGATTGGAATGATAACGTCGTGACGAAAGATTTCGACACAACTATCTTTACTGATGGCTTAAAGATGGAGTGTGGCGTTGGAGCAGGAATCTTCTCTGAGTCTCTAAAGGTTAGACCGCACTAGGCGGATCTGCACTGCAGCGGAACTGCGATTTAAAACAATATGTATAAAATTTAATGAAGTTCAATTGCCTCTTAGTGCGATATAGCTCATACAGTTTCATACAAATAATGTTTTGCTGCGTCGTGAAGTGTAGTTCCGCTGCAGTTGTGTGCGGTCTAACCTTAAATGTATCTAGGTCCTTTTGGCTACCTGAACTTGCTAGCGTCTTTCAAGCTGAATTGCTGGCAATCAAGGAAGCTTGCAAGTTACTAAAAGCAGATCCAAACCAGAACCGTAATGCAGCTTTTATTACAGACAGTCAAGCGGCTGTTAAAGCCATTAATTCAGCTACAGCATCCTCCAAACTGGTCCAGCAATGCCGGGATGAGCTTGCGGGTCTGAACACTGACTTCAATGTCACTCTTATCTGGGTCCCGGGTCACAGTGACATTGATGGCAAAGAACGGGTTGACGAGCTGGCAAGGCAAGGTTTAGCCCTTCATGGCTCACTTGCGGAAAGGGTCAACATTCCGCTTGGAGTTATGAAGGGCAACATTCTCTCAATTTATCTTACTAAAGCAAACCGTAGGTGGAGCAGTTTATCAAACTGTATTATATCTAGTAAGATTTGGCCCACCTATGACAAGAACCGAACAATTGATCTAATACGCAGACATAGCCTGGGTAGTTGCAACCTGTAGCGGACACTGGCCAATAGCAGAGCATGCAGCGAAGCTAGGCATACCTCACAATACTCACTGTCGGAGCTGTGAGGACCAGCAGGAAAAGGAAACAGTAGTTCATTTCCTCTGCAAATGCCCTGCTCTGGTCAAAGCTAGAAAACAGTCACTCGGAAGAGCATTCTTTGATGACATTAACGAACTCTCTGAACTTTCTCAACTAGACGAAATGGCTCTAGGACCAATTTCGGCTACTTCAACATTATACCTTCCGTCGATTCCCTATGATCACAAGATAGTGGACTAGGGTTCTGGTGGGGGTTTGTGGTGCACAGCGGCATCCAATCAGATCAGTGGACGCTCCAGTGCCAGCCAACGAATTGCCTAGTGGACTAACTGTGGATGGTGAGGGTGCGGGTGCTGATCTGGTTGAGTGAGTGATCCACTTTCTGTTGATTGTGCTAAAAGCTTCAACAAAATCCTATTCTAAACTCAAATAAAAAGGGACGATATCCTGAGGATATGCCCATATTCTATCTCTTCAATTCCATCCACAGGTTCAAACGAGTGGTATCAAAACGGCGCACTTCAGCGCTAATTGGGCTATGGGCTAGACTGCCCGTGGCTGCCATTTCTACCTACCTACCTACCTAGCGGAAATTTGGGCAAAGCGAAAATCATGGTGAAACGGAGAAACATTCGCCGTTGATGTAGGCACTCACTTATCAGCTTATCACCATTTAAATTACATTTGGCAGAAGAATGTTTCTCCGCTGCGATGCTGTGGGCATATGCGCACTCTCATTTATCACCATAAGAAGTTTGTGATATTTAATAAGAACATTCTACTTTTTAACTAAAGAAAATATTTTTTTTACGTGAATGTTAACACTACATCCATAGCACCGCTTTTCATATTTTGGACTTTCTCATTATTACATTAACCGATTAAAATAATTTTATTTATTCCGATGCTGCTAAAAATGAGTAATTATGCATATCGACGGTTAAACTTCATAACCTCGTAAGTCGTTTTTGAAAGTTTTTCAGAAATCAAAAAAAAAACTCTAAACAATTATTAAAAATGAAAACTTTTTTATTTAGTGTTTTCACTTTTTTAAGGTTTTTAAATCTCTCAACACTTTCCTAGTAGTAGCCCCTAGCGTAAAGCTGGCTATAGACTTTCGTTCTTCATTCGGTGTCCGTTGTTCGGTGTTCGTTCTTCTCTCAACAACGAACAACGAAGAAAGCATTTACATTAGAAAGTTGAACTCTGTTTATAAATTTTTGTATTTATATAACTAGGCTTCTTTTGCCATTCAGTAATAAAAAAAACTTCGAAAATGTCCCTACAAGTTGCACGACACTCCAAAACAATGTTCATTTAAACAGTTTTCGCATTTAAACACAAGTTGTTCGGGTAACAACGAACAACGAACACCGAAATTTCTGCCCTGATTTGCATTTGCACGTTCTTCATTCGTTCTTAGTTCGTATTTCGGTTTTATCATTTAAATTGTCGTTGTTCCGCGTACGAACAGCAACGAACAACGTACACCGATGATAACACCGAAAGTTTAAGGCCAGCTTAATGGTTAGTGCGTTCGACTGTCACGCTGGAGGTCTGGGATCGCTTCCCAGCCTCGTCCACCTAAAAACTTAATAGTTTTTTTCAGGGCTACTGCCTCTTGCGAGGAATTGACAAATCCTCCAAGAGTATCACTTGTCACGAATAAGTGCTTCTCGTCTAGCCGTTCGGATTGGGCATAAAATTGTATGTCCTTTCCATTCCTGTCGAGAGGCGCACACAGGAATGGTTGCGAGTTGTTAGTCACTAGGCCCTGGTTCTTCATGAGCCGTTGTGCCACCCGATTTCTTAAACACTTTCCTCTAGCTTGGCAAAATGACAGTGGTGCGTTTTTTTTCTATAAAATGTTAACTATTGTTGTTCTGTCAAAAAAAAAATTTAAATGTAAAACTGTTCTTAACTTTATGAGCTTCTTAACTTGGAAATTATTTGGGCTATTCACCAACCACTCATAATTATTTTTCGATGTTCGAAAAAGAGAGCCAATGTTTGCTTATGAGAGCAAATGTTCGAAAAACCAACCAAACATTCCCAATTGGAAACGAAAGACAGCTGGCTAGGCAGACGCCAGGAGAATATCAATAAACTAAAAACATTTTTTACTTTTGTCTGTAAAGCCTAGTACTCAGTTCAAATGAAAATGAAATTTCTATATAAAAGTGACATTTATTTCACAACGATGAAATTCATAACGAGAGCTGAGTACCCAAAATGTGAAAGCGAAATATGAACCGGTTCAAAATTAATTTCATTTTCATAATTTTCATTTCCTAACGTACGACCACTATGAACAAATAATAGAAGTGTGGAAAAGTGTGACATTGTCAATAAATTAAAAAATAAGTTTTAATAATTGAATAAAACAGGATCTTTTGATCGTTTATTTTTCAATATTAAGTGTAACCGACAAGCCAAAAACCAAACGATTGAATTACAAAAGTCTCCTCAAGCATTTCAAGATTTCAAGAACTGTCCGACAAATTAAATTATTTTTTTATTCAAAGTGAGTATTAAAAATTTTCAAACTGAGGACTGAAAATTCACGTGGATAATTAATTATGGTTTCACAATGCTTATTCACGTGAATTTCAAACCGCTTTTATTTTTCATTTCACTCAAAGGTGAGTACTAGGCTTAAATAGGTATAATCTCTGAACAAAAATAATAGGTAGAAGTTTTTTTTAAGAATTCAACATTACAATATTATGTTATTCTATTTGCATCTAAAAATAGCTCTTTTGAATGCTTTAATTTTGACTTCTTTAAACAAAAAATAATAACAAAAGATGATTGTGAGCTGTGACGTCATAGAAATACCCAGAAATACCATGATGGCGAATTGGGTGTATTAAATGAGCATACTTTTTTTCTATTTATCTTGGGGAGGTTTTATTGTGAAAGTTTTCGGACAACTCAAAGAGAGCGCTCGTAACTTAGGAGTGCTCGAGACCACTCATAACTTTTCCAAGCGCTCGTAAATGTCCATTAATATTGCTTGGTGAATAGGTTTATGAGGCTCTTAAGTTATGATCGCTCGGTGAATACCAGCCTAAAAGTGTTACAATGTGTAACATTTCGTTTAGGAACGATCAATGTAAAAGTATTGTTGGTATGTCAATCGAAAGGGGTTGAAAAAAAAATCAAAACACATTTAGAATGAAAAAAAATCAAAGAAATTTTTTTATTGCATCAAATTTTTTAGAAAAAATATTATGATCACTTAAAGGTTAGACCGCACTAGGCAAAACTGCACTGCAACGGAACTGCGATTCAAAATAATTTGTATGAAATTTTATGAAGTTCACTTGCCGCTTAGTGCGATATAGCTCATACTATTTCATACAAATAATGTTTTGCCCCGTCGTGAAGTGTAGTTCCGCTGCAGTTGCGTGCGGTCTAACCTTAAATGCATATCTATAATATTTAAATTAAATTCACATTAAATTTATTTTTGTACAAGATCGAATCATTAACAAAATGTATAGAATTGTATAGAATGTTTCCATTCATAATAAACACAAATTCCTCTGAAAAAATCTACCGAGCTAAGAGATTAAACAAATCAAAAGAAATAATATTCATCAGAAAATAACTGAAAACAATTGCAAACCCCAAATCCAAAAAAAAAAAAATAATGTTTCAAAAAAAAAATGCAAAATTAAAATAAAATGCCTGTTTGGTAACTCTTTGTTTCAACAATCTTTCCAAAACTGAGTTTTTTTTTCTATGGGTTCTTACTCATGGGCAGCTGTACGTAGCATTTTCAAGAGTCAAAAAACCAAACAACATAATATGTATCTATTAAAGAAAATGATAAACAAAAAATTCAAAATGATTTCATTCTTACATCAGATATTGTTTACAAAGAGGTTTTGTAAAACTAATATGTTCATAACAATAATAAAAAGAATTTATTTATTTTGTTCAAACATTCTATTTGAAAATTTAAAGCCTTATTTAGTGTGTGAAATTTTCACACGGGTCGTCTGGTTAAATATAATTTCTTTGTTTCTTATAGAAACAACAACCATTTATAACTCGCCGATAAAATAACTGTTTTTGTTTGTCATGTTCATGTTTGTCAAATGAGACACAGCTTTTTACATCGTATACATCGCCCTCTTTCTTCCCTTTTACGATAGAAGAGTTATATTTTTTTTAGGAGAAAGTTTTTTTGAGGGTAGAGTTTTTGGTAAATAAAGAAACACATGCATTTATAGAATGTGTGTTTTTTTTTTGGGTTGTGTTTCAAGGCAAATTACTGAGTTTTGGGTTGCAGGGGCTGTTTCCATAGACATATAATTCGTTTTTTAGCAACAACAAAAGCCTGTTAAGGAGAAAAAAACATCAAAGATCAGTCGCTGTGTAATTAAACCGGTTTACAAATAACATCCCGACTCCACATGCCATGAACGATGTCCATAATCCAATCTACAATCCAATCCACAGTCTGATTTGTATGGGATTTTTTTTTTCCATGGGATTTTTTTAGACATGTTCCAAAGTCCGGCCATCGTTTATGGCCTGTGGAGTCGGGGTGTAAGGTAGAAACAGTGAGACATGTCCCACTGTTTGTTTTTTTTTTTTGGAAATGGCTCACTGTTTGCTTTTTGTCATTTCATAGAAAGAAAAAGTAAATATTACAAACCTGAAAAAGAATTTTAAGATTTTTATTATTACAGAACATATAAATATGTAAAAAAATTCTGTGTATTTATCTAATTATTTCCGTTGCTATGCTTAATTTAAACACACTCTGAAAAATACTTCGAAGGATTTGTTATAATGTTCATCTGGTGGAGGTTAACTTGCAATTGAAATTCGTGCGCAACAGAATCAAAACATGTGGAGGGTGAAATAAACGTTTTTACCAATACTATCATGTTTGTGCATGCTTTCACAAAAGAGAAAAATGAGTTGTCTCACTGTTTACACCGCCTCGCTGTTAGCACTTTTCCTCTAGTACTAAATCCAATCGACATTAGATACAAAAGATGATTAAATAAAATCAAAGCAAAACTACTCTTCAAATTTTCTCTATCAAAAAGAAGACCGCTTTCACACAAGGATAAACTAAGTTGCCAGCAACTAGCTAGTTTGTAGGCGAGAATAAGGGTGTGAGGGGAGATTCGTTTCCTTCCCCTTACGCCCTTCTCGTCTAGAAACTAAAAATTGCTGGCAGCTCAGTTTCCTTGTGTGAAAGCGGACTAAGCAACGAGATAAATGAGGCCTTTTCTGCCAGATCTGTTAATCTGCTATGAATTTTCTGTTATGAATCAAAAAAGATATTCACCAAAAAAGATCTTTTATAATTGGTATTCAGGAATTCGAACTTTTATGAAAGTGTTACGGAACTTCGAAAATGAAATTTGTATAGGAACAGACCTAAGATCTGCTAAGTCCCGATCTACATTGCCCGATATTTCCACGAAGATTTTTCCAGAAATCGTGTGAAATGTACACACAGAACGGTTTTTTCCATGAGATTTTTTCTTTGTCTTCTTCATTTTTTTATTTCTGTGCTCTTCATTTTGCATTGATATTCACTCACACCATCAACCCAACGGCACACTTACACCGACCACACACAAAAAAATGGAAAGAGTGCGAAAGAGAACATAAACAGACTGGAAAAATCGTTCGAGTTTTGTGGTACAAACGATTTGATCCCTACCCCTCACTTTTCACTCCCTTCACCTACGAACAAAAGATCGGCACTGGAAAAACCGTTCAATGTAGACCGGGACTAACAATAATCAGCTGGTCTGCTGTAAGTAAGTCCCGGTCTACATTGAACGATTTTTCCCGTGCTGAATGGAAAAATCGTCCGAAACTGGAAGGAACTTGTCGGTTGTACCTCTCAATCGCACACGATTACAACAACAATTTTTTGTCGGCACTGGAAAAATCGTTCAATGTAGACCAGGACTAAACAAACTGTTTCGTCACTGAAAGTAACCTTTGGGTTGGTGGTCATTTTTTTCTATGAATTCTGGCATTTAATTAATCAATTTATTGATAAAATAATTTTTGCAAATCGGGAATATCAAATTGTGTATTAAAAGTGTTTTTGCTTTCGTATAAAAAAAAATAATTTCGTGTTTTGTGCAAAAATAATTTGTAAATAAATAAATATGTATTCTTATTACATTTGTCTCCCTGTATAAGAATTTATTGACGAAATAAAAGATAATTACCAATTTTTAGTCCATTTTATGATAAAAGCCACAAAAATGTGTCTTTTATGATTCATAAAAGATTCCATAACAGATTGTGGCATGCTGAATACCAAAAATGTGGTTCGTAAACGATTTGTTGAGAGTTTCGAACTTTTGACAGCACTCATAGCAGATTTCTTAACAGATTTCATAACAGTTTGGCATGCCGAATACCAAAATTATATTTCATAAAAGATTTTTTGACAGCTCAAACTTTTGAATAGAAATTCATAACAGAATAGCAGACTAACAGAATAAAAGATCTCGCTGAATAGGCCTAAATAGCCTTGTTTTTTGCAGGTTCAGATAGAATTCGACGAAAAAAACAACATCTGAACTAAGAAATTTACATGTAAAATACAAAAACAACTGAAGTCCATATGAGCTTAGCTAAGTCCAGATAATTATCGGTTCTTAACTTAAGTTCAGATAGAAAAAGTACTGCCAGCTCAAATTACTATTTTGTTATCGATAGTTTGTATGAAAACGTCAAAATATCTAAGCCAACGAATGAAAATATTTTTTATAAACAAAAAACAATGGACGAGCATTGTTTTGTAAATTAATTTTGTTCTGGTTTGTGATTTAAAATTGCGTTTTTTTCACATTTTCGGAATAATTTCCTATACGAAATTTCTTTTTATTTGAATGTTTTTTGTTTCTATTTTGCATGCTTTTCTAAAAGCTAGTGATGGAAATATCTGAGTTTCGTGATAGTGCTAGTCATTTTTGCTTCGATGACTTTGCTAAGTTCGGATGTCGTTTTTTTCGACAATTTTATCTGAACCTGAAAAAAAAACACGGCCAATTTTCCACTTTGCAGAAAATATAACTTTCCGCAAGACGTTTACATGAACACCCCCTTAAAAATGCTTGCGCAAACGTGGAAAATAATCAAATTAAAGGCTTTACTACATAAACCTACTTTTGCCAAAAACTACAAAAGTGAGAAATAAAAATGTTCGCTAAATAAACCAGCTTTGCAAAAAACATATACAAGTTGTTGATAGATAAATTAAGCCACCATCAACAATTTTCAATTGTTTTTTTTTTCAAGCAGGTGTCTTCAGCATAGATATATTTTTATCACTTTTGTACTTTTTGCCATAAGTTGGTCATTGTAGTTAAGCCTGATCCACATCTGTGTCGTGTGTTGTGTTGTGGAATCGTGTGTGGCTACCGCTACAATGTATTTCTTATGCGTAGAACCATATTTGTCTCGTGTGTTGTGTTGCAGTGTGGCGCATAAAATATATGGAATGACAGCGACACACGACTTCACAACACACGACACAGATGTGGATCAGGCTTAAGGCTTAACTACATAGAGGCCTACTTTTGCACAAAAGTACAAAAGTGAGAAATAAATATCTATTCTGAAGACACCTGCTTGCAAATAAACAATGGAAAATTGTGCACGACGGTTTAATTTGTGTCGGGACAATTTTCATTTTTTTTTTTGCAAGCATGTTTCGTTAGCGAGCATTTAAATTTCTTACTTTTGTACAAAAGTAGGACTATGTAGTTAAGGCTTTAAACGTCACAAATGACTTACCTCAAGCTGGCCATACACGACCGAACCGAACAGCTCGGAGCCATTTGGCAACGGTCTATTTGGCCAGGGTCCAAATTTGGGTGCCATACACGGCCGATCCGAACCAATTTTGGCAGTTTGGTTCTTGTCCAAACAAAAAACGTCAGCGGTCCGTTCAATACAGTAAGCACAAGTCGACTGAACTCACTGATGATCATATATATTATTTCTGTTGTCAAACTCCTTTTCTCTCATAAATAAATTAGTCAAATTCAGTAAAATAGGTATCATTGAAAGGAATTTACTCATACTCATGACATTGCACAAAAACTTTTTTCTATTTTACAATATATACTATAAATTTCGGAAATTTCAAATAATTCAGTAAATGAAAAATTTGACATAAAGAATACCTCACTTTTAAGTTTTAACCTATTAAATGAGTGAAAGAGAAAAATATGTATTACTTCTGTAATTTAAAATTCTCTTTTTTTTCGCTGCACCTTGAGTGAGTGGGGGAGAAACATTCTTTAGTTACACTATGCATGAATGAAAGAAACGTATTTATTACTTTTGTAATGTATAATCCTCTTTTTTCACTTGCACATTGAGTGAGTGGTGGAGAAACATATTTGTTACCTACTTATGTTGTTTGTAATCTTTTTTCTCATTATAAAAAGCCGAATGCATTTATTAGAAATCACTAGATTGCATGAATGAAAGAAACATATTTATTAATTCTTTAATTTAAAATCTTAGAACAAGAAATAGAGGAACGGGCAATGGGCATATCGAGGAAAAACTGAGGCTTTTTTTTCAAAATAGTGTGAGTTACACAAACACAAATGCATTCACACAGGTTCGGAATGCAGTGAGATAGCTGTGTTTTTGAGAGACGTATTTTTGAGATTTAGTAAAAAAGCTTATTAGACCAAATAAAAAAGTGAAATAAATGTAAATATAGTGAATACATGCAATACGCTGAAAAAAAAATATATAACATAATGCGGTGCTGCGTTAAATCCTGTAAAAACATCATGTGGAATATGAGACACAATCAGCCCGTGAGATGCAAAAATTGTAAACTTCATATTATAGGTGTTTTTACACGATTTAACGCATATTTTTTTAAACTAAGTATTGCAAATATTCACTATGTTAACTTTTATTTCACTTTAAGCCTTATTGAATGTGCGAAATTTTCGCACGGGTCGTCTGGTCTCTATATATAACTGGATAGCATATCCATAGAAAAAGTTTGACTCCATTTGAAGAATTAGTCATATACCTTACAACTGTTATAAATTATAACAGTGGGCAGTATAACAACACATAAACGTCAAAACAAAATCATATCTCTACCTCAAAATGAATTTGTTGTGTTGTGTTGTGCAGTGCAATATTTTTATTTTGTTTGATTATAATTTTAGTTTTTTTGTTTCTTTATTATTTCGTAGATATAAATAAATAAATTTGAAAAATACGAATAGAAAAAAAACATAATTTTCGATAATACAAATGGAAAAAAAGGAATTCAGAGTCCAACAAAAATTGTTTTCTTGCCGGTTTTCGAAAATTATTATTTGTTTTTTTTTTCTTACGGCAAAAATACATCAAATTAAAAACCTTAATTTTCAAAATAAATTCTCTTTTACTAGGCCCTGGAATGATTGTATCTAAAAATTTTGGCTGAAGTAGAAAAGAAGTACAATGCATTTAATTTTGTTTCCATTGGAATAAAGTGAGTTATTTGTTGCTTCTCGTCAATCTGGCATGTGCGTAAGTTTTGTTTTTTCACTATCTTACAGATCTTCACCGACTTCAAAAACACTCTAGCAATGTGCCAAAAGTCATATGAACTTTTAAATGAATAAGAATGTTATGGATTTGGCAATAGATCCATTTCAAAATGTCATAGCAAACTGAATCCACCCTTTCGCAAGTTCAAGAAATTGCCCATCTTCGTAGTGGATTACCACAACTATTTATTTATCGATGCTTTGGATTTCGACACCTTCCTCTAACCAATAATAGGCTAGTCCACTTTGATTCTCATCCGTGATTTCCAAAGGTATCGCAGGGTCCTGCTTTAAGAACGATATATATATCTGGAATATCCTGAATTCAAACCACATCGATGTGGATGTTGAATGGATATAGTGAGTTTTGATGATCCTTACATCTTAAATGACCATACAACGTCCTACACGGCACTGATTTACCATACTTGTGCCCCAAATGTGATAAATGCTTTCAAAGAAAAGTAAAGCAAAATATTCACGCTAAATCGCATTATTGAATCTTGGTTGAGAGTGATATTTGCGGCAAGAAAGAAGAGGTGTTAATCCAATGCTGGCTCAGCACAATAAGTTGCATCACATTGAGACTGACCGCGAATGCCTTACATGTGGTAAGATATTTCCGAAAGCTACATTGAAAACATTCATCTGTCACATGAGTTGGCATGATGAATGATGCCAAATTGCACAAATGCAAGTATTGTGAAAAGAAATTCATCCAAATAACACATTTAGTGGTGCACGAGAAACCACATACGGGAGCTTGTGTCTATCAGTGTTATGAGTGTGGAGTTGGTAAGGATTGTTTGCGCCAAAGGTTACTAAAATATATTGAAAAATTTGTTTTTTTTTTAAGGATTAGCGAATGAAACTCTACTGAACGAACACAATAAAAAACAGGGACACAAAAATGTGGATAATCCAGACGAAGCTATGGAAAGTTCTTCGTTAGATAAAGACCTAAAAACTTAAATTGATAAAATCTTTTCAGAACCATTGGATAAAGTATCAAAAATTAACTCCTATAAAGACCTAAAAACTTAAATTGATAAAATCTTTTCAGAACCATTGGATAAAGTATCAAAAATTAACTCCTATAAAAAATCAACGCGTTGCGAGATTTGTGACAAATGATTTCGATCATCAATAAATCTACGTTTGCATAGTTACAAAAAACATGGAGCTAAAGGCTTAACTACATAGGTCTACTTTTGTACAAAAGCACAAAAGTGAGAAAAAAATATCTATTCTGAAGACACCTGCTTGCAAAAAAACAATGGAGAATGGTGCATGGTAGTTTAATTTATATGTCAGAACAATTTCCGTATGTTTTTCTGCAAGCATGTTTCTTTGGCGAGCATTTTAATTTCTCACTTTTGTACAAAAGTAGGTCTATGTAGTTGAGGCTTTAACCTACACCAGGAGTCAAAGAAATAATAAAGCAGAAACAGGTCGCAATCATTAAGCCATTTAAATGCAGCAAATGTACAGAATCGTTTTTGATGCACACGCAGCTTGTGCTGCATTTGAAAATACGATGATAACAAGCCTTACAAATGCCCTACATCCTCGAAAAGTTTCAAAAAGGATAAATATTTAAGTTGTCATGTAGACACGGTGCACTTAAAGAAAAAAGAATATGTTTGCTCGACTTGCGGCTCGGCATTTGTATATAAGCAAAGTCTTGAGGAACACGTTACTGCAAAGCATAGTAGTAAGTTTAATGAAATTTTAATAACTAAAATTAACATATGTATACACCTCTATTATGATTGTCAGTAACACTTAATATAAATTAACAATTTTTTAGTGTGTCATAGCCTCAGAAAAAGCAAACAAATGTTTTAAGAGTTATATTTCAAAAACGCTTCTTTGAGAAAAAATTATCATGTTGATTACAGAATCCTCAAAAATCGATCCGTAGTGATTCACAGTGCAGTCTTCTGTTTTCCTTCCACGATAAATAGGAAGAAAGGAACGAAAGGGCTACATAAAATTTGGACCCAATGAAATGTGGCCCCAAACGAAAAATGGCCCCAAATGTTGGGCCTTTTTTTCATAATCAGCCCTATTGTGAGTTACACCCGGAAAACATTTCGCCCGAAAATGTTTTGTTCACCCGGATTTTTAAAAGCTATTGTGAGTTTCACCCTCCATTTTACAACAAGGGTGCCCTCGTTCGCCACCAAAAATTAAATGGAAATCTTTTCGCCCGAAATCTTTTCGCCCGAAAATCACAATAAGGGAAGATTGAAATGTAATTTTCCGGGTGGAATTTCTTTCACGCGGAACTCACAATAGGGCTGAATGATAAATGGCCCATTTTCAAAATGGACAAGTGGCCACAAATTAATGAAAAATGGCCCCAAAGAAAAAATGAAAAATTGCCCCCAAAATCAATATAAAAAACAACCACAACAGAAAAATTACAATCGTAAAAAAACATTTTTTGCGTCGTTATGAGAGAACCTCAAAAGTATGCTCAGACGCTTATGTTGTCAGCCGGTCTGCTATCAAAGTTTTTGTAGCAAAAGAATTTTGGTGTACGAATAAAAGTTTGCGCTACTTTTCATAATGAAATTTCACCCCAAAATTAGAAATGAAAAAATCCCCCAAACCATGAAAAATGGCCCAATTAACAAATTTTTAACTTTTTTTTGTTGTTGTTGTTACCCATATAAATTTTTCATCTGATATGTTTGGGGCCATATTTCATTCGGGCCAAATTTCATGTAGCGGAACGAAAGCACTGATTTTTAAAAGATTTTAAAAAGATTGATAAATATTTAAATTCGACATTAATGAAACCAATTGATCATTAAAAATAATAGATGAATATTTAATATTTTTTTAATAAATTCAGTTTTAAAACAAGCTAATGTTTCAATAGTCGCTTCATCAGAGAGTACTTAAGGCTCTCCCAAACCAATGCGGAACATTCGTTGCGGCGAAGAAACATTCGCATGTCAAAATTTATTTACATGGTGATATATGAGAGTCCCCACACCAACGCGCCGGAGAAACATATGAATTAATTTTGACTGACGAATGTTTCTTCGCCGCAAGGAATGTTCCGCATTGGTTTGGAAGAGCCTTTATTCTTCAAGTAACCCGGGGTTTAGACAAGCGAGTAGAACTAGTAGCGTATATGTGTGTTAGTGTATCTGACCCGGGGTATAGACAAGCGAGTAGAACTAGTAGCATTTGTATCATAGTGTTTGTTTTATGGATATATGTGTGACTAGTAGCTCTCTGCGCGTTTTGTCAACTAGTATGATTTTTTTTAAATATTTCATACAGAAAAATATACAAATTATGGAAACTATGGAAACAAAACAAATAAATGAAAACAATACACTACACTAGCAGGATAACTAGCAGGCTACTTGCAGGCAAAAATATTATACTATTTGCCCTGCTAGTCGACTCCCTCGTGTTCAGATACACTAACACACATATACGCTGAAATAAGGCAAAGGGAGGTAATGGGAAAAAGAAGTGAGAAAGATGGAAGGGTGCTACTAAGAAAAGTGAAGGACAAAGTAGGAACCGGATGAGGATATAGTAGGAGAGGGGAGGGGCAGGGATAGAATGTCCGCTACGGAGGCGATGGCATGCTCGTCGTCGCTCAGCTCAGCTCGCCGGATGTAGGGGGGGCTCTTGCCCCCGTAGCCAGACCTCGCCTATTCCAAAAAAAAACATATCATGCCAACTTATAAACTAACTTAGCCACCACTATTTATGTATGTCCACCCTTACGCTTGCTCTGCTGCTGACTATGCAGAGCGACCTTGTCCCCCCCAACCTGGGATTCAGTTGGCCGGAAATGCGAATCCCCCAAACCTGAAAAGAAGGATACTCTATTGCTGCTGCCGAACCATACTCACATTACCTTCGGGTATTTAGCCCGCCGTACCGCATCCCCCTGAAAATTACTTTACCAAGCCATCAAGCTAGCTAAGCACTCAACAAAAGAAATAACGTCTGAGTTCTTTCCACATTGACGTGATTAACAATTTTTATTTTTTTTTTTTACTAGGGAAACCTACATTAAAACAATAAAATCTTTGAAACTTAAAACAAAAAAAAATATGTATATAAAGAGTTGGAGAGGAAATTGACAAAAAACTTCTCAACTTGAGTTCACAAAAATTTCTACACTTAAGGGATTTTATATTTAAAATAATTACAACTCCAAGACTAAAACGTGCCTGTAGTTGGTGAAAAGTGTCGACTTCTTTAACGAGAGTAAATTAAAATATAAGCGCCCGCGTCTCATATCCGCTCACGTGGGGCCTAGGTTCCCGTTTCCAACCGGAATCTTTCTAATGCCTTCCTTTAAGCCGAAGGAATCTCTAACCACCCTTCTCCTACCTACAGAGAGCTCTATGTGGGTATCTAGGGGTGGGCAAAATCTTGCCTCAATTAACGGGCTGTTTTGAGGAACCTACTCCACACCCGACTTATAGTGACGATTAATAAAGAAAAACAAGTTATTCACACACTTTTGCCCAATCTATCAAGCGTAAAATTGAAGAGAGTAAATATACGAATCCACGAATGGTTCAATAACATTGAAAATTTAAAATAAGATTATAAAAAAAACAAGATCACGTCAATTTATATATGTAATGGTTTATGATGATGGCTCTGGTTATTTTCACCATCACGCCTTCGGGATCTGCTCTGGTGGAAACTCTTATGAACCACCCTTGGGTTGGCTAGGAAGTTCGCGTTCGCAACCTAGGTCTTGTATTCCAGAAAAAAAAACGTTCACTAATTATGCGAGGGTGAATATGAGGTAACCAACATAGGCCAATCGAGTATGCTTTGTGCTTTTCTCCGAATATATTGTTTTTGCTTTATATTTATGCGTACTTATATATTCTATGTACCGAAATTTCCTGATTTCACTTTACTTGATAGTCCGGGTTAGGCACGGACTCTAAGCCTTCTCGAACCGCTATTTCTCTCGGTCAACGGTTGATCTTTCCTATACCCTTAACGGCTAACGGTGATGGAATTCTCTGACCAAGTTCTGTATCGGCTCCACTTTGTCCAAAGGCCAAATTAAACGCTGGCGGGACGAGCCCTCTCCTGCTTCGCTGGCCACTCAAAATCCACCCTCACTATTAAAAACACTTTTATCACTATTGCGCTAATATTAATTTTTGTTTTCAATAACTCACCCTAATCGAACGTTTTATCCTTTTTTTCTTTTGTTACTCTACTTTTATATTCAAGAATTTTAACTTCTCTAATTTTGAAATAACTACAACAAAAATTTTAAATTATTAAGTATTTTAACGCCTTTCGAGAATTGTATGTTTTAAATTATACCCGCACTAGATATGGTGACTGTATCAACCGTCTTTATAATGTAACGATGTTTCTTTGATTCAAATCAGAATACAAATGACTAAGACAAATTTGTCTTGCGGTATCATCTGTCCTAACTGGGTGAAATCTTCTTTCTCATCGTCACACGACCACCTGATTGGGGGATTCATAATCAGAGTTCGATGACTTATAGATGTACCGATAAATGATCATCTGAACCCTGAATCAAAACGTACTGTTTAATACTTTTAACATGACAAAGTTTTTACCCTATCATACTCAAACCTATTTCCCCCTATTAATCCAACTGCCTGTTTTTCTTTCACTCCCTCCTCTTTATTTCCTTTGTGGTCACTTTCGTTTTACTAATTTTTGTTATTTAATAATTTAATATGCCTACCTCACTTTATCTTCATAGTTTCCTTTCTGCAAACGCTTCTAATAAAATTTAGATAAATATATCTATTTCCTTCTCTCCTTCTCGTCTCCTTTCTAGTGTCATCCGCGTGTGGCATTTCGTCGTGGTTAAGTCTTAAAACTATTTTTGAATAAAACTTTGTTTTTTCTTAAATATTTCGCGAATTCGTTGGTTTCTTACCTCTTGCTCGCGCTTAATTTTATTCTTAAAGAGTGTAAGGTGAAAAGTACCCCACAGAAAGGAAAATGGACAACCCACCCGGACGCCGTCGATCGAGAGTTCGCAGTATCCTCCTCCAGCTTTAAGACACCCCGGACGCCATGGTTGGCACCGCGTTACCCGTTTGGACGCTAGCCTCTCCCAAATATATCCAATGATATTCACCTCAAAAAAACCCTGGGTACAGCCCCTTTGGATACACAGCAATCTTGAGGAGCTAAGTATCGTCTTTTCTGACTCATTGCCCTACTCACTGGAACGATATCCAGTGCGTAGCACCGATGATTCTTTTCATATTACCTATAACTACTTAGTCTTCCCAATTCCTAATGTTTGTTTTTCTTTTCTAGGTACAATCTGCTGGCTGCCCTTGAAGTTAGCGGCCTCTCGCCGTCTAATCTCAACTGTTGTTCCCCCGTAACCACCAACGATCTACCACCAAGTTAGGCATGAGGCTTCAAGATTTTTGTGGAGGAGCCTCTATCCTCAATAAAAGATTTATAATCTTACTAATGTAAACCCGTATGCCGTTTTAATACCTCTCGGGGGTGTGAATCATGCCTAATTTAAACCTACCAACAGTCGCATTATATGTTGGAATAAGTTGAAACTGAGAGGTCCATAAGACATGGAACACTATCGATGTATCTTAAGGCTTCCAGCGCGTCAGGAATTAACCTTGAATGGAGGGAGGCCTTTAAGGTAGCAGGATAATACGAATCCAGAACAACAATTTGCAACATCAACATCAAAAGATAATAATAAGTAGGTTAGCGCCACCAATGTACTATGTATGTAAATATTTTAAAATTATTTTTGCCGATTTCTAAATATAAATGTACATTTGTTCGTACGTATCTTATACACCTGTCTACTCATATTAATTATAATTTCTATTAGAAACGCCAAGAATTTAACAAGATTGGAATATGGGTAGCCGTAACAAACCTCCGGCCTCGAATGTTTTGTTCAAACGATGGGGACGGTGAAAAAAACGGATACTATTAACTAACCATCCAGTTGGGGAAGAACCCACTTAAACAGCCGGGCATTTGCATTTATGTATTCAGGCTTTGACAACCTATTTTTTTTTTGTTCGTATCAATATTCCCCAATTGTGTATGCCTAATGACATATATATATATGCAGCCATCGCCGCTCTTTTACGTCATCTACGTTATCCCAAATGTATCAACTTCGATGGGTAAGTCATTTTCAACCACCGTTTGTTGTTTTGTATGCAACCTATTCATTATCAATCAAGCCATCAGATTTATCTTTTATTTACATTACTTTTTGATTTATATATTTTATTTTTTTTTTTTTTTTTTTTTTTCTGTTAACGTGCGGCCTTAAGATATCTCTTCAAATTATATTATTATCATTGTCCCATCATACAAATATAAACTAAAACATTTATATTGTAAGAGGAATCCTGCCCTTGCTATTAGGCAGTAGTAAGGAGTTAATAAATATCCTCTCCCAAAAAAAATTCGTGTATCATTAAGTACTCTGTTGTTGAAACGTTCACGCTTGTGACGGTCGTATTCGTGAGAATCGTGATCGGATATTCAGGCCGCTATTTCTACTCTCCTTGCGTCGCTGCTAGGAGAAGCGAATATTCATGATAACAGAAAAAAAAATTTCAACCGGTCCCGAGGACGTGGTCCGACAGTTATTGATCGTTTTTTTTTTTTTTTTTGATTATTGTCTTTGATTGAGGTGGGATTCTTACGTGATAACTATCACCAAAAAAAAACTTATATACTATACGAATTTATAAGTCTAAGCTGAATAATCAGAGCATAATATCACCGAAGTAGCCTAACTAGATTTCCAATCATTATCACAGATGTTAACGTAGATGCAGTTGTCACGAGGAAGTAGATTTGTCTAATACTTATCTTAATATCACAGGCTTGAATATTGAATATCTTAGGCTTAATATTATAGATCCATACATAGATATTATCACAGTCGTTCAGGTACTAGTAGTCGATATCGACTAAATATCAAAGATTCTTTTCTTGTTTACCAAAACTTTAGACATTTACGAACATCTAAACGAATAGTCATGAATACTCATTTAATATCACCCTATAAGGAAACGAAACCTTACTAGTAAATTATACCGATGTATAACTCAACATGACTAATATCTAGCAGAAAATTTCACTTTTTATTATTTTTCCTTTATTTTTCTATTAAAAGAATAACTTTAGTACCTACAACTGTGAGGATTACGTTTGACTTGTATGATATGATGGACCTTATTGTTTTAAATCTTTTGCATGAAAAATTCCTATTCTTTTGCCAGCTAAGTTTTCTAGTTCGTACATGCTTTTGCCTACGACTTTAACGATTCGGCATTTTATGTATTTTGGACACAATTTCGAAGCTAAACGCTTAGACGAGTCGCTGAGGACAAAATTACGTTTGTAAACCTCTTGGCCTGCGATATATCGGACATTTCGAGATCGAGTATTATAAGTTTTCTCACTCTTTTCGTTTGCTTTGGTGATGCCTTTTTTTATTTTGTCGCGAATGATCTGCAACCGTTCCTGTTTTGGAAGAGTCAACAGTTCGCCATCCTCCACCCTGCTCAACTTTTGAGTCAAAACATAGCTGCTTCCGTGTGTCATCATATTCATTCCATAAAGAGCAAAATATGGTGACACTCCGATAGCCGAATGCACCGAGCTCCTCAACGCGCCCGCGATGTCACTTAAGTGAATATCCCAGTCGCGTTGATCTTCTTTTAAGTAAGAACGTATTGCTGCCAATAACGTCCTGTTGACTCTCTCCGAAGCGTTTGATTGTGGTGCGTAGTTCGCAGTCCGGAAATGACGGATTCCAAACTTTTCCAAGAAATTCTGGAACTCTTTTGATACGAATTGCTTCCCATTATCGGAATGCAGTATCTGGGGCACCCCGTAAGAATTGAAAATTTCATTTTTGAGATAAGTGATTATTGAACTAGAATTTGCAGCCCTTAAAGGTTTAAGAAAGACGAATTTCGAAAAATGGTCCAAAACAACAAAGACGAAACAATTTCCAGTTTTGGACCTAGGGTAAGGTCCAATGAAATCAACATAAATTTTCTGGAAGGGACGATCAGACACAAAACTATTACCTATAGGTGGGCGTTGGACTTGATTTGTGGACTTAGACTGTTTACAAGTTTCACAATTTAACACGTATTGTCTGATTTGCACGGTCATATTTGGCCAATAGAAATACTGTCGGAGTCGATACATGGTTTTGGCAATACCTCCATGAGCGGCCTTAGGTGGATTATGGGCCTGAACAATTAAGCTTTCAGATAAATTGGAAGGTACCCACAACCGCCATGTATTTTCTATGAATGGGTCATCGCTACTCAAGGGAAGCGCCCGTTTGTACACAAACGCGTCTTCAATCTTTAAATCTGGGAGTTGGTCTTGATTCTTTCGTATAGTATTTATTAGGTCTTTATATTCTTCCGAGTTGAACTCTTCAGATTCAAGGTCTATCAGCGGTGCAACTTCTCCCATAGCCATGCTGTCCAAGTGGGCCCGAGAAAGCGTGTCCGGTACGACGTTGAGTGAACCCTTCCTATGCTCTATGTCGAAAGCATAGGATTGTAACTCTAAGGACCATCTCGCCAGCCTACCGCTGAGATCCTTCATGGTCATGAGCCATTTCAGGCTCGAGTGGTCTGTAATGATGGTGAAATCCATGCCTTCGACATAGGGTCGGAATTTTTTCACCGCCATCACTGCAGCCATGCACTCCTTCTCGGTCACACTGTAGTTTCTTTGGCAGGAGTTTAACTTTTGGGAGAAGTAGGATATGGGAAACTCTGCTCCCTCCTCACCCTTCTGAAAGAGCACCGCGCCGATTCCAGAGTCGGACGCATCACATTGTACGTAAAAACGTTTCGAGAAATCCGGGTGTGTGAGTACCGGTGCTGTCGTTAAAGCCTTTTTCAGGTTCTCGAATGCCGTTTTCGCTTCTTCAGTCATAATGAACTTCGCATTCTTTTTCCTCAGCGTGTCCGTCAGGGGAGCCGTCAGTGTTGAAAAGTCTTTTATAAATCTCCTATACCACCCGGCCAGACCGAGCAACCTCCTAACCTGTCTTGGGTTCTTTGGCATCGGAAAATCGATGACTGCCTCTACTTTAGCCGGATCGGTCTTCAATTTCCCACCACCAACGATGAATCCCAAATATTTAAGCTCTTTAAAGCAAAATTTGGATTTCTTCACGTTGATGGTGAGATTGGCTTTCCTTAGGCAGTCGGCTACCTCGTCCAGCAGGGAGATATGAGTTTCAAAGTCGGGCGCTATTATGAGCAGATCGTCTAAATAGACGAAAACGCGATCCCGCAGTCGTGCAGGGATTACCTTGTCCATTAAACGGCATAACCTTTGGGCTGCATTGCACAACCCAAAGGGCATGACCGTGAACTGGTACAAGGGTCTCCCCGGTACCGCAAATGCAGTTTTCTCTCTACTCTCCCTCTCCAACGGGATCTGCCAGAATGCTTCCTTTAGGTCTACGCTACTGATGAAATAGGTATCCGGAAGACGACTGATAAGCCCTTCGATATGGGGAAGTGGGTTAGCGTCCTTTTTGCTTAACGAGTTGACCTTACGAGAGTCCAGACAAAAACGATACTTTGTAGTATTGTTCGGGCCTGGCTTCTTAATAAGGACTACTGGCGAGCACCAAGGACTCTCACTTTCCTCGATAACGCCGAGCTTAAGCATTCTATCTATCTCTTGGTACAGAACGACTTGCACCGCTGGAGAAACAGGGTAGTGCCTCTGCTTCACCGGCATCGCGTCTCCGGTATCGATGGTATGTTCCATAAGCGCCGTTTTCCCGAGACCGTGCCGATCAAAATCAAGAAATCTCAGTTTGACGGCTTCCAATCGGGACCGCTGATCAACGGCGAGTTCATGCGAGTTCATTAGGTCGGCGTCCTCCTCTAGAATCGACATTGAATTCAATATGTGCGGAGCAATTTGGAACGCCCTCCAAAAGTCTACTCCTAAATAAACTTCTTGATCGAGATTGGGTACTAAATAGAACGTTATAATTTGCTCTTTATTCTTGTATTTCACTAGCATATCAATTATTCCAATTATAGACTGATTTTGACCGTCTGCAGTCTTTACTGCGGATTTGTAAGGTTTGAATTGAGTTCCGGACTCAGCTAAGAATTTTAAACAATCTTTTCCCAGAATACTTACACTGGCCCCACTATCTAACAGACCGTAAATTTCTCTTTCAGCAATTTGAATCTTCGCGTAAGGTCGGGGGTCCGTGTAGGTATCTATGACTGACGATGCAATATTTATTCTTGCTTGTTTCCTAGCTTTATACCTCAATCTCGCTTTACTAATTCTTTTCGACACTTCACTTACTTTTCCCTTAAATATTTTATCTCTTGTTAGGTAGTATTCTCTTATCCTCTCATGTAACGGTTTTAATTCCCTTCGACTTTCTTTTTTATTTTCTGGATTAACATCATTTTTCTCTCTCATCATTATCTTAATTACCTTCTCTTTATTGTAGGTTTGTGACTCACCGTCTTTTATTGCTCTGGTTGGGGAGGTTGAGTCGAACGCGATTCCCCCGAACTTGTCGCGTTCCGGTTGCGGTTTTCCGAATTACAACGCGAACATTTTGGCGTGATCACCCCTTCTTGCCCACATCGGTAGCAGAAAATGGTTCTTTGTGTCGACGGACAGTCCATGAATGAATGGCCTTGTACGCGGCAGTTCCAGCAAACCCACGCTCGGCTTTCGTTTTGGCCGCTCGAAAACTTTGGCCGCGCCCCCAAATGCTTAAAGGCATCCACCTGTTCGTCACGGACCGGTATCATCTCTAAATTGTGATTCAAATCCAATTCGTTTGTCACAAAACGATTAGGAGCCTTATATGGTTTCTGCCCCTCTCGGTCTCTTCTCGGGAATGCGCACTCTGCCTCCCTACAAGCCGTTCTCAGCTGGTCCATGGAGTAAACGGCTTGGGGATATACTAACCTTTCTAACCGCTCATTTAAATTTCTTTTCAATATTCGTACGAGCTCTATTTCTGGCATCTGCATCCTGAGCTGAGATCTAAGCCTGGTTATGGCCGTAAAGTAATCATCGCTTGACTCCCCGGCGCCTTGCTTGCGCTCCATTATCTCTCGAATTACCTCGAAATCTGACCTTGAACTCCGGAACTGGCGCATTATCGCGTCGCGTAGCATTGGCCAGTCCGGTCGTCCATTCGATCTGTGGTACCACCAGTACCATTCACTCGCAGCACCGGAGAGCAAGAGATGAAAGTCTCTCAAGATCTCAGTCCATGGGCAACCGTATTGGTCTTGAAAGGTCTCTACTCTAAAGACGAAGTCCTCCGCACTCAGAGTCCCTGCTTTACCATCAAACTTTAATCCCCACTTATCCATTTTGATTGGTGTTTTCGCGCCTACTACCGGATACCCCTGATAAGGATTAAGGTATGGCGGCTGGGTACGTCTATGGTAGTCCCCCCCGGATCCCCAACTCGGGTCTTGATAATAATTAGCTTGATGTCCCCTATTTGACACCTGTCCATTACTTGCCCTAAGGTTTGACCCTCCATGGTTATTTCTTGCTGGATGAAGAGGCCTAGCCCTTGGGTTCAGTTGCGAATGGCTTGTAGGTTCGGCTGAGCTTTGCTGGACTGGCCTCTGATCGACATCTGTAATGCATACCTGATCCCGGAACCTGTCCTCCCAAGAAGGGGTTCTCTGCCTCGTTGGATTTATCTCTTTCGCAAAATCTTGGAATTGCTTCCTTACTTCTTCTTTTAACGATTCCGATAATTGTCTACCTAACGAGTTGTTGTAAGACTCATACGCACTTCCTACCGCCTGTTCAATCGCGGATCTGAGCTCGGGGGTAATAATCGAGTTGGAAGTTCCTCGCTCCCTAGCTAGATAATTACTGGGTCCTTTTTCCGCTGTGGCCCCATAACTAGTGCTAATATTCGCCCAGTTAATTAGGGGTGGTGCCCCTCCCCCTGCGGCGGTTAGATCACTAAAAGGTGGGGTAGATAACGATTCCGTGCCGCCTCTGGCCTCACTAGAGTTGTTACCATCTATCAATTCATCCTGATGTGGGTTTGAATCTGGGTTTGAATTTGGAGGTTGAGAACCTGTTACTACCCCGGATCCGCTAGGACCTATATATCGATTTGAACCCTCCCCTTGCTCAAATGCATTGAATACTTCTCTCCCGCCAGTTTCAATAGGAGGGGTCTCCCCTACTGGAGCATTTTCGCCCTGTGAGACAGTTCTTTTTGTCGGGGTATGCCCACCAAAAGCCATTTCGGGAGGATTTTGTAAAAATTTTTCACGTAATGAGCGGGTAAGCCTTTGATTTAGTAAAACGTTTTGAACTTTATTTAATTTTGCGTCTAATACTTCTTCTTCCCGTCTTTTCATAGAGCTACCAGTGAGGATGCTTAATACTCAATCTCTCCCGCTTATTTATTGTAGTTTTTTTTTTTTGTATTTACTTTAGCGAACTAAGATATCAATCTCAAATTAGTCTCTAATTGCTTATTTATAACAATTCTTTAAATCTCTAAAACTACTACGTGCCTAAAAATCTTAACACACGAAATTTAAAATCTCTGACCCTAACAACAAAACACTAAAAATAAAACACTATTAATAAACACTATCTCTACCTAAGCCAACTTACTAAAACTAGAAAATGAAGCAATCAACCTTCTTTATTATTTTTTTTTTTTTTTACTACTAAAACTACCCTTAGCTATTTAAAAAAAAAAGATTTATGTAACAAATTACTAACTATCTCTAAATATCCTACTAAACCTACCTATTATCTTTTTGTTTTATTTATATTTATATTTTTTTTGTATTTTTTTGTTTGTATTTTTTTTTTGTATTTGTTTTTTTTTTTTTTTTTTTTTTTGCAACTAAAATATGACACTAAACTATCAATCTGATTCAATACCTGAAAGGTGTGAAGCAATTTGACTTTTATACTAGGACATTAATTAACAGGATATACCTAAGATGCTAGTTATTAACACTGAGACATAAATATATCGACGAAACTTTTAAACTTTGAAAAATACGTGCGCATTAATTTGCTATTGAATAAAAAATTGTAATTAATGAAATATACATAAGGATACGGGGGTGTTTCCGGCAGCTTTCTCCAGTAATGTTTTGTTTTTGTCGATTTGGTACGGTTCAGCAGCAAAATCCTTTTCATATTCATTTTATTTTATTTCTTTTCCTAAGGTGTGGACATAAAAACTCGACGAGAAAAAAAAACTAGTGTATGAATAACAAACCTCCACCTGATTCCGTTGCTAGAACTCAACCCGATTCGTCGCGATTGGGTAGGTATTCTTACGAGTGATCCTTTCCAAGACATACGAATCGAGCCGACTCCAGCCACAAAATCAGTTGGATAACGCGTCTTGTCTCCGATGTTCAATCACGGTCACTTGTCGCATTTCTTTTGGTACGTTAAAACCTTCCAAAAGAAGACCTACAAGATCCCCCTAGGAAACACGAAGGCAGTATCAACTTTTCGACTCTAGTTGCCGTCACCTGCACCACCCACACGCTGCGTCGCAAGTGCTCAAGCATTCTCAGAAGCGATCTTGTTCACGACCTACGCTCCGCCTGGGTGTTGCCGTCGACCTCGCTCACTATCTGATATCTTTTCTTTTATTACTTTACATTGAAATTTACCCATGCCAGTTCTGGTTGGGAACGTTGACACCCTCCAGTCGTTCCGTCGCAAGTATACAAGTATTCTTGAAAGCTATCTTGTGTACGACCTACGTCACTCCTGGACGTTGCCCCCGCCACCACTCAAAACTGCATGAATTTGAAACAAAAAAAAAACTAACACTAAAAAAAAATACGTTGGGCGCCATTTGAAATAAGGCAAAGGGAGGTAATGGGAAAAAGAAGTGAGAAAGATGGAAGGGTGCTACTAAGAAAAGTGAAGGACAAAGTAGGAACCGGATGAGGATATAGTAGGAGAGGGGAGGGGCAGGGATAGAATGTCCGCTACGGAGGCGATGGCATGCTCGTCGTCGCTCAGCTCAGCTCGCCGGATGTAGGGGGGGCTCTTGCCCCCGTAGCCAGACCTCGCCTATTCCAAAAAAAAACATATCATGCCAACTTATAAACTAACTTAGCCACCACTATTTATGTATGTCCACCCTTACGCTTGCTCTGCTGCTGACTATGCAGAGCGACCTTGTCCCCCCCAACCTGGGATTCAGTTGGCCGGAAATGCGAATCCCCCAAACCTGAAAAGAAGGATACTCTATTGCTGCTGCCGAACCATACTCACATTACCTTCGGGTATTTAGCCCGCCGTACCGCATCCCCCTGAAAATTACTTTACCAAGCCATCAAGCTAGCTAAGCACTCAACAAAAGAAATAACGTCTGAGTTCTTTCCACATTGACGTGATTAACAATTTTTATTTTTTTTTTTTACTAGGGAAACCTACATTAAAACAATAAAATCTTTGAAACTTAAAACAAAAAAAAATATGTATATAAAGAGTTGGAGAGGAAATTGACAAAAAACTTCTCAACTTGAGTTCACAAAAATTTCTACACTTAAGGGATTTTATATTTAAAATAATTACAACTCCAAGACTAAAACGTGCCTGTAGTTGGTGAAAAGTGTCGACTTCTTTAACGAGAGTAAATTAAAATATAAGCGCCCGCGTCTCATATCCGCTCACGTGGGGCCTAGGTTCCCGTTTCCAACCGGAATCTTTCTAATGCCTTCCTTTAAGCCGAAGGAATCTCTAACCACCCTTCTCCTACCTACAGAGAGCTCTATGTGGGTATCTAGGGGTAGGCAAAATCTTGCCTCAATTAACGGGCTGTTTTGAGGAACCTACTCCACACCCGACTTATAGTGACGATTAATAAAGAAAAACAAGTTATTCACACACTTTTGCCCAATCTATCAAGCGTAAAATTGAAGAGAGTAAATATACGAATCCACGAATGGTTCAATAACATTGAAAATTTAAAATAAGATTATAAAAAAAACAAGATCACGTCAATTTATATATGTAATGGTTTATGATGATGGCTCTGGTTATTTTCACCATCACGCCTTCGGGATCTGCTCTGGTGGAAACTCTTATGAACCACCCTTGGGTTGGCTAGGAAGTTCGCGTTCGCAACCTAGGTCTTGTATTCCAGAAAAAAAAACGTTCACTAATTATGCGAGGGTGAATATGAGGTAACCAACATAGGCCAATCGAGTATGCTTTGTGCTTTTCTCCGAATATATTGTTTTTGCTTTATATTTATGCGTACTTATATATTCTATGTACCGAAATTTCCTGATTTCACTTTACTTGATAGTCCGGGTTAGGCACGGACTCTAAGCCTTCTCGAACCGCTATTTCTCTCGGTCAACGGTTGATCTTTCCTATACCCTTAACGGCTAACGGTGATGGAATTCTCTGACCAAGTTCTGTATCGGCTCCACTTTGTCCAAAGGCCAAATTAAACGCTGGCGGGACGAGCCCTCTCCTGCTTCGCTGGCCACTCAAAATCCACCCTCACTATTAAAAACACTTTTATCACTATTGCGCTAATATTAATTTTTGTTTTCAATAACTCACCCTAATCGAACGTTTTATCCTTTTTTTCTTTTGTTACTCTACTTTTATATTCAAGAATTTTAACTTCTCTAATTTTGAAATAACTACAACAAAAATTTTAAATTATTAAGTATTTTAACGCCTTTCGAGAATTGTATGTTTTAAATTATACCCGCACTAGATATGGTGACTGTATCAACCGTCTTTATAATGTAACGATGTTTCTTTGATTCAAATCAGAATACAAATGACTAAGACAAATTTGTCTTGCGGTATCATCTGTCCTAACTGGGTGAAATCTTCTTTCTCATCGTCACACGACCACCTGATTGGGGGATTCATAATCAGAGTTCGATGACTTATAGATGTACCGATAAATGATCATCTGAACTCTGAATCAAAACGTACTGTTTAATACTTTTAACATGACAAAGTTTTTACCCTATCATACTCAAACCTATTTCCCCCTATTAATCCAACTGCCTGTTTTTCTTTCACTCCCTCCTCTTTATTTCCTTTGTGGTCACTTTCGTTTTACTAATTTTTGTTATTTAATAATTTAATATGCCTACCTCACTTTATCTTCATAGTTTCCTTTCTGCAAACGCTTCTAATAAAATTTAGGTAAATATATCTATTTCCTTCTCTCCTTCTCGTCTCCTTTCTAGTGTCATCCGCGTGTGGCATTTCGTCGTGGTTAAGTCTTAAAACTATTTTTGAATAAAACTTTGTTTTTTCTTAAATATTTCGCGAATTCGTTGGTTTCTTACCTCTTGCTCGCGCTTAATTTTATTCTTAAAGAGTGTAAGGTGAAAAGTACCCCACAGAAAGGAAAATGGACAACCCACCCGGACGCCGTCGATCGAGAGTTCGCAGTATCCTCCTCCAGCTTTAAGACACCCCGGACGCCATGGTTGGCACCGCGTTACCCGTTTGGACGCTAGCCTCTCCCAAATATATCCAATGATATTCACCTCAAAAAAACCCTGGGTACAGCCCCTTTGGATACACAGCAATCTTGAGGAGCTAAGTATTGTCTTTTCTGACTCATTGCCCTACTCACTGGAACGATATCCAGTGCGTAGCACCGATGATTCTTTTCATATTACCTATAACTACTTAGTCTTCCCAATTCCTAATGTTTGTTTTTCTTTTCTAGGTACAATCTGCTGGCTGCCCTTGAAGTTAGCGGCCTCTCGCCGTCTAATCTCAACTGTTGTTCCCCCGTAACCACCAACGATCTACCACCAAGTTAGGCATGAGGCTTCAAGATTTTTGTGGAGGAGCCTCTATCCTCAATAAAAGATTTATAATCTTACTAATGTAAACCCGTATGCCGTTTTAATACCTCTCGGGGGTGTGAATCATGCCTAATTTAAACCTACCAACAGTCGCATTATATGTTGGAATAAGTTGAAACTGAGAGGTCCATAAGACATGGAACACTATCGATGTATCTTAAGGCTTCCAGCGCGTCAGGAATTAACCTTGAATGGAGGGAGGCCTTTAAGGTAGCAGGATAATACGAATCCAGAACAACAATTTGCAACATCAACATCAAAAGATAATAATAAGTAGGTTAGCGCCACCAATGTACTATGTATGTAAATATTTTAAAATTATTTTTGCCGATTTCTAAATATAAATGTACATTTGTTCGTACGTATCTTATACACCTGTCTACTCATATTAATTATAATTTCTATTAGAAACGCCAAGAATTTAACAAGATTGGAATATGGGTAGCCGTAACAACGCTAATAGTTCTACTCGCTTGTCTAAACCCCGGGTGAACATGCGATATCATCATCGTTTATTTCATTCACAACAGATTGTGTGCAATTTTCCCAACTTGATAAGAAGGGACATAAATCGAAAACACAGTCATCACAAAATATTGTCATCACATCAAAATGACAGTTACCGAAATAAAAACGGTTTAATGGGCACCCGATTTTTCAATTTATTTGATCACGATAAATAAATAATACAACACAATTATAATAAAAGCTGTTTAATAAAGACATGGGCTTACTAAACCTTGACTAAACTCGCTATTATTTGACTGAATAAAGCATACTTTCAACTACATACATATTTATAAATGAATACATATTAAGAGTTATCTGGCAATTGAATAAAACAATACATGTTTAAAAGAAAACTAATAAATAAGATTGTCTGTAGGTAGATAGCGTCAGCAAAGATATTTGGCGGCAGTCCCAAAGTTATTTGAGTTTTGAGAATTTCAGTTTAGATCTTTTTCAAAACTACATACATATCTTATTTTGTTTTTAGATTTGTATAAACTGCTTTACTTCCAGAGATGATTTCTATTTTCTATAAACCTTTTAAATCTCTATCTTTTAATTCCTCTTCAATTACCACATCCGTTATGTCACTGCCTTTGATGTCGGCTTCGTGTTCTTTCTTAGATGACGACTCATGTGAACTGTAGAGAAATTAATTTCGAATTTAATCAAGATATATTCAAATAAATGAATGTTACAGCCCTATTCTGGCAACCTCACAGATGCCTCACAAGCCACAATAACCTCATAACTCGTGCCGCACATACCTCATTTAAACTTAAAAATTATGATCCCCTGGATGGGCGCACTATAATTCCAATCGGATTGGTCGTCAAAGAAGTCTCTGGCCTTGCGATTTCCTCCAACTTTCATCTTCTCCAATTCGATGTATTTCCACAAATGACAAACGCACTCCCAGATCACGAGTGCCCGAACACTCCAGGCAAACACATCCGTATGCTGTATGCTATACACATTCAAAGCATTTCTGCAAAAGTATAAATTCAAAGCACAGCGAATAAGATTGGAAGGTCATAGTTTCTCTTCATTTTTTTTTTTTGTATGCTTACACTTTTTGGCTGAACTTTTCTCTAAGGGCGCACGAATTTTCACACGCGGATAATTTTATTCGATAGATTTATGACTAAAAATAATAAATATCATAATTTTAAAGTGAGGACCCGAAAATGGAGTTAAAATCCTTTAACCCGCGAAGCGGGCCACTCCTAAAGTACTTTTAATCGAAAAAACATCTTAATGAGCAAACAAATTCCTAACAAAAAATCCCAAAGAAAGTCCACGCATCACACAACACTTACCATAGCGAAGTTGTTGAGTAGTAGAACTGTAGTGGCCGCAGATTTCATGCATATTGAGTTCAATTTTGCAACTTAAAATGTTTATTAAAAATTGAAATAAAAACTTGCTGATATTAAAATTGTTAAATTGAATTAGTTAATTTACCCAAAAAAAAGTATTCGCGTGTGAAAATGTGTGCTATCTTAATGGAAACTTAAGTACTAGCGTGAAAAAAAAATGCCAAAATCGAAAAATTAAAATATTTTTTAATCATATTTAGGGGTGTTTCCCCACCGTAATATTTTAGAGCTATTCTATAGAGACCCCTAGCTCACTGTAAAAAAAAATCAAAATTCTAGGCGTGCGCCCTTAAGGGAAAGTCGCCCCCACTTTTTTTGTCTAGTGGTTTGAGCTCTTCCAATATTGCAACACACGACGGGTACGGGTTCTTGCCATGTTTTTAAGTAAATATTCTTCGGAATTTTCTTTGGGTTTTTAGTTGGGTCAGTTGCAGAATTTAGAGCTTTTCTTTTAGTTTTGTTATAAAGTAATTTTGTCTCTGGCTAGTTTTTACTTTCATAAAAAACACAGCCTTGCCGAAGTTTATTTTAATTATTCACTTTATTTATTTGTTAATTGAATTTATATTGGATGTGGTTTTTTAATTGAATTTTCATTATTTTTCTTGAAATAAAAAAAAAAACAGAAAAAACAAATTGTTTGCAGATTTTTGTGTTAATTTTACTGCGGGAATTGTTGACTCTGACAATCAACTTCAAGTAAGCCAAATTTGTTGACGTAAAAAAAAAGACCCGTTTGGTGATTGATGATTTTTCAGTTTTTGCTGTGAATTTTTCTAACAAATTCAGAAAAAGGTTCAAGATACCAAACACACCCCGTTGCAAGGTAAATTTAAACGTCATCTTCAAATGGAGTCAAAAAAAACTGTTATACAGTTTATTATAGAGATCAGTGACTGAACTGAACTTCTTGCTACAATTGCCCAATCAGAAATCAAAAAAATTTTAAAAATCTTAATTTTGTGTTTTGTATTGAACATGACAAAAAACAGAATGAGACAGTGAGATGTTTTTGGTGAAAATTGTATTCTATAATTTAATGAGATAGAGTCAGAAAGTGGGATTTTATTATTTAGTGACGGTGGAGCGATTGAAAAGTTGGAAGCAAACAGAACTGCTCGGCTTGCTGATTCCCCACACACGATAGAGCCGAAGACTGGTTCGGAGGTTCGGGTTCGTGGATTTTGGACTGGCTGAGTATCCAAATTGTTTGGCCGAACCAAACGAAGCCATCTGAGTTTTCCCATTCACAGGCAATTTTGGTTTAGTCGTGTATGACCAGCTTTTACAACGTCCATGATCCCAGTGTATAAGTTTTTGTTCTACGCTTCCCGCATTAAATTCATGAGATAAAATTATTTGTTTTGCAGAACATTTTTCCCATACAAATTTTGACAGTTCATTTCTACCGATATAAAATTACATATATGGTTTACCAAGTTTATCTGGTCTTTACGCGTTTGCATGAATACCCCTTCCATTTCCTTTTCTTTCCTGTATAACAAGGGGGAACGCATAGACATAGGAAATAAAGTAGTATTTTTGTTGCCACTTTGCACCAATAAGCCAATGAGCGGTGACCTATTTTTAATGGGGTTTTTGTACGGAAACCACAATGGACTAGCAGTCCATGTCCCGATCTACATTGCCCGATTTTTCCACGAAGATTTTTCCAGAAATCGTGTGAAATTTACACACAGAACGATTTTTTCCATAAGATTTTTTTTTCTTGTCTTCGTCATTTTCTAATTGCTATGCTCTTCATTTTTCATTGATATTCACTCACACCGTCAAATGAACGACACACTGACACCGAACACACACAAAAAACTGGAAAGAAGATGAAAAAGAACATAAACAGACTGGAAAAATCGTTCGAGTTTTGTGGTACAAACGATTTAATCCCTACCCCTTACTTTTCATTCCCTTCACCAACGAACAAAAGATCGGCACTGGAAAAATCGTTCAATGTAGACCGTAGTCATGTATTACTATGTATAATTGGGGAAAGAATTTGAATTCGCTTCTTTCCTACTGATTCCTTTTTCTGCCACCAGGAGGTGAGCAGCTAATTGTGTCGATAATATAGTTTTGTTTTGTGTTGCCTTTCCGCTCTGTATCTGTAGTTGGGTTGTCAAATGTCAATCTCAAAAAATAAAAATTTTCCAAAAAAAGAATTATCATGGTGCGTGGAATTCATTTAATTTTATTACTAAAATATACAATTGCTTACCATAGTTATTTTCATATAATTAAATAGTCAATTCCAACTCAAGTTTAAATGTCCAAAAAATAATTTTCAGCTTTCTAGTTGTGTATTATTAAAAAACAAAATTAAAAAAGATATTTCCTCAATAATAGATTTTCGATTGTTTTGAGGCCGAAATTTGTTTTTCAATTAATTTTCATAAGTATCCAATGACAAACCTACAGCTACAGCCTGATGCCTCTCAAGTCACAATAACCTCATAACTCGTGAACATGCCTCATAAAACGTTAAGAATTATGATCTGCTCCTTGGAAGATAACAGCTCACATCACATTCCTCCCGGTGTTCTTGTGAGGTTTCTTATGAGGGCTTCCACAGAATACGAAATTGTGACCTTATACGAAAACAAACTCACAATAAATTGTGACCTGCGAGCCTCACAACTGCAGAATAAGGCTGTTAATTTATATTATTAATTAATAATATTCTTCAATATTTTATTTTCTTTGTCTCCATTTTAATAGGAATATTAAAGAATATAGAAAACTACACATTATACCAACTAGGTATCTTTTGTTTTTATTAATTTTTTAATGATTATTTTAATTTGTTTTCACAGTTTCAATTTGGTGGATTTAATATGATATTCCCGGATGTCGGGCGAAATTTCCAATCATCATACAAATGCTTCTCTGTGTCTATGCTTCCGGGAAACGAGAGACACGACGTTGAAAAGGGAGGAAAGAGTAAGATTTTTAATTTTTATATTAGTAATTTTGAGTTCTGACTATTGAGAGAATGACGGCAACAAAATAACTAGGTATATCTACTAAGTTACAAAAGCCAGGAAAACGTTAAGGCCATTAATTTGACTTTTGTCCCCTGAAAGGCTTCGGCAATGCCGAGACGAGCTTGTACGTCAGAATATAAACTCCAAAGTATTAGTTTGTGTTCCTTGCATACTTGTATTGGAGGAGAAGAAAAGCCTGAAGATCTGGCCAGTCAAGAATCAGACTTCTCGATGTACATATATTGTATCTTGAATAAGAAATAAACATCGCTTAGTAATAACAAACAATTATATTTATTAAATGAAAATATAAACTAATAACTAGAAAAACTATTTATCGGATGAATATAGAAATTAAAATATTACATCGAGAAATGAACAGGGTAACTTACAGCCTTATTCTGGCAACCTCACTGATGCCTCACAAGTCACAATAATCTCATAACTCGTGGTGAACTCGATTCGTAAAAACTTAAAAATTATGATCTGTTCCTTGGCAGATCACAACTCACGTTGTTCTTGTGAGGTTTATTATGAGGGCTTCCACAAAATCCGAAATTGTGACCGCCTTATACAAAAACAAACTCACAAAAAATTGTGACCTGTGACCCTCACAACGGCAGAATAGGGCTGTTAGTTTCTTTATAATTTGCACAGTAAATTATAACAAGTGTAAATACTATGTATTGAAAACACCACAATCTCCGCCACTTCGTAAAATCTAGAAAACCTAGAAGCCGGGCTGGAGGACGTCTATCCCTGATTGATCTTCTGATTTCTTGTTGAGCTGAAGGTTGATGACTGTTAGTAAATGGAACTGAGTTCTGTTGAGGAACGGTTTGAGGAAGAATGGGTCTACCAGGAACCTGATTAGGCTTGCTTGGTCTTGGACATCGAAGCTCTGGGTAGGTCCAAATGACACGGATTTCTTTTTGACCAGTGTAAATTGAAGTTGGTTGAAGTGTCGTTTGATTATGCGACCAGAGTCAAGATTGATGAGGTAGTGACGCTTCCCAAGTTTCTTCCTTACTTCTCCAAACTGCCATTTTTTGAGAATTTTTGATTGAACCCTCTCCGCCACTTGTAATAAACGTGACGGTTTAGATTCCAGTTAAGATGGTTGTGGATGGTACGGGTAAAATAGCATCAATGCGTATCCTGAGATTCCTATGAAGGTAAAGTGCAGTAGGTGATCCTCCACAAGAAAGAGGTGTAGCATGATAACGTAGAAGTATGGGCGAATTCGTAATTGTCTGACTAACTTAGATCTGCAAAGTTTGTGTTCGTAAACAAAAATTAAAAGCTGACTTCAGTAGGCCTGCAAAACAAATTACGTTCGTAAACATCAAAAGTACGCAGAAATCAAGTCGGCGTCGAGCAGTTTGTGCAGAAAAAAAAAAAAACATTCCAGAAAAAAAAAATTAAATTAAAACAGGAAAACATTTACATAGAAAGAGGGGGGGTCATCATTGGACTATTTTTCTTCGAAAATGAGGCTGAGAACAACGTTTCGGCCAACAATGGTCGTTACAGAGCCATATTAATCAACTTTTTTTTACTAAAATTAAAGACATGGATTTGGACAACCACTGATGGTTCATGCAGGATGGTGTACCATGCCACACAGCCTATACCACAATCGATCGCACCAAATTAGAAAATCGTGTTATCAGCCGTCTTTGCGATGTCAATTGGCCACCTAGGAGCTGCGATTTGACCCTTTGAACTTTTTTTTTGTTGGGAACCGTAAATAACCGATGTTATGCCAACAACAATTTTATTGCATTTATAAAAAGAAACTTGTATCTGGCCCACCCTGTATATGAAATGGATTTGAAGTACATACATACGCATACACATATCATCAAGATATTTGTTGTCTATCATAGCATATTTGTTTCCAATTTTCACCCAAAAGCCCTAAAATCACCTTTAACTGCGCGAAAATTTAATCTCACAAATTTTTTTTTTTTGTTTAATAATCGCAATTTTTTACAAATAATTTTATGCGCTGCGATGTTTACGAATACAATTTTTTTCAAAAACTGCCGCCTGCTTACTTTCTGCGGGCAGAAGAAAAATAAAATCGATACCCAGAAGGTAAGCAGACATGCGGCAGATCTGTCGCAGATTTCTGCGATTACGAACTCGCCCTATGTTATGTTTATGTATTTTAACTTCAATTGGATTTGAATTGAATTTGAATTGATTTTTTTTTTTGTATTTTATTAGTTAACAAATCTTTTCACATCAATTTAATACTTATAACTACAAATGTAATCATATCTTTTGATAGAGTCCTTGCGATTGAAAAGTATTCCAATTAAAAGACAAGCTTATTAAACTAATAAGTCTTTATTGTTTGAAGCTATTTATAGAATTGATCTTTCAATAAAATATTTAACTGACAAAATCAAAAAAGAATATTAAATTATAAATATAACTAGAACTAAAACATAAAGTAGAAGTATAATTTTCTAATTTTAACACTTAAAGTATGAACACAAAAGTCAACATAAACAAAAAATATCATTAACACTAGTTCTTCAATCAGATTTCAATAATGTTGCTATTTAATTTTAGACAAAGATTTGTCATGATATTTTCCAATTCATCGATTTGATGTTAGCTTCCAATTCCGTCACGATACAGAAAACTTATTTCTTCTTTGGGTTCAAAATCACTTTTGAATAATATCTTCGTATCCAATAGGCTGGATCACGTAAACATCTTCCAAAACACTTTTGGGAAATGATTTCTTAACGTCCAATTTCTTAACATTCAACAATGCCAATATTGATCTAACACATGTGAAAATGACTAAACTTATCTTGAGAGTCAGTTCCATGTTCCTTTTTGACAATCAGTGGATCATACTCTTCATCCATCGCATGCATCCAATGTTCCTGGTCATCCGATTTGACTGAATCAACCTCATTTACTTGAGAATCATCTCCTACAGCCAACACCACAGTATCGAAGTACAGGTTCGAAGTACAATGATAACCGCTTTGGTTGAATTCGACTTACATCGCGAAAATGTCGTTTGACAATTTTCTCTTTGTCGAGATCATACACAGCACCTTGGACTGCCTGATGTTCAGGAACAACTTTATTATCTTTTAGATTATCCTCACAAGTATTTTCTTTAAGTTGTGGTTCTTCAGTGTTGAGGGATATCAAGGAATTCTCTAATGAAAGCATGACATCTCGAGAAATTTCAGTTCGGTTAGAATTAGGATTCCATACTCTATATCCTTTCGATTGTGTGCCATACCTAGAGTTTTCAGTTGAGTTTTCTTGCAACGACAACGACCCGCATGCATTTGAGTAAGGAGTTGATGTCTTAACTGCCAAATTTGCTTCACTAACTTTAGCTTGTAATAGTTCCGCTACTTTGAATAGCATCTGGAATAACTTTTCTCGCCGAACTCCCACTGCAACTATGTTTCCACCCTTCAGTAATTCGCAACGCTTGTTATTCGACATCATTCGGTAGCCCAGATCCATCGCCTTCCCCGAAGAAAACAAATTCAGTTGAATTTCAGGAACATATAAGGCGTTAACCATGCGTTTACGAATCCAATCACTACCATTGAATGCATGAATGTCAATGTCGCCTGTTCCTTGAACCAGTATTTTCTTGCCATTTCCAATCGTCACATAACTTGTTGTCTCTGTAAAATTTTCAAACCATTCACGTCTATGACTCATGCGGTCACTGGCACCTGAATCTAATATCCAAGTGTCTTTGTCTTCACTGGATGTTGATTCGTGACACATAAATGGTACAATCGAAGTAGTATCATCATCTTGATTCTTGTGTAAGTTGTCCTTTTGTGGGCAATCCCGCTTCCAGTGGCCACCTTGGCCACATTTAAAACAATTACTTTGAAGATTTACACCTGTATTTCGGCTTCTATTTGATGACTTCGACAAATTATCTTTTTCAAAATGGTTTTTCTTCGAAAAAATTCGTCTAGCCATAAGCGCTTTAACTTCTTCGACCTGACCCTGCCATTTTAACCTTAACTTCTCCGCCATTAGCCGTGCTCTTAAACTTGCCATTGTTTGGCTATCTGTGCGAGAAGATTCCCATGCGCTATGGAAATGATTATAGTCAGCAGGCAACGACATCAAAATTTTAGTCATGACCATGGACTCGGATATGTTCTCCTTTTGATCCTTGAGTTGCTGTACAATTTCTAACAGCTTCGATAGAAATGTTGTTATATTTTCTTCTGGATCCTTCGAGAAACTATAATATTTTTGTTGTAAAACCAAAATATTAGATTTGGATGCCTGCTCATATATGCTTTTAAGCGTTGTCCACATGTCTATAGCAGTTTCACAATTCATTATTTGTAGTAAGGGCTGCTTCATACAAGATGTTGAAATTGAATGTCTTGCTTTTGCATCCAATTTCTTCCATACCAAAATTGCAGTCGCATAATTTACACTTCCAACAACTGGCTTCAAAATGGTACCATCGACAACATCGAACAATTCATTGGCTTCCAAAATTTGACGAACTTGAAATTTCCATGTAAGCCAATTGTTCCTACCCTCAAACTTCGCAATGCTCATCCTGTCGATTTCCATTTTAAGTTCTCAAGTCTTCCTTCTCTTAATCTGGGAATTAAACAATCACAATTTGAATCGTACAAATTCCTTGTTAGAATTTCCAGTACAATTATTGCAAGTTCTTTTCTAGTAGTTCAGACGTGAACTTAACGTTTTGAATTGATTCCTTGCGATTGAAAAATATTCCAATTAAAAGACAAGCGTATTAAACTAATAAGTCTATTATTTGAAGCTATTTATAGAAATTGATTTTTCAATAAAATATTTAACTGACAAAATCAAAAAAGAATACTAAGATATAAATATAACTTGAACTAAAACATAAAGTAGAAGTAGAATTTTCTAATTTTAACAATGGGCCCTATTTTGGTAGTCGATCGTCGATCGATAAGCGCTAACGAGCGATCAACGATCGACAAATTGAGAAATCGGTATTGTGGTTGTCGATTGCGGTCGACAATTATCGAAAATCTGGGCTCCCATCACGTAACTTTTCAGACGACTATCGTCCAGTCGATAGCTAGAAACGATATCGTAAATAGCTTGCTTCACGTAAAGCCTGATGCACATCTGTGTCGTGTGTTGTGTTGTGGAGTCGTGTGTCGCTATCGCTACAATGTATTTCATATGCGTAGAACCATATTTGTCTCGTGTGATGTGTTGCAGTGTGGCGCATAAAATATATAGAATGACAGCGACACACGACTCCACAACACACGACACAGATGTGGATCAGGCTTATTCCGTCTACTCTCGTGTCGTCTATCGTTCTCGTTTGTTGTATTTTGAGAACCTCTGAAAAACATGTATGAAATATAAAACATCAAAAAGTTTTCTGTCATCGATAGGAAATTCGTTTTGTTTGCTGTTTGATTTAGTGGAAATTAAGTCTTTGATGGCTTATCGCTTAGACCCCTTTCACACAAGGAAACTGAGTTGCCGGCAACTGGGAGTTTGTAGGCGAGAAGGGCGTTAAAGGAAGACAAACAATCTCCCCTCACACCCTTCTCACCTACAAACTAGCCAGTTTCTGGCAACTCAGTTTCCTTGTGTGAAAGCCGTCTTAGCATTCGTGTTTATTCAATTTTCATTTCGGTCGTCGAGGTTGTTTGGATAAATATGTTGCGTCGGAACATTTTACTATGATAAATGTTAGTTTTGTGAGTGATGGCATTACAAGAGCTGACAGCAAAGCAGAATAGGAAAAGCGGTCTACCTAATTAAACAGATGCCTCATACCTATTGTGTATACTTCATTTGGTTAAATGGCTGTTAAGCTGTAGACCACAGCGTTCCAGAGATATTCGGCCTTCAAAACGCCGAGAACCTTTTCAACGATGCATGATATCTACATTTCTGTTGAGTGGGTTGACCAAGACGAGTTCTACAGATTTACGGCATATATTAAAATAAAGTACACAGAATAAGCTTTCCAACAATGTATGACGTACTGCTAAGTTGGTATAGGTACTAGTTGACAATGATATTTGCATTTAGTGATGTTTGTTGTGGTTTTAAAGCCGCAGAACTCTCGAACCCCACCGTTTATGGCTTCTGGCCTATAATGAAATGAAGTCACAATAACCTTTTGAACGACGACGTATGACACATTACATGAGTTGAGTTCTTAAACCAGTAAAGAATTGCATTATTAGTCTATTTACCGTTTTGAAAATCTACACGTTTTTACAGCCATATAACAGAACGAAGAACATGCAATAACCTCTCCAACGATGTATGATAAACTACTTTTGGATAGGTAGCTTTGCTTTCGATATCACGACACCTGCACCTATAAACCCTCATAAATATATTTGTTACTATACATCCAGTCCCCAAATTTGCTGTCGGCTCATAAAATATAATTTTTGATTCGAAACTTTTATTCTCTTCACATATAAACGTCATTACCAAGAAAGCGTTTAAAATGCTTGGTTTTATAATGAGAACATGTAAATCTTTCCAAATTACTAAATCTTTCACTACCATGTTTAATTCTTTGGTAAGAATTAAATGGAACCCCTTTTATTTGACCTACTCGAAACAAGTGGAAACTGTCCAAAGAAAATTTACAAGGTACCTTTTCTTTAAAATGAATGACAAAAAAAAATAGTTATTTCAGCTCCCGTGATTAGAAAAACTACACCATGGAATAAGAATTTTGTGGACTCAAATTAAAGGCAATTGCTTACTGCTCCATTTGAGTCCGGAACATTCTAGTTCCATGGTGTAGTTTTCCTAAACACGGAAGCTTAAATATCTATTTTTTCTTTATAAATAAGGGGGACAGTTTATAATATTTAAATTATAATAACATAATATTTAAATAATAAAAGTAATTTCAGTTTGATTTTTTCATTACTTTGAACGCACACTGCTCAGCAAGAAGAAAAAGAATACATAATTTAACGCTACCAAAAAACTGGTCGTCAAGAAACTTGTCGCATTGTGAATAGGGAAACGATTTTACAACTACAAAAAAATGACAGCGAATCAAGTGACGCTCTCGTCGCGGTTACTCGTTCCATTGTGAATCGACCTTTAGATAGGCTATGGCATAGGTTTCCGACCGCAGCCAATAAGAGGCAAAAAATAAAAAAACTAACTGTTAAAGGACAATGGGCAAAGATGTATGGAGCGTGGGCCCAGCACCAATAAGAACGGCCTTCATATCGTATATAGGTACATGTTTATGCAATCATTATCCGTTAACCGTTTGTCCAAATTCGCTGTGTGTTATTTAATTTTGAATAAAATGAGTTTCAGGGTCACAATTATTTTTTTCCATTATTTTTTTTTTAATATTTTGTGTATTTTTCTCTCGATTTAAGCCATTTTTTGGAAATAAGTTCTTTGAACCCATGACACACTACCTGAAATTTTTCAGATTTTTAAAATTATGTTTAGGGCAACCATCAATTTTATGCAAAAAGCATTTTTTGGAGTATTTAATTTGTAAAATATACAAATATTGGCTTTTGAATAATAGTTTTTATGTCAAAATCATCTCTTAGTACAGGCAAATTAAGTTTAAAATAGATATAACGTGGGCAAAATTGCAACAGAAGCTTTTTAAATTGCATTTTCATCAGTAAACACTACTGAACAACATATCCAAAATCGGACAAAATCGGTCTATGAAAACACACAGAAAAACGGGTTTCAAAATGGCGGATTTATTTGTATGTTGTTTTTGCTTGTTATTTTATAACGTTGCCATTTTTTTAACTATGTTATCACTGGTGGATCCTAGGAGTGACCACATACGTTTTAAATTCATCAATTATATATTTTTGTAGCTATCTTACCATAAACTAAAAAGAAATATTAAAAACTGAGTAATTTGAAAGCAACAGGTAAGAAATTGTCCAATTCCAATACTCTAGAGTATTTCAAGACGAAATTCTAAAATCCGACCCAAAAAAGTCTTATAGTTTTGGCTAGAAACATGATTTTAACTAAGTGCAACGCGCAATGTATGCATCATTTATGTGGTAAAAGCAGGAAAATTAAGTTGGCGCTGATTTTTGTACACATAACTTGGAACCCTTAACTATCATAAAATATAATTATAATGGTAATTCTCTCCTTTTAGCAGCTTTGGAAGCGATTTTAAAAGTTCAAAAAATGGTCGCAAAAACGCTTCATAAAATTATTACCGTACAAAGTAAACAATTAACGGAATTTTTAAAATTGCTACCAAAATTGTTTTAAAAAGAAAATTAACATTAAAATTATATTTTATTTTTACAAAATATAAAATTTTTTGTTTATAATTTTTTGTAATATTTTGTGCCCGTCAGCCCGTTATAAATGTATACAAATTTTTTCGTTACTAAATAATGAATAAGCTAAAAATATTTCAACCCCTTATAATAATATATAATGGTGGTTTTGAGGGTTGTTTTGTAAGTTGTTTTGTCTTACTTTTACGGATTGCACAAAATTAAAAACAATACCTATTTTTATTCTGATAAATGAGATAAAAATTGATATTTTTTGATTTTTTCCAGAGATGGTTTTGACACCAAAAATATTATTTTACAAACTAATATTTGTTTTTTTTACATATTAAATGTTCCAAAAACTGCTTTTTGCATAAAATTGATGCTTGCGACCCCTAAACATAACTTTAAAAATTCAGGTATTCTATCATGGGTTCAAAGAACTTAATTCCAAAAATGGCTTAAATCGAGCGAAAAATACACAAAATATTAAAGAAAAACTAAGGAAAAAAGGATTTGTTTACCATTAAACTCATTTTAATCAAAATTAAATAACTTTTGTCACACAGCAAATTTGGACAAATGGTTAACGGATAAGGAATGCATAAATAAATGCCTATATATTTTATGAAGGCCGTTTTTATTGGTGCTGGGCCCAATTTGTCCATTGTCCTTTGACTGTGAGGTTCAACCAACGTGTTCAAGTTTATATTTCAAGTACGATTATTTATTTTTTACTTACTTCTTCATACTGTTTCAGCATACCTGAATTAATGAATTTTGATTTATTTAAAAAATATAAACTATTAAATTTTAACATTGCAAAGATGTATACATATGATTTAAAAGCATTTTATTTAAATGGTCATTCATAACTGTGAACTACATTGCATAGGTAAAGTCCTCCCTTTTGTTAAGCAAAACTATTTTTTTTTATAAATTCATGCAGTTATTATTTTTCACTTTAAATGCAATCCGTGATGTACACCTTCAGATAGATCTTTGAAAAATACAAGGTGAGTTGTTTTGCCTAAGGTTTGAATAACTCCATTCAAATACGTACATTTTGTACCACTTTGTGCAATATTAATACGTAGGTACCTACTCATGAATTTTTTTTTTTTTTTTTGATTTTTTGGTCAGGGAAAATTTTGAAATTGGTCAGGGAAAGTCAGGGAAATTTATTTAGAAAAATAGTGGACACCATGAAGTAGGTTGCGCTGCGTGCCAGCTCTTCTGTATAGTGGTAGTCTAAAGTCTCCCATATTCCTTAAATTATTAAAATTGTTAGTTATAAAATTTACATTGCGTTGTAAATATATTGGATATAAATTATATTTAATTTTAAAAATCTTGACTAGTGCATTAAATTTTAATCGCTGTTCAACAATTAACCATCCGAGACTTATTAGCATTTCTTGTATAGATGTTCTGTATTCACACTTAAGCACTATTCTCATTGCCCTATTATGTAAAATTTTTAATTTTCGAATGTTTTCACTATTTGACATGTGATCGATGAGCAATAATCAAAGTTTGGAAGAATTGATGTGTTGTAGACCGTTAGCCCACAACTTTGAGTTATATGTCTACGAATTTTTTTTGGAAAAATCCTATCTTTTTCGAAATATTAGCACTCAACTTGTGTTCATTAAATTTAAGCTTGTCATCAATAAACTCTCCTCGATACTTAATTTCGCGTGCACATTATATTATGTTCACTATTTATTGAAATGTTGACATTTCTGTCTCTTTTATTTAAACACATACATTTGTTCTTAGTAACATTCAGTTTTAGTTTATTTTTGCACAGCCAATTGCACTCAATTCTTCACTAACAACATAAATTAGGGTATCATCCGCAAAAAGTTATTTATTTATTTCAAATCTACGATAATCAATTCACAGATTTTGCTTATAACTAATAATTTATAAATTAAATGATTTTATAATAACATTTATATAATTTTGTCTTATTTTTATGAAAAAGCTGGTTCATTTACTTTATAATATCTTAAAAATAAAAGTCCTAGAACCATCCGGTTTTCAGTTTTTGACTACAAATTGATAAGGACATTGAATTTTGGAAACAAAAATAGTATTTAGTTACGTGAAATTTTGCGAAAAAAATATTTTTTACGATTTTTAAATTTTTTTTTCAAAATTTTGAGTTCAAACATTAATATTTCAAAAACTAATAATTGAAAGAACTTTTTTTAAAAAGGAAATTAAAGAAGGGACTGCTAGCCTTTCATGAAAATATAACATGATATTGAACATGTTACCATTGTTTTTTAATAATTTTTTTTCTGTTTTAAGTCAAGTTTTTAGAAAATTGCCCCTCTTACCTAACAGCCGCCACCAGGGACTGCAAGACTTGCATTTCTTTTATCAGCCTTAATACACCTTTCGACTCATATAATTTTTTTTTTGGTTCACTTTCGCACCCCAAATCTGCTGTGGGCTCTTGGTCTATTACCACGTCGATTATATAGATCAGAAAAAGGAACACACCCAATTTTGATCCCTGAGGAACATCTAGATTTACACTATTTGAATTTGAATAAGTTTCGTTCACTTTTACTTTTTGCGACCTTCCCGACAGATAATTTTCCATATGCCTCCAGTCCTCTGGATTTTTAGGATTTTGACTTTTCTCAATGGGTATAACAACAGGTTCTTTTCAGCTTTCGGGAAATTCGCCACTTATTAAGAACAAGTTCACTATTTATAATAACTTTGACAGAATTTCGCGATCAAAATCAAGAATAATGTTCCAATTTAACCCGAAGCTGTCCTTTGTTTTGTTTATTCCTTTTATAGTGTTTTCAAGTTCGAGTATGTTAAATTTAAATGTTGTATTATAATTATTAATATCATCTAACCCGGGGTTTAGACAAGCGAGTAGAACTAGTAGCGTATATGTGTGTTAGTGTATCTGAACACGAGAGAGTCGACTGGCAGGACAAATAGTATAATATTTTTGCCTGCGAGTAGCCTGCCAGTTATCCTGCTAGTGTAGTGTATTGTTTTCATTTATTTGTTTTGTTTCCATAGTTTGTATATTTTTCTGTGTGAAATATTTTAAAAAAATTAAACTAGTTCACAAAACGCGCAGAGAGCTACTAGTCACACATACATCGATAAAACTAACACTATGATACAAATGCTACTAGTTCTACTCGCTTGTCTAAACCCCGGGTAAGTAAGGAATTGAAATTATAATATTATGTATTTCTTCAACACTGTTCACAAAAAATAAGTTGAATGCGTCAGCAATTTCACTTTCAGATTTAAGGCACTTATTGTGTATTTTAAGTTCTGATATTTCACTTTTTTCTGTTTTAAGAATTTGTATTTTCAAAGTTTTCCATAAACCAGCATTTTCAAAAATTTTAGATTCTATGAAAGAACTTTTACGCTGTTTTTTTTTAGTCAAAGCTGAACATAACTTGAGGATTCGTATTTTCAGCTTGTGAATTTGTTTTTATTCCCTCAAAGCTGACGTTTTCAACTTCCGAAAAATAAAAAGAATCTAAAAATCGAAATTTGTATCTAAACTCCGAAGTTTGCTCGCTAACTTCTACTATTTCGGGGAGTTAAGCAAATCGAAAGTTGATTAACTCTAGAGTTGAAAATCAAAAGTTGAAAATATCAACTTTGAGTGAATTAAAACTATTTCTGAAGTTGAATGTAAAAGTCCCAAAGTTATGTTCAACTTTGACTGAATAAATTAGGCCTAAATGCACTTTCCTCACTACCATTAAAAATATCTCCTATTCTAATTCAACTCGCTCACGTATTATTTACAGTTAAATTATTAAGAAAGCCCATGCGTTCATTAGAGGAAATTCTTTTTTGGTATTGGTCCCACCGGGTCATACCGTCCTCGTCATGGGCATAATAAAGTACACGTTTTTTTTTTTTAATTTGTTTGCGTTTGTTTAGTTAATACACATGTAAATATTAATACAGGTTAATAATTTTGCGAACAATAGTATTTAAAATTTAACACAAATGATAAAATAACACACAAAACATCAAATTGATTGACAATAAATTCTAATTTAATTTTGAAAATGACAGTTTTTGATTTATTTTTCACAAATATCCCAGTCATATTTTCAAACTGGAAGTTGATCAACTTTAGATTTTTAGCTGGGGAATTGATAACATTATTTTTGAATAAAAAGAAATTTCAACTTGCGATTCAGTTTGCCTCAAGTTGAGAAATAGTGAAGAAAATGGCTCAGCCTTTTTACACTCACATTTATAAATATCTCTAGCGTCTTTATAATTTTTCCAAGCTTCTACTGAATTATCAAACTGTGCCCTGTGATAAAAGTTTTTCTTCCTTTGTTTTAAATTATATAAATCGTTAGTAAACCACTCAGAAAATTTTTCATTTATTTTAAACGATTTTGTGACATTTAACAACGCTACTATTACTTCGGCACTATCACAACCTTTTGCATCGTGCTCACCACTGCATTTTCGACAATAATATTTTTTTTACACTCTTTTGATATGTGGTTAAAACCTATAGTGACCATACGTCCCGTTTTTGGGGTCTCTGTCCCGCTAAATGTCCCGCTTTTCGTACGAAGTTTGTAAAAATGTGTGCATGTCTCTTCAATTCTTAAAATGAAGCAATTATATGAATACTTTTTTACATGCCACTAAACGTGGAAAATATTATAATGAAGATATACGCCCACTTCTATATATACACCGTTCGTGTTGAAAAACATAGAGTTTTGCTCAGATCAATCGCCTGCTAAGCGTTTTGCAAAACTAGATGGCTAGCGTTATTGCTTGCTATTGAGCGTGTGCTCAATAGCAGGGCGACCTGCATCGTGCCTGATCGGGAAACTATTGATTGCTCAGAACTTGGTCTGGGCCAGTAGCGCAACAATCAGTCACGATGAAGTGCTTGTTTTACCTCCTCGTGGTGGTCCCCGGGCAACTATTTATGTATCCCAATATACATAAATAGGCTAAAATTACAAGTGCGAAAAGGCCTAGCTCTCTAGGATAGGTTACGGAGGTTAGCATTCTCCGTAACTGAAATCAACCCGCTACCGAAACCAACACTACGCCTCGGATAATTAATGATAACTCGTTGACGACTTTTGGCTATTGTACCCGGACAAAGATTGGTTTCTGGAATGTGAAGACGCTTCTTGACAATGGAAAAGAAGGTCCTCAGAATGCCAGATTCCTGCAACTAGAGAAGGAATTCATGCGGTATAGGATGGACATCTTTGGGATAAGTGAAGTTAGATGGCTGGATTCGGGGAAGTTCAAGTCACCAACCCGTAACACTGTACTACTCTATTCCGGAAAAACACCTGGAAGCGCTCGGGAATCTGGCGTTGGATTGCTGCTTTCCAAAACAGCTCTCAAAAGCCTAATTTCCTGGGAGCCTTTAGGTGACAGGATCCTGAAAGCCAGGTTCCGGACTAGAGTACGTCGCGTCACCATCATACAGTGTTACGCCCCAACTTTGCTCTCTTCTGACGAGGAGAAGGAGGCCTTTTATAACCGGCTGAGTGCTGCTTATGATAGCGTTCCACGAGGTGATATAGTTATGGTGATGGGAGACTTAAATGCCAAGGTTGGCAATGACAACACTGGGCTAAGGCATGTCATGGGAAAACATGGTGTTGGTAACCGAAACGACAATGGCGAACGATTTGTCGATTTCTGCAACGCCAACGGCCTTGTTATTGGAGGGACCATGTTCGAGCATAAGACGTGCCACAAAGTCAGTTGGGTGTCGACTGACAGACAAGCAACTTCCAACCAAATTGACCACTTCGCGATCAGCCGGCGTTTTAGAAGCAGTCTCCAGGACGTACGTAACAGAAGAGGTGCTGACATGGGAATGGCCCGGGACCACCATCTGATGGTTGCTACCGTAAGATTGCGTACAGCTGCAGTTCGGAGATCTCAAGGAAACACTCGAATGCCCAAGTTTAATACAGGTAGACTAAAGGATCCTGCAGTGCGCCAACAACTAGGGGACCACCTTTCACAAGGATTGAACGCAATCAGCAGCACGGAAACCACATCCATCGAAAATCATTGGTGTGCTGTGAAAAATGTGTTCATATCCGGTGCTGAAAGTATAGTCGGCCGGGCGCAAGGAAGAAATAGTGCTTGGCTTTCCGACGAAACTTGGGCAAGGATCGAAGAAAGGAAACACCTTAAAGCTCGCATCGCAGCTACCCCAGCAGCAGGGAGAAACGAGCTTGAGTCTACGTACCGCATGAAGATGAGGGAAGTTCACCGTAGTGTGCGACGTGATAAGCGTAACTACATCAACGCACTGGCTACAGAAGCAGAAGAAGCCGCTAGTAGGTGTGACAGTAGGACCGTCTACAGAATTACCAAAGAGCTCACTGGTGTCCAGAGCTCTAAACAACACCTGGTTAAAGACACAAACGGATCCCTGCTAATTTCGGATGAGGACCAGCTCATAAGGTGGAGGGAACACTTTTCTGCGGTTTTAAACCGCGTTTTCGCAAGTGAAGTGAACCCTATTCCCACTGAGCTACCCGAAGTAACAATTTCCCGAATACGCACCGTACCCCCCAGTAAAGAAGAAATTATCACCGCCATCAAAGCACTGAAGAACAACAAAGCGGTTGGACTTGACGGTATTCCTGCAGAGCTCTTAGGAGCAGCCCCAACGACATCGAGCGAGCTACTGCACCCACTTATTAAGAGAGCTTGGGAAGCAGAGAGCTTTCCTGAAGAGTGGAAAAAAGGAATGATTGTCAAGCTCCCAAAGAAAGGAGATCTCACACAGTGCGAAAACTGGAGAGGAATATGCGTTCTGCCTGCAGTAGCCAAGATAATAGCAAGGATAATATTGGACCGAATTAAAGACCACCTCGAAGACACACTCGACGCCGAACAAGCAGGTTTCCGCACTGGATCTTCCTGTGTTGATCACATCAACACCTTGAGGATCATCATCGAACAGTGCGTTGAATATCGATCACCACTTCACCTGCTGTTCATCGATTTTGAAAAGGCGTTCGACAGTGTCAATAGAGAATTTATTTGGCTTGCTTTGCACAGGAGGGGCATCCCAGATAAATTGATTGCTATTATCAAGGCTACATATGATGGATCCAGGTGTCACGTTTTGCACAAAGGTAGGCTGTCAGAGGAGTTTGAAATCCAAAGTGGAGTTAGGCAAGGCTGTATACTGTCACCAATACTGTTCCTGTTGGTGATAAGTGACGTACTGCACGCAGCTTTGTCAAATGGAAATGGAGGAATTCAGTGGACTCTGCAATCTCACCTCAAACATCTGGACTACGCGGACGACGTATGCTTACTCTCTCATAGGATCATGGATCTCCATCAAATGACAACAAGGGTGGAGAGAGAAGCAGAAATCGTAGGGCTTAAGATCAACTCGGCAAAAACTAAAAGGATCAGCCTTGGAACTGCCTCATCAATCCAAGTAAATATTTCTGGACAACCGGTAGAGATGGTAGAGGATTTCCAATATCTTGGGAGTATTATCTCTACGGGTGGCGGAACTGAACTGGACGTAAACAGCCGAATCAGAAAAGCAAAGGCTGCGTTCGGAATGCTGTCCAAAATATGGAGAAACAACTCTTTTAGCTTAAAGACCAAGCTACGACTGTTCCGCTCCAATGTTGAATCCGTTCTGCTTTACGGCTGCAGCACTTGGAAAGTCACTGAAATTGTCACCAGAAAGCTGCAAACCTTCGTTAATAGATGTCTACGAAACATCTTGAGGATTTTCTGGCCCAACCGTATCTCCAATGCCGAACTTCATGCGAGAACGGGTCAGGAGCCCATAGACTCCATTATACGAAGAAGAAAGTGGCAGTGGATTGGCCATACGCTTCGAAAAGGCGATCGGTGCATTGCATCTCAAGCAATGCAGTGGAACCCGCTCACACAGGAGGGAAGACAAGTGGGCCGGCCTAGAAGTACATGGCGAAGAACGGTCGAACAGGAATCGGCACGACTGGGGAAAAGTTGGAGAGAGCTGAAATATATTTCAAGAAATCGTACACGATGGCGCGTAGGTGTAGTGGAGGCCCTATGTCCCGTAAGGGAAACATCACGGACGTAATAGGTCCGAGGACCTAAGTAAGTAAGTAAGTATAATGGAGGTGAGCGGACAGATTTTTTATCTTATATCTAAATTGGAAGAGAGGTTGGCCGCCGATTTTATTTCCACCCCAGTCAAACAAATTTTAAATAATTTAACAGGATCCGGACAGATAGATAAACAGAGATTTATCTCGTTGCATGTAAGAAATGTTTACAAAAACTGTATGCAGTACTTAGAAAAATAGACATCTCAGTACAAATAAGGAGTTTCAATATGGGCTTGCCTAAAAGCAGCCATTAAATGGGAAGATGTTGAAAAAAATTTTCGGAAAACAATTTGTTTGACGAATTTGGATATATAAATAAATATATTGACGCTATAAAATTAAGTGAATGAAATGTTTCTATTATTTGAGATGGGTAGACATTTTTCAACATTTTAACTAGAGAAGTACCCTTTAAAAATATTTTAAAACTAGTGGAATATATTTTGTGTCTTCCTGGTACTAATGCGGTTACAGAAAGAATTTTTTCGGTAATAAATAAAATCTGGACCGTTGAAAAAAATCAACTATCCATCGAAACAGTGAAAGTAATACTAATTTTAAAAACTGCAGTACAAAAACTGATAATTCGTCGTTGTGTGCTATTTTAATTTTTTACTTAAAAAAATCATAATTTCTAATCCGCTTTTGCTTCAAATAAATCTGGTCACTATATTAAAACCCAAACACTTATAACACCTTTTTACTACAATAGATTCAAATACTTTGCATCTATCCCACTCAACATTTACTCTACCTACGTCCATGACTTTTGCAAAGCTTTCACTATCTAATTCGACTACTGCATTATAATAAGAAAACTTTTTTTTTCCTTTCTCTGCGATTTTTTTTATTTATTTTAATGCGTTTGATTTCACTCGCGGCAAGAATACTATTTTGTGCTTTTAAGCTCTCTTCCATTTCTTCTTCTTTGATCTCTTCACTCACCCCCGTTACGATCACTTTTGGCTTTCTAAGCATAAGTTCATTAAGTTCATATTCCGCACAAAAGCCTTACTTCAACTGCATTAACATTTTTGCTTCTATTTCCCTCACTAGCACACGATATTTGCACTCTTCCATTTTTCCAAGTAGCTACTTCAATAATTTTAAGATTTGATGGATCAACATTTTTTTTTAGATCTTCCTTTGTTTTGTTTTCGGCTTAATTAGAACCGCAGGTTCCTTTTGCAACTGACGAGCGTATGTCTCCTTTGCCCTTGAACCTGTGCTTGTACTTGAAAATACACCTTGACCATCACGATTTCCGATGGAGTTACATTTTTCAAAAATGTCGCGCAAAATTTTTTTGTTTCATAATAAAATTTTTATTTTCATCTATCGATTTAAGCATATCATTTAAAGTTGTAAAAATTGCATTTCTTCCGTCTACACAATCGTCGCATATGAAGGCGAGGTTTCTTTTTTCGCGAACCGAACGCACATCATAATCTGCCAACCCCGTGCATTTCTCATGAAATACTTTTCCACAAAGGTCACACTTCACATTAAATTAAGGGCCCTATTATGACTCGCGAGTCGAACGTTCGACTCAAGTCGAACGTTTTTAAAATCACTTATTTCGTGGTTTTAAGAATAGCAATCTTCCACGATCGAATAGAGCAACATCTCAATTCAACACATTTTTGACATTTTAGCCGAATATAGTTAGGTGAGCCACAAACGGTAATCCCAAAAGTCAGATTCGCCAAATATTTCTTGCGACTCGCGATTCATAATAGGTGCCTTAATTCACCTTTAAATCATTGTTTACACTTTTTACAATCAGTTTCCATATTTAAATTTACTTGTAAAAATACTATACCGCAGACCAAATTAAAAACACGTCTTTCTTTGTCGAAAGATCACTCTCTGGTTTGAATTGAATTTGAATTGCATTTGAATTGAATTTGAATTGAATTTGAATTGAATATGAATTGAATTTGAATTGAATTTGAATGAATTTGAATTGAATTTGAATTGAATTTAAATTGAATTTGAATTGAATATGAATTGAATTTGAATTGAATTTGAATTGAATTTGAATTGAATTTGAATTGAATTTGAATTGAATTTGAATTGAATTTGAATTGAATTTGAATTGAAATTGAATTGAATTTGAATTGAATTTGAATTGAATTTGAATTAAATTTGAATTTGAATTGAAATTGAATTTGAATTGAATTTGAATTAAATTTTAATTGAATTTGTACTGAATTGAATTTGAATTGAAAAGTCGTCGGCGTCGGGTTTCGGTATGACTGGATGTGGGGAACCCACACACTTGCGGAAACTAGCGTAATAATTCCGTCTTTTTCGAGAGAGTTGAGTTCTTTGTCGACTCGTTCTTGTAGAGCATATGGTACATTTCTTTCTTGGGTAAAAATTGGCTTAGCTCCTTCCCTGAGTTGAAGTGAAATTTGACACAACCGACCTTCTCCTTAAAAATGGAAAAAATTTGTTTAAAAATGTGATCGATTGAGCAGTTTTGTTGAATTTGAAGAGTAGGTGAATCAATTTTCTTGAGCTCGATACTTATCCCTCTTATATGTAATATCCATTGAGGCATATTCATAGTCGCAGATAGACCCAGGTTTAACTAAACTACAGTTTAAGACAATTTTGGCTCAATTAAAACAGACCGATTTTAATTACAAATTGTTCGTTTTATATTTTTATAAGATAATTAACTTGGTAAACTACACAAATAGCTTCAAATATTTTGAAATGATAACCTTAAAAAAATAGAATCAACGTCCGAAAATTCAACCAAAGCTATGTTTAACTTAGACCCAGGTCTAAAATGACTATGAATATGCCCCAATGGTAAAGCATCGTGACCATCTGGAATATTATGTAACTCACCACTGATTTCTTTTCCCCCCTAAGCAACGTTAAGGGACAATTTTCCTAAAAAAATAAACTGGGTGGCACAACGACTCGTGAAGAACCAGGGCCTAGTGACTACCTACTCGCAACCATTCCTGTGTGCGCCTGTCCACAGGAATCGTAGGGTCCTACAATTTTATACCGAATCCGAACGGCTAGACGAGAAGCACTTATTCGTGAAAAGTAATACTCTTGGAGGATTTGTCAATTCCTCGCAAGAGGCAGTAGCCCTGAAAAAAAACTTTAGTTTTTAGGTGCACGAGGCTGGGAAGCGAACCCAGACCTCCAGCGTGACAGTCGAACGCACTAACCATTACGCTACGGGCTACTACGCAATTTTCCTAAGGGAGTGATAATATAGCCTGAGTACGATCGAAACGCAACTTGAGATTTGTCCAGGGGTACGTTTAGATTAAGACGTCGAAAATCTGTTTGAGATAGAAGTGAATATTTTGCACCTGAGTCAACTTCAAACTTCTGTTTCTTATTGTTTAGTGTCACATCAATGGCGTATTTTTCCTAAACACGGGAGCTAAAATTAATATATTTTTTCTTTATGAATATAGGTGATAGTACTTTTGCAACAAGTGCCGTATTTCAGCACTCCTCCTCAGCTTGATAGTATAAGCCCAGTTGTTTCCGAAGATCATTGAATTGAGGTTTTGGCAAAGCTTTTGTCATAATGGCGGCTATCTGCTTCTTCGAAGGTAAGAACATGGCTTACTTTCCTCAGCTGAAAAAGCATCTCTCATGAAATTATATTTTATAACTATATGCTTCATACGTTTGTGTTCTCGAGGTTCTTCAGCTATTCTAATAGCCGCTTGATTATCTTCAAACATTTCAACTGTGTTCACTCTTACACCAAGTTCAAATAGTAATTCCTTGAGTCAAATTCCTTCACATGCTGCATTGCATAAAACTACATATTCAGCTTCCGTTGAAGAAATCTCAAACACCCGAATCTTTTCCATTTGAGATGGGGCAACGTTAAACCACACCGGGCATCCATAGGCAATCATGTAGCAAATCACCTTCACCCTGCTAGCAAGCCGGCTGCTATAAAACAACCGTTTTGTCAGAGAGAAAGCTCCCCTATCCCTGGTCAGAGCCGCATTTATATGTCTGTCGAAATATAAATACTGATTTAGCCAGATACCAAAATACTTTACAACACTTTTACTCGCCAGTGGATGCCCATGTGGCTCTACGATCACTCCCTTGAGGCTCCACGTAACGGAGACCTAAACAAGATAGTTTCTGATTTCTGAAAATTGATTTTCTACTTCCAGTCATCACAATTACCCCGTTTACAAACAGAATCGAGAGCTCGAGTTGGATTGGGGTCGGATTTTCGACCCAGGTGTTTCGTCACGTGAGTTGAGAGCCCCATTTGAAGTTGAGTTGATATGGTGTTGAGATTGCATTTAATGGAATGGCAACAATATATTTATTTTACACAAAAACAGTTCAAATTTAATGAATTTATACTTCACATAGCTATCAAAACAAATAAATAATTTTACTCGCACATGTGCAAAAACACTGTGGTGAACACATCCTCAAGACCGACTCTTCGACCCAGGTTTTTTATCAACAATTTCGAC